>PVIH01002415.1:0-190448 GCA_004025045.1 Sigmodon hispidus
CTTTCTTTCTTTCTGTGTCCTTCAGGCTGCCCTTCAACTCCAATCTCCTGCCTCAACTCATGTACTAGTAGGATTACAGATATCTACCACCCACAATGCCCGCCTTCTTTTATATTTTCATTAGAAAGAATAGGATAAAGAGATCGAGAATTTTGGAATGTATCCCCTCCAGGTGCTAGCTGCTGTAGAATGCCTGAAGTCAAGACTCAGTATAGCCTTTCACAGTTTATTTAGTTGGCGAAAATCTATTTTATTAACATTTCATTGTTTTTAACTTACAGAAACCTTTAATAAAATTAAAGCTTCCCACTTAATTTCTTTTGCCAAGGAATCTTTGGACAGGTTTTATTCTGACAGGTTTCATGACCTGGAAATCAGATTAAATTCAGGCCAGGCATGGTGACACACACACCTTTAATCCCACCACTTGGATGTAGGTGACTTTTTTTTTTTTTTCAGGGTCATCTTGGTCTACATAGATAGTTTCAGGCCACGAGGGCTATACAGTAAGACCCTGCCTCAAAACAACAACAACAAAATTAAATGTGTATTTCAGTACTGGCAGAAATCACTCCTAGAAAACATTCTGTTGCCAAAAGGGGAAATTCCATTTTTTGCACTTGTTATTTTACTGTAGGTTTTGCCAGAATTGTTCATTATTCTCACATTCTATTAGAAATAAGAAATTGCCTGAATTGTACAATCTGAAGTAAATACTTGTATTTCTCATAAAAACCTTATTTCTATTATTACTTGGAAGTAATAAGATTATTTGCAGTTTTCAAAAAGTATGAAGACTATTTCAGTTCGTTTTCTATTACTGTAACCAAGGACTGGAGATCAAGAATATAAGATAACAGCATCAGGGACTAGAGCAGTGCTGCAGAGGACCCCGGTTTGAGTCCCAGCTCCCAGCACCCAGCACCCACATCAGGCAGCTCACAACTGCCTGTCTGTCCATTTCCAGGGAATCTGCTGCTTCTGGACTCCTTGGACACTTACATGCCCATATCTACACATAGATACATACAGATACACATGAAAATACAGGATTGTTTATTTCACAGAAGGCTGGGCTATCCAGAAGTGGTCTGCCAGCATCTTCTGGGTGTTTGATGAGGGCCCCATTCTGTATTAAAATATGACAGATGGTGTCACACCTTGAAACATATCAAGTAGGCCAAAGGAAGCTTTTATAACAAAGTGAATCCCATGCTAACTCATTGACCTATGGCTCTGTGGATCGAGAATCTATTAACTAATTGCTGGAATCCCAACCCTCATCAGCCCAATCATCTCCCTACACTCTCACCTCAAAATGCCACTAAAATATAAATTTGAGAACTAAGTTTCTGATATAAAAATTTGAAGGAGACATTTGAACTATAGCAAATATTCTGCAGCTAAGCTGGCCTAGAACTCTATGTCACCCAGGCAGGTCAAGCTCACAGTGTCCTGCTTCTGTTTCTGAGTCCTGGGATTGTAGATTATAATCATCCATAATGCCTGGCTTTCAGTACCTTCCATAGGTGCTGATTAGGATGGAAGATTGGTTCTAATGTGTATCAGATTGTATCAGGATGAGTTATATATATTCATATAATATGAATGTAAATACTATATGTTATAGATTTTATATATATAAACTTTCTGTTTCTTTGGGAGTCTTCAAGTTTGGTAATTTCACCAAACTATGGCTCTGCATGGTATTCAGAAGTTTTTACGTCCAAATGTCACTCTTCTCTGTCAAGAAACTCACCACTGTGGTTTTATTTGAAGTATTCCTGGCTGCTCCTGTGTTGAAAGTGAGTACCCTAACTATTGGTATTGTTGGTGTCTTGATCTTTGACACCAAATAAAGTTCTACCCCATGTTTGTTACTCTAAGGGCCTCTAGGGTTTTTCTCTTTACAATCTGGTGAGAAATGTTGCTTCTTCTGACTCTTCAAGTTAGAAGTCCCAAAAGTCTATACTTGTACAATTTTTCTCTGACTTTCCTGCTTTCAAGGTATGCTGATTTTTAAATAACACCCTATGAAGTGTGCTCAATAATAACAGACATACGCTACCAATTTTCTGTTTTCCAAGCACTATTTTTAAGTCTAGAAATCAATTAAATTCATTATCTGCTTTCCAAGCTGTCTCGTGTGACAGTGTGGCTAATTGTTTTTTAACAACATAATGTGGGCCTTTGCCTTCTAATTTCTGATAAGTAAATTTACTATCTGTCATGTGATTAGTAAGGCTGCTTGAATTACAGGAGTTTGCATTGGAAACTTGATTTCCAGGACACTAGTGTTGAGGGTCGGAGACTTTAGGATTGGGCTTGTGGAGGGTGGTTAGGGCCTGGCAGGGATGCTACTCTAAGAATGGATGCATTGGGGCAGGTCTCGAGAAACTGAGTCAGAATCAGAGCACTTGTCCAGCATGCGCTTGGTCCTTCCTGGATTAGGAACACACACACCCGGGGTGGGGGTGGATGGGGGGGAGAGGCGGGGTAGACACTAGGTTGTTACAAGGGATGTGTTTCTGGGATCCCTGTCTGCCTGCCTGCTCGCCCCTTCTCCAAGCTACTTCACGACAGTGATGTCATGAACCACGAGGCCTCCCGCAGAGTCAAGCAGATGTCAGTATTACACTCTTTCAACTCTCAAGCTGTAAAAGGAACATACTTTCTTTAAAAAGTACCCAGCCCTATTTATTTTATTATAGTGAAGGAAAATGGATGGACACAGACTAAGTCAAAGCTGTTAGTACATCTTGGGTCCTGTTGTGGGTTGTCTCTTGTTTTATTTTTTTATTTCTTGTCATGTATAGACTTTCTACTATAGAATACCAATGTCTGTGTCAACCAGAATAAGCTATGTGGTGCTGATGTGACAAATTACTCCAACTTTGGAGAACTGAAACAACTAAGATGTATTCCTTGTTTCTGCTGTGTGTCAATGTCAACAGAAAGAACTTGGCTCATGGCAAACTCAGAGGTTTATGGCACATGTACAGCCTTAGCTTCATGCCAGCAGAAGAGAAGATTTGTTGAAACTGGCAACTCCAGGGGAGGGACATGAGTGGTAACTGTGTTGTTAACAACACTAATTACACTTGACAGGCTGTCTCCTTGTTAGAGTGTGGTCCTTAGGCAGTGCAGCTCTTGAAAGGCAATTGGATTGGATGACCGGGGACCCTGAATTAATCAACTGATGGTGCATGCGTGCATGCCTGTGTATGTATGTGCGTGCATGTGTGCGTGTGTGCCACATGTGTGAGGGTGCCCATGTAGACTAGACTAAAAGATGGAGTCAGATCCCAGGGAGCTGAAGTTACAGATGGCTGTGAGCCAGCTGATGTGGGTGCTGGGAACCAAACTCAGGTCCTCTGCAAGAACAGCAAGCTTCTCCAGCCCTCATTTTGTACAAAGTAACTGATTTCTTTATAACAGTCTCCTGGGGACTCCCCCTGCCTTCTACCCCTTTAGTATATCTCCTACCTACCTTGGTATTCCTCCGTCTACTTTTATGTTACATGGCTCCATTATTCTCCCCAGAAGGCCTTTACATCTTTTTTTTTTTTTTTTTTTAGGGGATGGGGAGATAGCCCAGCAAACTAAATTCTTGCTACTCAAGTCTGGCAACCTGGGTTTGATCCCTGGAACCCCTATTTTAGAAAGTCAGATGTAGTGGTATGTACCTGTAATTCCGAAACTCTGAAGATGAAATGGGAGGCAGAGACAGGAGGATTACTCAGTAGCTTGTGGACCAGCTAGCCTGGAGTATAGAGCGATCAGAAACAGGAGTGACTGGTCTTCTTGCCAAGGTTCAAGCTGAGAACAGAGTCTTGAAAGTTGCCCTCTGATTTCCAGACATGTTCTATGGCACACACACAGGCATACACACGCACACATATAAATAATAAATTAAAAATACCTCCTTCTGTTATCCCCTCTGTTTTCTCTTCTGGCCTCTACAAATATCTCAGTATAAAAAATGAGAAGCTAGGGTCTGCATATGAGAGAGAATATGTGACTGTTATGTCCATGTGTAAGAATTTCTACCAGGGAGGCTGGACATGTTGTGAAGAGTGGGGATTTTATTGCTACATTCAGAGAATGAGAACCCGGGTTAATAACCTACCTCCAGTGTATCAGAAGGAGTAAGAGACTGCTGCCCTGATGGGCAGGGGTCTTTAAAGAAAACCTACGTAATCAAGATGCGACATATCTTGACGTTCCAGGATTGGACAAAGGGGTAAGGTGCAGCAGCCACTGGAGTTTTCTGGTGCAAATCCAACCTTTGAATACATTAGCTGCTGCAGAAGTTCACTTGCAGACCTGGGTCCTGCCCCCAAATGAATCCAGGTCCTTACAGCGATATTCATTTTTCTTAGCCTGTCTTACTTTGGGGGTTTTCCAGTTCATGACAGCAGTAGGGGTTATGGAACTTAGTGGTAGCAGCCCACCAGGGATGTAGCTTGGAAGGGTGTGTCTTCTATTCAGACCTGCCCTGGAGAGATGGCTCAGAGGTTAAGAGCACTGATGTTCTTCCAAAGGTCTTGAGTTCAATTCTCAGCAACCACATGGTGGCTCACAACAATCTATAATGAGATCTGGCACCCTCTTCCATTTGGACCTTTCTCCTCTTCCTCCTTGTCTTCTTTCTTTATGTCTATCTTCTCTTAGTTGCCCCACACTGTAGTTAGAAGTTTCTCTGTTCCACTGCCACTTATGAAATAATTGACTGAGTGGCTTAATATTATAGTAACTACTGGGCCAGTAGTTCAAGCATATTGCTAACTAGCTCTTATACTTAAATTAACCTATAATTCTTATCTGTGTTTAGTCATGTGGCTTGGTACCTTGTCTTCAGCACAGCATTCTCATTTTGCTTCCTCTGTGTTTGGCTGCTATCTCTCTCTACTCTTCCTCTTCCTAGAATTCTCCTAGTCTTGTTACCCCACCTCTACTTCCTGCCTGCTTACTGGCCAATTACTGTTTTATTAAACCAATATAAGGGAAAAATCTTTACAGTGTGCAAAAGAGCAATATCCCACATCACACTTCTGCTATTTTCTGATATATTCTCTCTTGTGATGATATGTTATATATTTAATAAAACCTGGAATATCAAGAGATCAACCCACATTCAAACTAGGTGGAGGTAGTGCACACCATTAGTTCCATCACTTGGGAGGCAGAGATTGTTCTGGATCTTAGGGAGTTCAAGGGAGAACAGAGCAGTGGTAACTCACACTTTTCCCCAGCACAGGGACCCAGAGGATCTCTGTGAGTACATGGCCAAAAAGCCAGGCAGTGATGGTGCATACTTTTAATCCTAGCATGGGGAAAGCCAACAGTGGTGACCTATGACTTGAATCCAATAACTCCAGAGACAGAGATCTTTTTGTGTTTTTGTGAGTTCAAGGCTGACTACCAAATAGTAGTAGCTCATGCCTTTAATCTTAACCTGGATGTGATACAAATGGGCAAAGAAGATATTTAAGGCAGGTGTAGGAAGACAGATGAGGCATTAGAAGTGACCAAGAGTGAGGCTGAGGAAGCTAGAAGATAGCTAGGTGAAATTTGACTGTGGTGTTTCTATCTTTGATATTTCAGCCTTTCCCTGATTTCTGGCTCTGAGTTTTTTTTTTTTTTTTTTTTAATACAACTAGAATTTGTGCAACACTCTCTTCTGTGATATTCTAGCTCACCTCAGCCCCAAAGTAGTACCAGCCTACCATTGTAAATGAGTGTTACAACTCAAGGGAGAGGGTGAAAGGTATCCTTATTGTTTGGGAAGTCAGACTATACCTGGAACTCCTAAGTAAGCTCTGACAAATGGAACTGCAATGGGACAGCTCAGCTCTGGGGGGAAAGTTATGCTGACTGTTCAGGAAGTCAGGCTATACCTGAAGCTGGGGTGGAGGATGACCTCCCCAAAGGATATAGCAATCCTGCTCCTCTCCTGGAGAGCTGCTATAGCTGAGCTTTGTTCCAGCCCTCTTAAGCGAGCTTCCCAGTAGAGCTCTGCTTCTTCCCTCTGGCCTAAGATGTTGCTTCTTTTGCTTCACTCAGCTAAAGGAGAAACCCTTGTAGAAATGTAGCAATCTTCTCTGGCTCCTCGAAAAGTTGTTACTTTTTCTGTTTCTCTTTGCTCAGTCTCCTAAGGGACATCTCAGCAAAGTTTTCTGTTCTTCTGTTCTGCTATGTCTTCCTTGCTCAATCCCCCTAAGGGGGCATCTCCAAATGTTTTACTGCTTGGGGCGTCTCCAAAAGGTTTTTCTGCTCCATCCCCTAAGGGATATCTCAGCAAGTTCTTCTCTGCACCAGCGAATGAAGACCTTCTCCTAAGACTTTTTTTGAGAAAGAGATTGATTTGGGAAGGAGGAGTGCAGAAGATTGGCAGCCTCTACCAGGATAGGAAAGAATAGCCCACAATGAACATGCAGAGGAGTTCATATAGGAGCTTTTAGGGGCGGAGTTTCTCCAGAGATACTCAAGGATTTGCTAGTTATTCCTGCTCGCTCAGTTTCATTGGTCGGGGCAGAGATGGCTGGTTTTAGGGCCAAACTTTATTTCACTGGTATTTTTTTAGTTTTGGGCTCTAATTCTAAGGCCAGGGCATATTTCTTTCACTGGCTCTGATTCTAGGGTGTTCCTTTGGTACCACTTCGTAATCAGGGCATGTTTCTTTGGTTCTGGGTTATGGGATAAAGTGTTTCTTTGACTGGCTTAGGTCTCAGACTCAGGCTATGTTTCTTTCATTAGCTCTGGTTTCAGGGCCAGGGTGAATTTCTTTGCATAGCTCCGTTTTCCCTACAACCATGATACCTTTGATGCTATAAGCCAAAACAAATCTTTCTCCTTTCAACTGAGTTTTGAGATTATTATTCCACAGTCACAAAAAGTGATTAATAAAAAGGGAAAAGATGCTCATTATATAGATAATTAAATTAATCTATATTTATATAGTATACAAAATTATATATAGTAAAAATAATACTCCCTAATAATAGTAAATATTTTATGTCTTTTTTCCCATGAAAATGTTTCCAGTACATTTTTCTAAGGTAGTTTATTATTTCCTTACTCCTCAACATTAAGGTTGTTTTGATTTTTTGCCACATATGTGTTTATGATGTGTATAAATTCTTATATCTTCACGCTCATTAATTGACTTCTATAGTTCTGATCTTCATGGTGGTTTTTGGGGGCCAGGGGGTCAAAGGCTAGAAGTTTTCTTAAGCATCCTGATGTGTGTGACTATTATGCTAAGCAGTTGCATAGAAGCTTCTCCTCAGATCATTTTTTACTTCCTTTGGGTAGTTATTGATGAGTAGAATTTCTTAGCCATATGGTAAATTCATATTTAACTTTTATGAAGCTGCTGAACTTTAAAAAAAGGGGCTGTAACATTTTTTTATATTCCCATCTAGCAATGGGAATATAAACGTATGAAGATTTTAATTTCTCCACATTCTTAACATTTGTATATATAAAAAATCAGTAGTTTTGTGGGCTGCAGAGAGGGCTCATTGGTTAAGAGCTCATATTATTCTTGCAGAGAACCTGAATTTGATTGCCAGCATCCATATTAGGCATCTGCCTAATAACTCTAGCTCCTGGGGATCTGGCATCTCTCTACCTTCCTCAGAGACATGTATACAGGGTAGCACCTTCAAACACACACACACACACACATATACACATGCACACACACATCCATACAATAATAATAATTTAAAAATGACTGTAGCTTTAAATAATGAATACCTTGACTTGAATGACTTTGTTTTGTGTAATAATAGTTGGTTTTTATTTTGAGTGCAAGTGACCAGATATTTTATTTGTGCAAATAAACAACCACCATTTGTCTGTCATAAATCATAACACAGATTCGTTATTCAACCTATTCATATGAATAAAATTCTATCACCTGTGTGCTTTCTGAAGTAAATCAGGAACATATGGATCAATGGCAAATCAAAAGCATGTCAAAAAAGCAGGCCCATGAACTTATTGAACATATTAGACTGCCACATGATGCTGCCTCCTCACCTGGGCCATATCAGGAAGATTCATGACAATGCCAGGATCTGTCAGCAGATCATCCAGTGCATACAGGTGGGATCATGGGTGAGGGACTCCTGACTTGATCCCCTGGGCTTTAGTGCAATAGGATTCCTCTGCTTGATAGGTGTACTTGCAGTGTAGTTTCTCTAGACCTACGTGGCTCTGGTCCCAGTAGATGTTGGCCTGGCCTTGTCTTGCCTTGAACAGGCTCTTTGCTCCCTGTGTGACTGGGATCATTAATATCTAATTACCTGAGTTGATATTGCCCTCTGCCCCTGTCTTTAGTGTAGCAGCCTCTATGAACTCTGTGGTTCTTTAACCCTCTCCTAGCCATTCTGTAACTCATGTATCACTGTGTGGAGTATACGGGGGTTGAAGAGTTAATGCTAACAGTGAAGATTGTAATTTAAGAGTCTGAGAGCCAATGACTACACTATCAGTTGAAATCAGAAGTACTTGGAAATGATGTAAAAAATTTACACAGCTTGTGAATTTATTGTTATTTAATAAATTTTGGTGTCACAGAAAGTTGCAAGCATTTCTGTTTCTGAGAGTTTTCTCAACACAAGTAGTAATTTTAAGCATATTTCTTAGGTATATTTATACATTCTTGGTGCAATATAAATTACATTTTTTTATTCACTTTAAAATTTGGCTATCTTGTTTTTTAGCTGTATAAATTCTTGCATCGTATGTATAAAAATAATTTATCATCTTGGTGTGGTGTCAAATGCCTTTAATTCCAGCACTTGGGAGGCAGAGACAGGCAGATTTTTGAGTTTGAGGCAAGCCTGGTCTACACAGTGAGTTCTAGAATACCCAGGGCTACACAGAGAAACCCTGTTTTACTATTTTGAAATTCTCTGAGGCTCCATAAAAATTTCAGGATAAATAAAATGAATCAAAATGATAATTAGAAAAACCATCCAGCAGAGAATGCAAAAACAAAGCTCTTCTTAATGCAAGGAGACTATAAAATCTTTAGCTACAGAAGAAGGTCATTTGGCTATGTTGTTCTTCCTCTCAATTTATCTTCTTCCTGAAGGCTTTTACCTAGAAGATGGTTTAGCCACAATGACCTCTAAGTCAAGCAACTGCAGTATTAGCAGCCAATTTAATATTTCTCTAAGTAAGCATCTGGAATACCAGCTTCCAACATGGCTTTTGCAGCAGAACTTCAGCCTTTAAATATAATCCAGCATTTTTGCTTCCTTTTCAGTTCACTCTACAGAGGTTCGAGATTACATCATTGGCTTTAACTCTACAGCCATTTCTGACAGTGCCTGTGTAACAGCTTCAAATGCTACAGCAAGCTTCTTCCTAGCACACTGTTCAAGTCTAGGACTTGGCTCCTCATATGGTGTGATCTGTTTGGCAAGTCCAATTTCTGATGTCTTTCCCCCAACATGTTTAGCCCCTCTGAGAACTTGAATTCATCAAAACACTGTCACCTTCTGCCCTTTCTATATCAACCATCAGATTGTCTATAGAGCCTCAATACAGTATAGTAGAAATGGTACCACCTTCTCTCTCATTATTAGAAGCAACCATCTGCAAATCCTTAACTTCTTTTTTATAAAAAGGTTTATTTGTTGTGCATACAGTTCTGCCTGCATGACAGAAGAGGGCACCAGAGCTCATTATAAATGGTTGTGAGCGACCATGTGGTTGCTGGGAATTGAACTCAGAGCAGTGCTCTTAACCCCTGAGCCACCTCTCTACCCTGTATCTTTAACTTCTAAGAGGTAGGTGTGGTTACAATGTCCTATAAATTCAAGGCTAAGAGGAGTCCATCTAGGATGAGTTGTAGCTCTGACTCTTTTGTTGTTTCCTGGAATCCCATTTTGAGTTGAGTCTCACCAACACTGTATTTGCTTGCGTACTGAAGAGCCAGGCCTGCCACTTTGTCACCTTATATAAAGGTTATAATGAAATTTTCACCAATACCTGAAACAGCTCTGGTTTGTGTACCTATGGGATTTTCTTCTTTAATGAAATCAGCACCCTTCCCTCATCCCTGTTATGTCCTCAGAAGGACAAGAGTATCTGTAGTTTCCTTCCTGAAAACAAAACAAAACAAAACAAAACAAATCAAAACAAATCAAAACCCCAAACGAATCCATGCAATACCAGAATCCAAAAGTTTACAAGCCCTGGGGTTATCAGCATTGAAATGACAGGGAGCAAGAGAAACAGATACATATGACTGAGCAGTAAGCATGGCCCCAAAATGTGTTCCTTTCATAGTGTGTGCTCATCACAAAGGTAAGAAGTAGAGTTAATATTCATCAACATTCCGAGTGGTTTACAGAACCATATAGTCAGGAGAATGCTCATAGTGCTATTTCATAACCTTCTACTTTCTGATAAGCCATCGCTAAGTTCTTTGGCTAGTTCCAGAAGAGCTCCAGCAAATACCAGAATAAAGTTTGTTTCATCTCTGACCTCTTGCTCTCAAGTATGAGAGGTCATGACATTATTTCAAAATGGGTGTTGCCTCATTTGTCACGAACCACTCTCTAGAAGGCTGAAAACTTTTAATTCTTTCCATTTGGTACTTATGCTGTATGAAAGTTGGGGAAAGTTTCCTGCAAGCTTGTGTTTTTTTTTTTTATACATAGCATCTTCTAATGCTAAAAATATTTTGTTATATCCGTGAACATCTGGGAAAAGCTGGAAGCTTGGGGACTTGAAGTGACAAAGCCAGTTTGTAAGAAGCTGTTTATGTGATCCTTTGGACATCTGGAGCAACTGAGGAGCAAACACAGCTCCTCCTCCTCCTCCTCCTCCTCCTCCTCCTCCATGTCTTCCTTTGAGACTGGATCTTTCTATGTAGCCCAGGCTGACCTTAAACTCATCATTGAACCTCAGCCTCATGAATGCTGGAATCACAGGCACTTGCTACCATACCTGTTATACTTGTTTTTCTATTTCTGCATACAGTGATAGAGGTCTGGGTCTGGAGATTATGGGAAGAACAACACTGAATTACTGAATTTGAAGTGGGGGGGGAGAGAGAGAGAGAGAGAGAGAGAGAGAGAGAGAGAGAGAGAGAGAGAGAGAGGAAATGTGTAAAATGTGTTAACGCGACGGTGACTGAATTTTCCCTTTGCTTGCTCTCCTGCCCCATCCATGCTGCTCCTTGGCTGTATGTCAAGAAGAAGCTGAGTGTCTCTTTCAAGACATCAGCTGTCAGAGATGCACCAAAGTGGATGATAAATTCAAAATTTGTACTTTCCAGGAGAAGTCAGTATCCACAGAAATTCCTGATGATGTTCTAGATGAAGAATGGAAGGGTTGTGTGGTCTGAACCACTGGGAATGGCTAACAAGGTCCTCCATGAGGCAGGGTGTTTTGGCCCACACCAGACTCTGCTTTTGTTACTGAGAAAGGAGCATTTTTGTTATAGAACAAAGAGAGGAAGCACAACATTGTGGACTAGTGTTCTCAACTTGGTTATTGTAAATAAGGGAGAAATGGATATCACTGTGCTGAGAGATACTACTGTGCCTTGGTGGTTGAGGCCCCAACGAACTTGAAGAATCTGAAAAACCTTTCAGCCTCTCTCAAGAAGATGATGCCCATCAGTGTGTTGGCGGTTGTTCTTTAACAAAGGAAAGAAGCCAAGAAAAGCTTTACAACTCAGCATCTTGTAACCCATGTGACCTTTCACATAGAGGCTCATGGATGGCTCTGAAGATACAGCCAGAAACAGTGAGAAAGGTTGCAGACTATGCTAAACTTAGGCTGAGAGAACTTCTACTTCAATGTCTGAGTCTCGTCAGAAATAACTCCTTAAGCGTAATAAATAAATGATCAGACTTGGGAAAAAAAGAAAGAAAATTTCCTTTGGCCATTCCCAAGTATGTTGAAAAAAAAAAATCTTAGAGTATAATCTTGTAATTTTTTTTTTTTGCCAGCATTAATGCACTTTATGAAAATGCCAAACATTGCTACAGTACTTTAAACCTTTAGAAAGAGTCTTTATGGGGCTAGAGAGATGGCTCAGCAGTTAAGAGCACCGTCTGCTCTTCCAGAGGACCCGGGTTCGATTCCCAGCACCCACATGGCAGCTAACAACTGTCTGTAGCTCCAGTTCCAGGCAAACACCAAGGCAAATAAATAAATAAAGTTTAAAAAAAAAAAAGAAAGAGTCTTTATTCTTACGTATTAAGTTTAGTTTTGTCAATTTGACACAATGTAGCTAGGATTAGGTGGGTCCCTATGGTAATATTATAGATGGTACCATTCTCTGAGCAAGGGATCCTGTATAAGAGAGGAGAAATCAAGGTAAGCGCTTGTATGCATGCATTAGTCCATTGTACAACACTAGTTCATTGTTTCTGTTCTTGATTGTTTCCCAGGATTCCAACCTGTTTGGATTCTTCATTCAGAAGCATTCCTTCAAGTTGGAATGAGTCTTCCCTTGGAGAGAGGGGAGCAGAATGACATTTCCAGGTTTCACAGCTTGTTTGGGGATGACAGGTGTGTATTTTACACACTCCACTTTGGGAAAAAACGAATGCTGATTTTTATGACTGGCTTCAGGAAAGCAAAGATTTAGGAGAAAGAACTCAGGAAGAGGTCAGAGTACTTGGCTTCAAGTCTAGTGCATGCTAAGGTGCTGCACTGTGGAGACCTGTGTTTTGAGTTCCTGACAGAGTGCCAAATCCTCCTAAACCAGCTTGTGCTAACATAATCTGCTAATTATGGAAATTGGTATCTCACGATTTCAGTTTCGATATCTTTACAAAGTAGTTCATGCTCTGCCATCCATTTGCTTTTCTTCAGATTTCTTTGATTTCACTTTGAGGCCCGCCCGCACTCGATGTGTTGGGTGAGCAGGATCATGCACTGCCTTTGTGTTCTGCAGATGCTGAGCCGGGCTGGGGTGGACCCAGCCGGCTGGAAGGCTCTATAGGAAACCCGGCTTAAGAAAGCCTTGGAGAGAGCAGAATGCACGGAGCACGGACCAGAAATCCTCCAGAGCGATCCGGAGAAACCCAGATTCCAGGAGCTGCACCGGCGTGGTACCCTACCCAGCTGGGCGACGGGCACAGAACCCCGCCCTCCCGCGCTCAGTCTCCGGGAACTGGAAAGCGAAAGCGGAAATTGCCTGGAGCCCGCGTTTGGCTTCCCGCTGCCCGATCGTCACTTTCACGCCATGGCAAGTCACTTTCTTTGGGGTCGCGGTGCAGGGAGGCGCGCCGAGGGTCCTGGAGCACGTATCCCGCGCGATCGCGCGCCCCGAAGTGGCCGTCGCGGGTGCGGCAGGCCTGGCTCCCATGCGTGGGGACGCGGGCGCCTTTCGCACTCTCTGCTGGACGGCAAGGGACACCTGGGTTTCTTCGGGATGGTGGTTAGGGCGGGACCGCTACTGGTTTATGAATGAGAAAGGGACAGTGACCCAAAAATGGAGCACAGCTTACTACTGGAAGGAGGTAGCAGGAAGGGTCCAAACCGAGGGCACCAGAAGGTGGCCCCTTTCTCTGCACCAGGCCTTTGCTCAAGGCCCTGGGTTTTTCTCTAGAGACCCAGATGACTGTTTTGGAGCAGTTACCGTGTATGCGTGAGTGTGTGTATATGGTTCCTGTGTATGTGTGTTTACCGGGTGACAGGTGATTGAGAAAGCAAATAGAAACTAAAACAGTACGTGAAATAGTTCTTAGTGCCCCCCTACTTTATACCTTTTTTTTTTTTTTAAATTTCTTTCTCACATAAGGACCCAGTGTCCCTTAAGGCAGAGCATGGAAACGGTAAAATGACACTTGCTTGGTGTCTTTGCGGAAATTGCCTTGTTTCAAAGTCTTTGAATAGATTATCTTCCTTATGGACACTCGTTTTTCTTTACTGTGCATGGAGGAGACTGATAACTCTCTGTTCGTAGCTGATTCCAGGAGAAGAGGCGCAGCCATACGTTCTCAGACAGTGAACTAAAGAAGAAGGCACAGGGCGTTGAAGTGGTTCTTAAGGTCATAGAATGTAGTGAGGTCTTGCAAAACAAGTTCTACAAAAATCCTGGCTCAGACAATTTCTATGATTCTAAAGAGAAAGATTTCGTAGACACTTGAATTAAGAAACACATCAATGCCGATGAGGTGTGGACATTTCCTGAACGCAAATGCATTATTATTATTATTATTATTATTATTGATACCGATAAACACAGGAAGGATGGTAGTTCGCCAGCCATTTGCAACTGAGGCTGATGTGGGCTGTCAGATCAGAATGTCATAGAGATAAAAGCCAGGAAATCAACTTCCCTGGAAATCTGACCGTCCCTTTGGCCATTTCCCCCCATCTTGTAAAGGAGAATGATCTTTGGAAAATTACATTAAGCCTCTGGAGACTAGGGTAGAGGAACACTTCGGTCTAATGTATTTTCATTTTTTCACTGTGCCGTCTAGACAAATTATTTACTTCCATTAAAGTGTCTTTCCTGTCATACAGCCAATAAGTTTTTACTTTTTGTATTTTTGAGCATCTTATCTTCAGGAGGTCTTCCTTTGGCTTGTATTCTGTCAGTACAAACAATAATCACACACACCCACTTTGTAGGTTAAAAACTTCATTTATTTGATGTTTGATATTTTGCCCCATCAATTCCAACTCTACCTTAGCCTTCAAGGCCTGTCATTCATGGAGTCTCTTTTGGATTTTAGGCAGAATTAATCTTGCTTCTTAATCCTGAATGGCATTTATTATAGGTTTAGGATTTTATTGTGGGTGATCTGTGTTCTCAAATGAGGTGTTCTGTTTCTTCTGTAGGACAGTAAAAAGCCCTCTTTTATGAAAACCAAACTCCTTTGAAATGACTTACATGTCTGCCTCCTTGCCCATGAGGAGTACCTTCCACACAATCTGAGTTGTAAAGCCCCCTTTTGGTCTCATGTAATATATAAATTTTCTTTTTCACATAAAGGGATGTTTTGAGTGATGGTCACAATTTCTCCATGGCAGAAAAAGTACACAGCACATTTTTATTTTTTGAATTTATTTTATTTTATGTATTTTGCCTACATTATGTATGTATACTACATGCATACCTGGTGTCCTCCAAGGCCAGAAAAGGCTGTCAGATCCCTTTGAACAGGAGTTAGAGGTGATAATGAACCACTAGTTGGTACTGGGAATTGAACCCAGGTCTTCTGGAAAATAGCCTACAGTACTCTTAACTGCTCTGCCATTTTTCCAGCCCCCTACAGTGCATGTTTTGGAAGAACAAAATTTCAGGGCAACATTTTTTTTTCTGCTTGCCACTTCTAGTACCCAACATATTGCCAAATGTGGAACATATGTTTAATTAATAATGGCTTAATGTGATAAGATATATTTGCTCAGAACTTCAGGCATATATTGTAAACTTAAAAACAAAATGCCATTAGATAGGGGCCCTGTGTCATCTTATTTTGTGTCTACAATTGGATGAAACAGCAGAGATTCTGTGACCACGAATCCTCTGGGCCATCACCATTGCCTTGGTCATTTTCTGAATTCTGTTATGATAAGTAAGGGAAACATCTGACTGATTTCTGCACTTTTCAGCTTTGAAAGCTATACTGGAACCTCACTAAAGATGTTCCTTAGGGTTGTTTTTGTAACCTCCATAACATACTTAAACTATGTATAACATTACATGATTCTTTGTAACGTAATCCTGTGCTGCCCCCCCCCCACCTTCTGTTAATACTGGGTTTATTCTTACATTGACAGCACTTGATATTTTCTTTGTTTTCTGTAGCCATTTAAAAAATTTTGGTGTTTTAAAGACTTAGCACATTTAGTCTAAAAGTTAAAACTCAGCAGTATTGCATTATAAAGAATAAATGCTATGCCCACAGGGTCAAATTATATGCTAACATTTCTTTCCCCCACTTTGGTCTTATGTCATATGTAATTTTCCTTTTCCACATAAAGGGAAATGTTTCTAGTGACAGTCAAAGTTTCTTTTCTGCTTTCATTTTTCCCTTTTACTTAAGATTTTGTTTGCTAATGATTTTTAGGCTGGGGCCCTTCAAATGCCAGAAAAGGGGGCAATGTTCATATGTGCCCAGGTTAACTATAGTCTCTAGAGTTAATTTAGTTTTTTTATTTTTCTTAAGTAAAATGGTCCCCAGTGTTTTCTTGAGGTTCTGTACCAGTGTCTACTACCATGGATTCTGTGTGCTCATTGTATAAGTAGAGGGTAGACTGTGTGGGGGAACAAGCCAGAACTATTGTTTTACCAGTAGCCATCCATGACCTGAGTGTTTGTTACTTTTTTCACACCCCAGGGTCCCACTATACAGACTGCCATCTTTACCCTACAAACCCTCTTTTCTTATTCTGGGTTCATTTCTTCTGTCTTGTTCTTATATACACCCCAGTGTATTTTTGTCTTTCTAAAATTGGTTGAAATCTCCTGCACCAATGCATTTTTAAGGTGAGCACTGCTTGTGTGCACAGACCATTCATTTGCCCTCCTCTGCCAGAGGAGTCTCATTTGAAGTATGGTCCTTGCATTGAGAGCCCAAAGCTCCTTTGTGGTTTGTTAATCATCAGTCCAGCCCAGGAGACCTTGTCCTCCCTCAGCTGATAAGACAGAGTATGTCTGTATTTTGGTGCAGTTAGACTGGACTGACCGAGTGCATCTTGGGAGTGGCTGGTGGACTTGCTTTCCTAACCCTGGGTGGGAGATAAATGAAAGTATGAAGAAGAAGTGGATTCAAGAGGGTTAGAGAATAAATGAAGGACTTTTGATGTGTTCTCCATACAGCAGCAGGATCTGCAAGATCATGTCTTCACTGTGACTATCACCTCAGATCCATGGTGGAAAGGGGAGTGTGGTCTGTACAGCCACCACTATTGCACGACTTTCCCCTCATCTGACAAAAGGAGGGATGCCTTTCACACTGATTTACATACTTTGAACTTCATAATCTAGAAAATAGCCTCTTTCAAACTTTGCCATTTTGTCATTATTTTAGTAAACCCAGGACTTTGCACACACAACTCAAGCACTCTATTATCGAAGTGTATCCACAGCCACCTTTTAAGTTTTAAAAAGAAAATTGTACATCTCCTTGGTGCACACACTTTTTAATTCTAGCACTTGGGAGACAGAGGGAGGAGGATCTTTGAGTTTGAAGTCAGCCAGGTCTAAATATCGAGCTCAAGGCCGGCTAAGGTGTTGTGGGATGTTTGTACACCGTGTGAAGCTGTATTGCTGTGATTAATGTAATAAAGAGCTGAATGGCCGATAGCTAGGACTTCAGGGCCGAGAGAGAAGTAGGAGATAATCGGGATGTGAAGGACTCGCTAGTGAGATGTGCAGGGACATGCAGAATGAAAGAAAGGTAAAAAGCCACATGGTAAAGCATAGGTTAATAAAAGCAGGTTAATTTAAGATAGAAGAGCTAATGGGACAGGCCTAAGCTATAGGCTGAGCTTTCATAATTAATAAGAAATCTCCGTGTCATTATTTTGGAGCTGGGTGGTGGGACAGAAGAAGACTTGTTATATAAAGAATATATAGTTAAGACCCCCAACTCAAGAAAGCAAACTTCCCCTTTTTTGGTGACACTTTGTATTATTTTGGGCCTTCCTAAAATCAAATATTTACTATTATTTTTTACTTATTAGTAGTATACATAACTCTCAAATTTGACTAAGGCCTTTACTGGTAAATGAAATGAGGCAGACATGTTCCTGCTGGTCACCTCTGTGGAAGTCGTCTTACTGAAGTGATGGTACCTTACAGCTGACTCATGTTTAAACAGTTCCTGTTTTTCTGCAGGAATCAGCATTGAAGATCAGAGACCCCACAGTTTCTGAGAGAACGATTGTAGTCTCTGGCCTTCCAGTTGGCCTTTTAAAAGACAAACTAGTGAAGCTTTACTTCCCAGATGATGGTGGGCACGTGGAAGAGGTGATCTATCCATCAAGAACCAAAGGAATTGCATATATCATATTCAAAGAAAAGAAAGGTATTTCTTAACCAAAATGTCATAGTCTTGGAAATACTTTCCTGTGAAATTAAAATTTCATATTGTTAAAATAATTCATGGGATTGCAAGTTTGAAGTAGCATTAAAAAAATTACTCTACTCTGAAAAGTGGCCAATCTTATATTTTCAAGAATATATGAAAACGGCTCATGATAAAGTGTGAGAGTCTGGAAAATTGTGAAACTTTAAAAAGTACTTTCCTCTGTATTTATATCTTGGGAGATAGATATGTTTTATAGAATAAGTGCAAAATGAAATTAAATCACATATAATCTCTCTTTTGAGACAGGGTTTCTCTGCATAGCCTTGGCTGTCCTAGAACTCACTCTGTAGACCAGGCTGGCCTTGAACTCACTGAGATTTGCCTGCCTCTGCCCCCCAAGTGGTGGAATTAAAGGTATGCACCATCACTACTGGCTACATATAATCTCTTTGGTGAATTTAAGGTGTATGTACTTAAGAATGTTTAAAAATAGGATCAGGAGCTGGGCACGGTGGCACAGGCCTGTAGTCCCAGTTACCGGGAGAGGCTGAGACAGGAGAATCGCTTGAGTCCAGGAGTTCTGGGCTGTAGTGCGCTATGCCGATCGGGTGTCCGCACTAAGTTCGGCATCAATATGGTGACCTCCCGGGAGTGGGGGACCACCAGGTTGCCTAAGGAGGGGTGAACCGGCCCAGGTCGGAAAAGCAGGTCAAAAATAGGATCAGGAACCTATTAACACATTTGTGCTGAGCGTTAGTGTTATAGCCCTGGGAGAAGTTATTTGAATGTTGGGTTTACAAGAAAAATGTAGCAAAAAAACCTCACTTTCCATTTTTTTTTTGTAAATTAATTATTGGTGTTAGGCCATAAATAATTTTCATGCTAATGTTGCCATAGTTGCAGAGAAGGTCATCACACAGAAGAAATACCTCCTGGCTTCAAAGCCTCAGATCACGGTCTCTCACTTCAGTGAAAAGGTGAGTGTGGGTCCTAAGGTGTGTTTTGAAGCTTAGGCCATTTCTTCTGGGCAGTCTCTGGTATATAAAGACACATAAAGTTCTCTTAGGAGTAAAGTAGAAACGTCTCAGTTCTCAAAGGCAAAACCTGCGCCTAGAAATGTTGTTTTTTTATTTCAGCGTGTATGTGTGTGTGTCCCCTGTGATGCCTTTACAGTGGCTGCCATGGATGATGGGAACAATTAGGATGAATATTAAAAAAGGAACTTGGCAGGAACAGGAAGGTTGGAGTAGGAATGGAAGGTAAAATTCACAGTCTTAGTTTCCACATAGACTGTTTAGAAATCCGAGCTTCTGGGATAGCCGGATATCGAATTTTAAGCTGGGGGAGAGTGGTAGGGCAGACCTGACTAGAGAATGATGTCTGTCTGTGGAGCAGACGCCAGTAGGTTATATATACAGACAGATTCTGAAAAGCACCGTGTTTTAGAGCAGCATTTTGTCTCAGAATATTTTTTACCCCCCATTTTTGGGATGTGTGGTGTGTGTTGTGAATCTGCAGTGTGCAGTATAGGCTCTCTGAAGGGGAGCGAGAAGCTGGGTAGTCTACGCTTGGCCATCCAGGCCTGACTCAGCAAGATCTGCCCAGATGGGAAGAGAGGCAGAAAACAGTGTGCCCAGACCTGCTCCATGCTCGTCTGACTTTTCTCTTTCTCGTTCTAGGTCTTCAACTATGTGATGGCTATTCTTGATCTATCTGTTTTTCGGACTCAAATTGTGCTAGAAAGCCTGGTAATGGACCTGAAAAAGAAAATCCCAGCTTTAAACTTCAGCGCATTGGGACCCAGTGGGAAAATCTCCGTGAAAGGTCCATTTCTGGCTATCATGAAGCTCAAAGAGGCGTTGATGACAAAAGCCATCTCTGCTCTAGAGAACAACAGGAAGTATGCCGCTGAAGGGAGAAATCAGAGCATCCTACAGAAACCCGAGAACTCCACAGCCACACCGGGGACCTCAGTACCTGAGTCTGCTAGAAGCCAAGGAACACTTGTTCTTGATACAGATATTTTCTTTTACCTGAAACACAAGTGTGACTTTTATGAACTAACACTGAACAAATACCATATCCTGTGTCAGGAGAGGGTAGATGGGGATGTCACCACTATTTGTCTACAAGATGCTCCTGGTGGGTCTCAACCTAGCAGTGTGAGACTTGTGAGAGAACTCATTGAGGAGTGTGTTCAGGGGCTCCACCCTGAGCTCAGAAAAGAGACAGTGGTTTTGGAAGGAAGGGGAGCTAGAGAGAAAAGACATATTAAGCAGGCTTGTGAACAACTGTGCTGTAGATATCTTAAAGTTCTGATTAATCTTCACAGCACACATATTGACATTATAGGACCTTCTTCCGACACATTCATGTTTAAGACAGAACTCATGAAATCTGCTGGGCGAAAGGTCACTTGAGGTCACAGTTACCATGGTTGGCCCCCTCAACTGAGAAGTAATCGAACTTGCTTCTCATTTCATCCAACTTTTATTGTGGGTATCATTGTCTTCATGTTATAGGAGAAGAAGATAAGATTTAGGGAAATTAAAATACTTATCCAAAGATACCTAGCTGACAAGGAGTGGGACAGACATTGAATACCAAATAATACCTAAATCAAACTGAAAAACAAAAATAAAACAACAATAACAAAATAAACCTCACTAAACATTTAAGAAATCATACTTTCCCTGCAACTCCAGAGGACTAGGAAAAGCAGTCTTTCCTCTGACATAGGTTGGTATGGTTATCATGCTGTTGCTTTCCTCTGACATAGGTTGGTATGGTTATCATGCTGTTGCTAAGTTCTCAGGGATCAGATTCACTCCACATAGCATTAGGATATTGGCTAAGGTTACTTAGGAAGTAGTGGTTCTGTTAGAATTGTAAGGAATCTTGGGGGAAATTTGTGTGCTTGTTAGTGTAGATGATTCTTGTTTTACAATGGTGTGTCATCCAGATGTACCAGGAAAGTTCAAAACATTTTGAGTAAAAAAATATATATATATATATAACTTGTAGGACATCCTAACTTTGCTATCTTGTCTATGGTAGAGAAATGATTACTCACCTGATTGCTGTGCTGACTGATGGCTGGAACCGTGGCTGCTCAGCACCGCTAGGGAGCACTGCACTGTGTGTCACTAGCCTGGAAAAGATTCAATGTCTGAAGTACAGTTTCTACTGACTATATATTCCTTTTGCACCATAATAAAGTAAAACTTATACAATAACTAAATTGTGAATTTAACTATCATTGAGCCAAGCAAGGATCATCTGGGATCTTATTCCTCAAATGCTGTTCCTTTAAAAGCACAATAATAAAGACAAAGATAGAAAAGCTATAGTGACTTGTTTTCAGATTTATGACTCCTATGAATTCACCCCCAGAGTGAGACAACTTTATATAATGGAGCTCTGCAGAGCTCAGCCTGGTGATAAATAATAGACCTATATCTGTTCCTCTTAAAGTAAACAAACATAATCATGATTATTTTAACTATCAGAGTAGAGCATAAGAAAAATCCATTATGACCTTATTTTTCTTTGCCATCTAAATCCCAAATATTTAAATACTTTTTGTTTCCTTATTATATTTCTGATACCAAGCCCAGTCAACAACTCCAAAACTTGACAAATGAGACTATGACAATCTGAACAACATTTGTGCCTTAGAGGACATGATCAGCCAAGTGGAAGAATGCTTTCAATTGTTCGGGCTGCTGTAAAAGGTTTGGTGAGGTGACTGAAACAATAGGCATTTATCACAGTTCTCAAGCCTGTGGAGTCAGGATCAGGGTGCAGTCCTGGTTAGGCTATGATAAGGTCCCTATTCCTGGGAGAAAGCAAGAAATCACATGTCTCTTGAAATGTTAATTCTACCAGGAAGGCTCTTCTTGATGACTCAGTCACTCTCCTCAAGGCCTCGCCTCCTAATCCCATCTATGTTAGCGCCTGTTGTTGTGAGAAAATATCTGAGCACATTCTCAAGAAGGAAACATACATTGAGGTTCACACTCAGTCCATGGCTATTTGACCCCATAAGTGGGCTTGTGCCAAGGTACCATTGTGATGAGGAGGAGATGGCAGAACTAAGATGCTTGCTTTGTGGTAGCTGGAAAACCAAAGGATACAGGAGAAAGGTCTAGGGACAGCATGACTCATCACTCTTCAAAGTACACAACCATTGACTCCACTTAGGTCATTCCTTCTAATAGTCCACTCAGTTATGAGCTCATTAATTGATCCAGGATGACAAGAGCATACTAAAGATTGGTCCATAGCACTCTCACCTGGGGACCATGTCTTCAACGTATGAGTTTGTGGGGCTATTTTATAACCAAACCAAAACATCACATTGAGATTAGAGTTTTAACATAGGAGCTCTTAAGAGCACAAGTATTCATCCTCTAGTATTCCACTCCTGGACCTCAGAAATTTATGGTTTGGATTGCCAACCTCCAGAAGTGAGAACAACAAATGTCTTTGTTCGTAAGTGACCTAGTCTCTGGCAACTGTCAGTCACTTGACTTTGGATTGCCAACTTCCAGAAGTGAGAGCAACAAATGTCTTTGTTCGTAAGTGACCTAGTCTCTGACATTTGTTACAGTAGTTTGAGCACACTGAGAGAGGGAGAAATTTACCTTACCAGTTGAGGAACAGCAAAGGCTTTCGGGAGCCATCTGGAGCTGTGAAAAGCAAGAAGAATTCCTTTGATGTGCAATGTTTCTTTAAACTGTGTGAATTATACTGTGTTGGTTTAATCAGAAACTGACTGGCCAACAGCTGGACAGGATGAGGTTAATTGGAAGAGCCACATTTAGAATGCTGGGAAGAAGAGAGTCTCAAGTAGAGGTAAAGAGAAGCAAGAATGGGCATGCTGTACTGAGAAAATGTACCAAACCAGGAGGCAAAGCATAGATAAAAAATATGGTTTAATTTAAATATGAGAGTTAGCTAGTAACAAACCTGAGCTACTGGCTAAGCATTTATAATTAACATCAAGTCTCTGTGTAGTTACTTGGTAGCAGCTTATGGGAAGAAACTTCCTCCTATACTATGGCCCCAAGAACAAACTGATTTTACACTTGTAGCTTCCAGACAATGAGAGAAGGATTTTTGATTTTAGGTCATCATTTGTGGTAACTTGCCACAACCAACACAGGAAATGAGTACATCTGACTTTTTTTTTTCTAAGTTGGTGAGAACCCCCATCTTTGCAGATGGTTTTGGGTGTGGGCCCTTGTTTTTTACTCACACATTGCCCTTCTTGAGGGAGGAACTGTTCTTATTCTGTTCCCCCCAGTGTATATCAGAGCACACGATACAGTCAACATTCTGCAAACACTTAGGAAATTATTTGAACAAGTTTTATAATCCATGTAGCATTTACACAGGTCTGTGATGACCGATTGTGGTTGTCAACGAAACTACATCTAGATCAACTAAAACGAAAACAGCTGGGCACACGTGTGGAGGATTTGATTGGATTATTCAAGGTCAGAAGATCCATTCTAAATCTGGCCACACTTGGTGGCAGACCACAAAAAAAGGACATTTGCTTTTTGCCTGCTTCTCCTCACTGGCAATTTCATCTATTCTGTTCTTGATACATTCCTTTGTGTTAGAACCTATTTCTTAGGGATTCCAAGGTACACTGAAGACTGACAGCTCTCTGCCTGCTACTTTTGGATGAGGATGTGATCTCTCAACTACTGCCCTGGTGCCATGCCTGTCTGCCTGCTGCTATGCTCCCCATCATGTTGCTCATAGACTCTGCCCTCGGCAACTGTGTGCCCTAAATTAAATGTTTCCTTTATAAGTTGCCTTGGTTATGGTGTTTTGTCATGGCAACAAAAAACAATGAAGACAAGGCCTTGCCCTGAGTGTCTGGGCCAGGACTTTTCTAGCTCTTTGTTATTGTTATATAGTGTGTTCTTTCTTACCAATACAATATTTATATCTATTTTTTCATTTTTTTATTAGAACAGGTCTATATTTTCTATTTGCATTATATTTTTCCACTACAGAAAATTATCGCTGGCAAGACAATTGAGAGACAAAGGTATTTCTGTTTTTCTATTCCTCCCAAGCTGGTTGGTCAGTGCCTGCTGCTGTGGTCCGGTATCAGGCATGTCCTCTGGACTTAGCTGTATGTAGACTCAATTTTACAGAAGACAAAACTGTGAAGATTTGCTGAGTCTGACTTCTCTGGTATCTGGTTGTTGTCTTCTGTAAGAGCTGGTCAGGAATCCATGGTGTCTTTGAACAGTCAACCCATTAGTGTCTGAGATGTTGAAATATTTGCATCTATATAAAGCTCTCTATAGCATGTATAGTGTGGCAAGAGTGTTCCACAGTTAACCCATTTCCCATCATTCTGGCAAAGGCAAAGGGAAGGACATGCCCCCTGCCCTGCTTTCTATTTTAAATGAAATACAGGAGGAAAGGAGCCTAGTTAGTGTAGTACAGGTCCAGTCAGTGCTGAGATGCTAACTTAAAGCTGTCTGGGGCATAATTTATTATAAGCATCTTCGGAATAGTTCTTACAAACCTGTTTCAATCAAATGATGGCTAAGTATTTTCAGGCCTGTGTATGAGAATGGAGAGGAACAGCTTGCTTCTGATGGGTAATTACTGAAAATAACTTTCTCCATTTCTCCCGAGAGCTGCCTTTTAGAGTGAAAATCCCACATATTCCTTCCTGTGTTTGGTAAGTTGCCAAGCATTTGGATTCTGTCCCTAATTCACCTCCTTTCCCCATGCTCTGTGCATTTCCTTCACCTTTAAATAAAGCTTCCTTGTTTCTTTCAGACTGCATGCATCTTTATCCATAATTTCCTTGCATAAGAAGTGGCGTTGGTTTTAGTGTCAACTTGTCGCAAATTAAATATCACCTGGGAAGGGATCATAACCTGAAGAATTACCTAGATTTCCCTTTTGCAATCCTAAATGTGGCAGCATAATCTGCATTGGCCAAGATATATTGCTGCCAAGACTAAGGGAACACTGTAGAAGAGGCAGTACTAAGATCCAGAGATATGGAGACTGAGGCAAAACTGTGTTCTGGACATGACAGGACCGTAATACTTATGAACTCACAGCAGCTGTGGGTGTCTGCACAAAATAAAGTCAGCCAACATTCCAGCCCTGATGGGTAGGGGCCACATGAGCTCCCACTGCTGACTGAGGTGCTCAACAGTTGATGGCTTTTAGGGGAGGGAGAATCAGTTTTTGAGTGTGGTCCCTGGCAGGTGGGCCATGTTTCAGTGTATGGCCCCATACCCAGGTACATGTGGTTAGCACTAATTGGATTCAGTGTGCTAGGTTTTTCCTAGTTTATTTTATTTTTTTAAGAAGTACAAAGTTGGGAGGGGAACTTGGGTATGATCTGGAGAGAGTTGGAAGGAAAAGCAGGGGAGCTGAATATGTTTGAATACATTGTATGAAATCCTCAAAGAATAAATTAAAATAATCTGTTTGTCTCTCTGCCTACCTACCTATCATCTGTTCCATCCCTCTATCTATGGGCAGTGGGTCACATGTGTGAAGATACTCAGGGCCTGATTATTATTTTATGGTGTTTAGATGAAGGAGGAGTTTGGTTACTAAGGAATATAGTATGGATGGTTCTGTTTTCTGTATTAGCTTATTTTCTGTTGCTGTGATTAAATACCATGACCAAAAGTGACATAAGGAAGAGTTTGTTTTGGCATATGGTCACAGAGTAAGAGTCCATAACAGCTGTGCCATGGCAGCAGCAAGCTTGAGCAAGAAGCTGAGAGATAGCATCTTCAACCTCAAGTATAAAGCAGAGAGTTAACAGAAAGCAGGGGCAGGGCTATGAACTCTTCAAAGCCCTCCCCCAGTGGAGTACTTCCTACAGCAAGGTTCCATTTCATAAGGGGTCCAAACAGCAGGGCTGGTTCTGCATAACTGTACTGCCACGGTGTGTGCCACCTTTCCATGAGCCATAATTAAAGCAGAGGTCATTGTGTTACAATATACTTTTGATGATGGATATCAGAATTCTGTCCTGAAGTTCTTCATGTCTGGAGGAGGAGGCGGGGTTCTCTTCTCCAGTGTGAAGATAATAGATGAGTCTAACTTCTAATCCCTGGAAGGAGCTGAGCTCTGGCTTTATCCTCAAAAGAAAACTGATGGTTACCTTTAAAAGAAGAAGTACTGCTTGGAGTGTACAGAGTGTTTTTCCCCTTTTTGTCTTATTAAAAAGGAAAGTTTTAACTTTAGCACAGTAAAATTATACACAACAAAACCAGTTATCAAGTAAAAATTATGATTACAGTATCCTGTCCATTTATATTTGGCAAATTTAGAGAAAATACTCTATTATCTATTGTATCTTTCTGAGTCTGTAGTTTTATACCTAACTAAATTTTTTTCTCATAACTAAGGAAAACTTTAAGTTTAATTATTTAGTCATGTTATCTAACGACAGGGACATCTGGCTGCCTGGATAAGTCACCCAAAGATTTTCTGTAATGCTGGGGCATCTATCTTTGGCCTATAGGCATAGTATATCTGGTAGCCATTTCTGAGACAGAGAATTTTGAAAGACTGTCCTACTTGTCTTGGCAAAGTTTGGAAGTCACTTTCTTTTGCTTCCTGCTGGTCCAGTTTGAACAATATATTGGGACGGGGTAGTTTCTATGCCCAGTAGCTAGCCTTTGCCACAAAGACAGTAAACTTCATATGGAGTTTTTCAATTCCCATAATCTTCTCTGAAGTAAGTTGGTGCTGTCAGGAGCAGACATGTCTTGCTGTCAAGAAAAGCTTTATTTTATTAAAATATTTTAAATTCCATACTCTATATGTTTTTGGAGTTTTGAAGATCATCTATACATCTAAAATATATCACTGTATGACTTTGAAAACATACCTAACATGACTATATGTTTGCTATTTATGCATGACTAACTACTAACCTGTAATTTTTAATTATATATTACATTTTTAAATGAACTGCATAAATGCAATACCCCAAACAAGAGTAGAAACACACTTAGAGTAACCAAAAACTTTAAATTTGTATCAATAAACCCAAATTCATAGGAATGTAAAACATTTTGAGATTAATAGTAGTTTTTTGAATTAAAGTAGATTCATTAATCTTCCCTTTTATATCAACATTTCTATATCATATCCCTCTTTTTTCCTTTAGAATTTAATTCCTTCGTTTATCTTTTTTCTTGACCATGACCAATAACAACTTGTAACCAACTACCTTTAAATGATGACAAACATCCATAACCCATTTTTTGGGAATGTGGGCATTATTTTCTCTGAACTGCTTTCTGTTGTTTCACTGGCATCTTTGGGGGAACCTTGAGAAAATCAGGAAAATGAGCAATTCTTGGCTGGAGCAGTCTGTGAGGTTGGACCATCTCAGCTAGCAGCCTTGAAGCTTTTCTAGATGAAGAACTCTGAGGGAACTGCAGCAGAAGTGCTCTGAGATGTTGGATCATCTGCACCACTCATTTTATTGGTGCCTGGCCCCCTTGCTCTGAAAATATATAAAATTTCCAAGGTAACATGCATATCTGCGTTAATACAAGTACAGAATGTGTACTGTACATTAGTTAGCCAAAGATAATTTTTTGTTTTGTGTTTGAGTAGGTACAATATACATAATGTGTCTTATAGTTTTTTTAGGATTATTTTTTTATGTCTGTAGCCAGGATCTTCAGGGGTCTTTCTTGATAAAAACCTGATCATCTTAAACCTTGAGTGAATCCACAGTGTTTTGTTTTCTTTGGAACAAAAGTACAACATCTTCTCCAAAACGTAAATCTTAAGCTGATATGTTAGCCATGTAGTTCAGTTTAGTGTATGGTACTAGCTCATGGCTGCTAGCAGCTGGCAGTTGACTCTACCCAGCAGGCAGATACCTGGAGATGAGCTTCTATATAATGGCTAGCACAAGACTGTAAAACTAGGAAGCCACATTTGGCTCTGCTTTTGTGTGTTTGAAAAGTTTTCTTAAGGTTTCTCAGGTTTTATGTAGATATACTTAGTTGGACTTTGGGTGCCACTTATAGGTGGACCTTTCTGTCCCACCAGCCTGCTCCCAAATAACCACATAGAGATTTATTATTAATTATAAATGATTGGCTGATAGCTTAGGCTTGTTACTAACTAGCTCTTACAACTTAAATTAACCCTTATTTCTTATATACACTTTACCATGTTGTGGTACCTTTTCTTTCAGCACAGCATGCTCATCTCCTGCTTCCTCTGCATCTGACTGGGACTCTGCCCTTCCTCATTCTAGAATCCTCTTACTCTACTTCTCCCATCTAACTTATTTCTGCCTAGCTATTGGACAGCTAGCCCTTTACTAAACCAATATGACCAATATCTATTCACAGTGTACAAAAGGATTATTCTACAGCAGCTCTAAATTCTCTTAAAGTCTTAATTATTTATTCTGTTTCAACACTCCAGAGCACAAGATAAGCTCATTTTTTTCAATTATTTAAATGACCAAGTTCAATCTTGATCAACTTTACTCTGGTGTTTTGAGTAAGAATGGCCCTGTCTTAAGGTTTCTATTGCTGTGAAGAGACATTATGACCAGAACAACTCTTATAAAGGAAAATAATTAGTTGGGACAGCTCACTTATAGTTCAAAAGTTTAGTCCATCATTGTCATGGTGAGAAGCAAGGCAGCATGCAGGCAGACATGGTGCTAGAGAAGAAACAGAGTTCTTATATCTTGCTCAACGACAACAGGAAGTGGCCTGAGACACTGGGTGGTATCTTGGGCATTTATGAGACCCCAAAGCCTGCTTCCACAGTGACATACTCCCTCCAATGAGACCACACCTACTCCAACAAAGCCACACCTCCTAATAATGCCATTCCCTTCAGGGACCATTTTCTTTCAAACCACCACATTCCACTTTCTGTTCCCCTAAAGTGTGTAGACATCATCATAATAGAAAAAATGCATTCAGTTCAACTTCAAATCTCCCCCTAGACTATAACACTCTCAGCACTGTTTCAAAGCCCAAAGTTCAAAGTCTCTTCTGAGAATCATGTAGTTTCTTAATTTTAGTCCCTTATAAAATCAGAACAAAAAGAAGTGATCACATACTTTCATCATATGAATGGCATAGGATATGTATTACTGTTTCAAAATGTAGGGAAGGAGGCATTCTGGATCAAAGCAAGACTGAGAAGCAGCTGGGAAAACCCGAGACTCTGTATCTACATATCTGATGTCAAAATGCTCTTCAGATCTCCGACTTCTTTCAGTTTTGTTGCCTGCAACACACTTCTTTCTCTTGAGCTGCTTTTTACTTCCTGTTAGCAGCTTTCTTTGGCAGGTATCCCATGGCTCTGGCATTTCCAATATCTTGGGGGCTCCAAGGCAATCTAGGCTTCAACTTAAATGCTTCATTCAATGGCCTCTCTAGGCCTCCAATGAGGGACACCCCTGACACATGCTTGGTCTCAGCGGCTTTCCTTAGTCATGGTGGAGCAAAGTTCCATAACACCTTTCTTCTATTCAGAAACATGTGGCTGAAACTCAGAGACCTTTCAGTTACATCTTCACTAGCTTTTTGTTTTTGATAATTTCCTTCATTGCCTAAGCTTGACCATCTGACACTTTCTCTGTAGACCTGGCTAGCCTCGAACTCAGGGATTCATCAGTCCCTGCCTTTCAACTTCTGGGATTAAAGGCATGTACTACCACTCCCAGCTCTAAACTTTTTAATTCCTTTTCACAAATTGGGAACTTAGTTGAAAGGGAGGGCCCTAAGGTCACTGCTTCCTTTATTCCGTTTCTTAATCTGTTTATCTCCTTGAACACAGAATTCAATTCCATTCTGCTTTCTGTTGCTCCTTTTCTCCTCAAATATTTTTTCTTGATCACCTTGCTTCTTCTCATTATATCTTCATTAAAGTTAACACTAGTAACCACACAACAGAGACTATACTAGTCTGATTTGAGATTTCCACTGACAAGTGAATTAATCCAAAAGCCTCAGGAAAACTTTTTGGACAAGGGCAGAAAGCAGCCATATTCTTTACCAAAATATTACAAGAACAATTTCTAGGCAACAAACTTAAATTCTTCTTTTTTGAAACCTCTTGATATAGCCCTCACAACGCAAATCAGTTTGAGCATCACAGTTTTCCACGTTCTGTCTGATGCTTCTCATTAAGTAGTGATCAAAGCATTCTACTGCTTTTTTAACTGAAACTCCTAAAGTCCAAATTCCTCCAAACAAAACATGGTCAGGCCTACCACAACAACACCTTGCTTCTGGTACTAACTTCTGGCTTAGTTATTCTATTGCATTGAAGAAACACTGTGACCAGACAACTCTTACAAAGAAAAACAATGAACGGGGGTGCCTTGCTTACAGTTCAGAGGTTTAGTTTGTCATTGTCACTGTGAAAAATCAAGGCGGTGTGCAGGCAGACATGGTACTAGAGAAGGAGCTGAGAGTTCTTACATCTTGACTCAAAGGCAACTGGAAGTGGTCTGAGATACTGGGTCGTATCTTGAGCATATATGAGACTTCAAAGACCACCTCCACAGGGAAACACTTTCTCCAACAAGATTATACCTACTCCAGCAAAGCCATACCTTCTTATAGCACTACTGCCTTTGGGGGCCATTTTCTCTCAAACTACCTCAGTTTCCCTGAGGTTCAAATACATGTGGCCTTGTTGGAGAAAGTGCATCCTGTCGGTGGGCTTTTATGTTTCAGAAGCCCCATACCAGGCTCAATCTTACTTCCTTCTACTTTCAGCTACTGCTTTAGTGCCATGATGATAATAGACTAACTGTCTGAAACTATAAGCAAGCCCCCAGCTTAATGTTTTCTTTTATGAGAGCTGCCTTGGTCATGATCGTCTGTTCATAGCAGTAGAACAGTGACTAGGATACTTACCATTGTAAGAAAATGTTTCCTGCTAAGCATGGTGATGCACTCCTTTAATCTCTGTACTTGGGAGGCTGAGACTGGCAGATATCTGTGAGTTTGATGCCAACCTGGTTTATATAAGTGAGATACATAGTGAGACCCTGTCTTAAAAAAACCAAAAAAGTCAACCAACCTAACAAACTAAAACAAACAATAAACCAAAGAACATGGTTTGGAATATTTCATGTTTCAAAACTGAAAAAAAAGCCTTTCTTCATTTAATTAACAGATTACTTATTACTATGAGACAAGACTGCTATATGTAGCTCAGACTGGTACCAACCTCACAATCCTCTTGCCTTTGCCTTCCTATTGATGGGATTGTAGTTCCCTTCAATCTTGCCACCCGGGACATGAGCATCAGTTACCTCAGTTTGCCACTTTGTGGACATGTGAAAATAGGGTTAAGATAAGCATTATCTCATTGGGTCACTCAGAAACATGAAGTTAGTGATAAATATGGACAGCTGCACCCAAGAGGAAAGCTCTCTGCCCCTAGGAGATAGCTCCCTAAGAGTTACAATGCATACTGTGAATGCAATTAGTGTGAGTCTGCTTTCTTCACTTATAGAACTTACCAGATCAGTGACAGCCATCAGAAATAACTGCTTTGATGAAAAGAACAGGACACTGGAGACAAGCAGGTGAACAATGGGAATAAACCCAGGCGTGAGATAATGCTCTTGTACACTGTAAATATTTGTTAACTGTATTGGTTTAATAAAGTGCTGACTGGCCAGTAGCTAAGGAGGAAGTAGAGGTAGGGCAACCAGACTAGGAAAATTCTAGGAGAGGAAAGGCAGGGCAGCAGTCAACAGTCAGATGAAGAGGGAGCAGGATGAGAAGGCTGCATTGAGCAACGGTACCAAGCCACGTGGCTATCATAGATAAGAATTATCTGTTAATTTAAGTGAAAGAGCTAGATAGTAATATGCTTGAACTACTACTGTCCCAGCAGTTCCCATAATATTAAGCCTCTGAGACAATTATTTGGGGAGCACCTGGCAGGTATTTGAGAGTTTCCGGTTGAGACAGAAATTTTCAACTACACCCAGGGTGAGCCTCTTCTACTCAGCAGATGTCACTAGTTCTGTTTGGCAATGTGCTCTGCCATGATGCCTCGCTTTGCTATGAGCTGAAGGTAATGAGTGCCAGGAACTGTGCATGGAAGCATCTGAACGATGAACCACAGTAAATCTTTCTTCCTCTAACTTGATTTCTGTTTGGTGTTTTGTTATAGTAATAAAAGCTGACTAACCTAGGAAGCTGTGAGAGGCCATCTCCACTACTACTGATCCTGCCAAGAGTAAAACTAAAACATAAAGGAGGTCAGGTAGTAGAAAGAGCTGGCGCTTGATCCTTAATGACAATGCAGGGGTCAAGGGTCAAGCATCACTTCCTTATAAAGGAACACCCATTCCTGGGGCAGCATCATCATAGAGAGCACATACTTTCATTGCTGTAGGCAAGGTATGGAAAGAAGTCTTTTTTACTTTTTATTGTCTCTCTTTCTCTCTCATACACACACACACACACACACACACACACACACACACACACACACAAAGGAATCAGTTCTCTTCTTCCTTTGGATTCTGGAAATTGAATTGTGGTATTCAGGCTTGTGTAGCAGGTGTTTTTTTTCTTTTCTTTTCTTTTTTTTTTTTTTTTTTAAATCTGTGAGTCATCCTGCTGGTCCAGCAGTCTTCTTAATGACACTCTCTGTATAGTTGAGCCATCATGCTATGGATGGATGGAGCAACACTACTGACATGGAAAAATAAGGCATATCAACTGACTTAATGAACTCAAGAAGTAGAAGTAAACAGCCATGATATCATGGGTTTCATATACTTCCTTTGATTAGGTATTCTTGGTAGCTTGGGAAGCATTTCTATTCTCACTAAGGGTCTAGGTGCTTTTTCCCTATCTTCTTGTTCTCAGAGAGGAGTCTTTCAAAAATATGTTCCTTTTTGTTTTTCTCATCCTCCCAGTTTCTGGACCAGACTATGGTGCCTGGAGGAGAAGGGGTTAGGATATACGATAAGATGTCCTCAAACAAAATCACCAGCAAACAAGGTTATGTATTGATTAGTTTCTGAAAATGTGACCAGAGGCCCATAGGAATCTAGCCCAGAGTCTTTTTCCTAGGACTGCTAGTTCAGAATTAACAAATTCAATGTTCATGGAGACTTCACAGGGCATAAATACAAACAATGGGTTTACAAAGTTAGAGAGCCTGAGTCAGCAGACATCATTGTGTGATGACGTGTAAGGACCAGACTCTAGTAGTTTTCAAAGTGACATCTGAGACCCTCTTGCTATAGTTCTCCACTGGGCTGTGTACTCCCCTGACAAGGGAACCCTGTTCTCAGTGTCTGCCTTTTTCTGAGTAGGGGTGACAAAGGATAGGAAGGCCGTTGGCAGTTCAACAGTGTAACCCGTCCCTCATTTCAGCAGACTTCTACCAGCCCCAACCCTCTGGTTTTTCTCATGGGCCGGACACAGAGACCATATCTCATTCTGACCTTGGAATGATCTGTAGTGAGAATACTTACTGTTTTTGCTCTCATCTCCTCAACACGTGATTGAAAAATAAAGCAGTCATGGGATGGGATGTTTGTGAAGATCTGGGCTGATGGAGGCCATTGTGAAGGGCTCCCTGGATGTGATGAGGCAATCAGCCCCGGCAGCATCAAGTCAGGTCTGTGCTGGGCTGGGGATTAAATTCCCATTAACCTGAAACTCTACTGGAGGTGTTGAATCTTAACTTTCGGTTAAGAATTCAATGGTGACAATGTTATCAGCTTGAATTTCTCTTATGCCTTTAAGGGACCAGCCTTGAAATGTTGTTATTGCTGAGCTCCTGTGTGAGAGGCTTTGGAGGTGCTCATCTGGTGTCCAGAGATGAAGGCACGTTGACACTCTGCTGCTCTTCTTACTACATTGCTCCTCTTCCTTCTCCTCTTCCTCCCCTTCCTCTGCCTTCTCTTCTGCTTCCTCCTCTGCCTCATTTCCCTCTTCCTCCTCTATCTCCTACTCTTCTGCCTCCTCCTCCTGTTTTCTTCTCCTCTGTCTCCTCCATTTCATCTCTCTTCTCTTCCTTATCCTCTGCCTCCTCCCCCTTCTTTCCCATTCTCCTGTTTTCTTTTTTTCTTACAGAGTTTTGCCATCTAACCTACCATGGCTTGAAACTCAGTATCTTCTTGCCTTAGCTTTTCAAGTGTTGGGATTGTAGGTATTCACCACAATGCCTACCCCAATTTATGAGTCCCCTAATGTGTTTTAAAAAATAGCTCATGGCATAGTAATTGTTCTGGTTGGTTAATGTTAACACGACACAAAACTAGAGTCACCTGGAAAAGGGAATCCCAACTCAGGAGCTGCCTCTGTCAAGACTGACTTGTGGGCAAGTCAGGAGGGCATTTTTCAGAATAGTGATTGATGTGTAAAGGTGTAAAGGTGTGGGTGGTGTCGTCCCTAGGCAGGTGGTCCTGGGTTGTATAAACAAATCAGGCTGAGTAAGCCATGAAGAGGAAGCCAGTAAGTCATTTCTCCTTGGCCTCTGCTTCAGTTCCTCCCCTGACTTCCCTCAGTGATGGACAGTGACATAGAAGTACCAGCCCAACAAACCCCCGTCTTCCCATATTAGGTTCAGTCAATGTTTATTACAAGAAGAAGAAGAAGAAGAAGAAGAAGAAGAAGAAGAAGAAGAAGAAGAAGAAGAAAATGATGAAGATGATGATGATGATAATTTTTGTTTTTACGAGACAGAATTTTTGGTGTAGTAGCTTTGGCTGTCCTGGAGTTCACTATATAGATCAGGCTGGCTTTGAACCCAGAGAGATCCACCTGCCTCTGCCTCCTGAAGTAATGATTATTTTAAACATACAAATGGAAAAGTATGCTTTAATGTACCTGTAGCCAGAAGTGCAAAATCTCCATATATCTAGAAATACAGAATTATCCTAGGTAAACAAATGCTTCTGGGTTTGATTTTTTTAAAATTTTTTTATCAGCTTTACAGTCTATGTAATCAATCAATGCTCTAAAACATGTTAATTTCAGCATGTTTAAAATACATCATTTCTAAGACTTCTTTCATCCTGTCTTCTGGTGGTGTGGCTTGGCCTTAAGAATTTTTATAATGCATTTATATGTTTTTTTTTGTTTTGTTTTGTTTGTTTTTTGGTGTGCTGTGATAAACCTGAGAAGGTTTCATCAACTTTGGAGTAGGCCTGTTTACCTTCCCACCCAACTCCATTGTAGTCACAAAGACCACCAAGAAGCAATGCTTTGAAATAAGAGATATCAACACACTGGAGGTGTGTAGGAAACAGTGGCCGGCACTCCAGCATAAACAATGATGATGTCACTAGGTGATGGACTGTGACCTCCTCCAATCAGTCTGTGGACTCAAGGGAGGAAATAAGCAGTAAGCTCTCGACTCTGAACTTGGGTCTCTGTGTTATCTTTCAATATTAAAAAGACTCACTGCTTAGTAGTGCATTGTAAGGAACGCTCAGCTAAAATGTCACCAAGGGGGAACTGGTTACACCAGGATTGGTCTTTTTTGTTGTAGAAGCAGTTACAATCTGAGAAAGCGCTAGAGGGCGCCAGACTCCTTTGTGAGGAATTTTTCTTTGTCCTACAGAACAGTACCTTTACATCAGCTTGGCAACCTGTGCATTCAGGGATCAGCCTGAGTCCGCAGGCATGATTACACATGCATTAGAAATTTAACAGTCACAGGCTTTAAAGGGTAAAGTTACGACTGCACATTAAAATGGACCCAAGGGATCTATTACCTAAGACAATCTATGGACCTTGCTTGAATCATAATGCAAACACCATTCTTAAAATGATGTTTGTGAGACAACCAGGGAAATTTGATCAGGAATAAAAGTTATATTACAGCATTATTGTTTGTTTTATTAGGTGTGGTAATGCTATCTTGGTAATGCTAAAAATTCCTTAACTATTAAAGACAAAATGTTTACACAAAGTTACTTGATGCCAAAATTCATTATAAAATATTTTACAATAAGAGTGGGATGCAGCTAGGTTGTAGAGAGTTGCTTAACATCTACAATAAAGTGATGATGTGCCTCTCTCTCTTTCTCTGTGTGTGTGTGTGTAGTGGCTAATAGAAGACATAAGCTGGATGACATCTTGGTAATTATTGGAAAATGAGTTCATTGTAGCATTTGTTATATTTTTGTGAGTTTCTATAAGTTTTTATTAGAAGTAAAGATGAAGCCTGAAGAGGTATGTCAGCCGGCAGAGATGTTTTTGGCCAAGTCTAACAGTGATTCCTGGAACTCAGAACTCATAGGGTTGAAAGAAAGAACCAGCTTCTACAGGTTGATCCTTTGATCTCCACACATGCAGGATAGGACACACACATATGCACATGCACACCCATACATGTACATGTGCATATACACAAATACACACATGTGCACACACGCAAAAAAGAGCAAAGATTGTTATATGAGATTTCTGACTCCATCCAAGCCAAAAGTCAGACCTGTCCATGGCCGCTTTTCCCTCCCCAAAATGACTCAGGTGCTTATATTAGTTTCATCCTGTTTGGCTATGTCTCTGGCACATTGCTAGCTAGCTCTTTCATCAGCCCATTTCCATTAATCTATCTGGCCATGTGTCCTGGCTGGTGGCCCACCTGGGTTCCTTACATGGTTCCTTTTTGGCAGCTGGATCGAGTCTGTCTGACTCCACATTCCTCCTACCTGAACCTCAATTTCCTTGCCTACTTCTATGGGTGCCATGCATGGCCAAGACAATTCCTTTATTTAAAAAATGGTATTTACAGCATACAGACATTACCATATCAAAGATGAAAATGTACTCTTGTTCTCAGTATATATTTATTTTATATTTAATATTATATAAAAGTATTTCTTGGGTGACAAGAATGCAAAAAGGTTCAAATATGCAAGAAAATAGTGTTTTACCCTTTCATACTTCAATTCTTTTTATTTCTGGGTTGAGCTTCTGTTCTACTAGATGTCAGAACTTAGCATCTTCTAAGTCAGACTTGTTTGGTATTTCACTATCAAAAACTTAACTGAAGAGAGTCTGGAGTCTCTCATTCTCACATTAGAACTGCAGAGTAAAGTCGGGGCACACTGGGGAGGGTTGGGGTTTGTTGCTGGACCTTGTTTGTCACCTTGGGCCAAAAGTCTCCTAAGAGCACCTTGATCTTCTCTGGGGTCCTTGCAAGCAATAGCCACATTGTCTGAGGAAAGTCTGCGGGGGCTCCCCTGTCTGCCTCTCCTCTAGATTCCCAGACCTCTTTTGAAATAGGGGCAACATGCAGAATTTCCCCTTGTGACTTTCTTAGCTCTATTCCTTGGCCATTTCTGATTGGTCACTCCTATGGCAGGTGTGGCATAGATGATCTTGAGAACGATAGGATACTTGGCATCTCCACAAATCCAATAGGGGAATAATTACTTCTGGCTTTCAAATCCTGTGACATATCTGGGCTTTTGGGTTCAGTTCTCGAGAGAGGGGCATACAAGGGCCACCTTCTTGAGGGAATGTTGAGAAGTCTGTGATCTCTCCATGAAGCATATGGTTTCTCATCTGTGGGTAGATAGAGCACATAACCCTCTAAAACTACAGCATAAACATCTGCAGCCCTTCAGGGCTCTGGCTGCAGAGGAAGGTCATGAGGTCAACAAGATAATAAAGAACATTTTGTCACTTAATGCAATATAGTAATGTAGGATTACCTTGTATAATTGTGATTAAAAACTTTTCCTTCTACACAGAAAGAAGGTAGAAAGGCATTAGTAAAAGGCAAAAGTCTAGGGTACAGGCCACTGGTACAGTGTGTGCCTAACATGCACATGGGCTTGTTACCCATGGTACCATCCATACAAAAGTCACTAGGAAAGCTGTGGGGTCCGAGCTGAACAGACTTCTATTCTAATTCAGATTCTATGCCATTTGTAATGGGTATCATGCACATATTTATTGTTTTTCTTTTTGCAACATGTTAGTATTTATAAGGCAGAGTTAATGCAAGTTTTGCTTAATCAAAAATGTGTATAACAAGATACACAAAGAAAATCTGGCCTTTTGTATAAAACCCGTACATGACAAGCATTTAAAAAATTATCATTAGCTAGAAGACAACAAGTAGAAAAAGCCTCTTATCTATTTTTTCCACCTGGTTACTGAATCTTTCTCCTAAGACTTCTTAAGCTATTAGCTCAGGACTTAGAGGGCTGTGTGGGAATCCAGGTGGAGCCCCAGGCACCAGAGCTGCCACAACTTAGGAAAAATGTTCTCTGGCATCCAGTCCAAGGTCTGCAGAGCTGAAATTCCCTTGGTATTTTAAGAAATAACTGCAAAGCTTTCATTCCCAGTGTGGGCCATCCTTTATGAGCTGTCAGTGGAGAGGAAACAGATGAAAGAAAGAATTCCTACAGTATCATGTCACTGCAGCCTCAGGAAACAGAGGGAAAGAAATCCAAACAGTTTATAGTAGACAAACTTCCAGATGCTTATTGTCAAAATCCTTGCATGAGTTAGAAAGAGGACCCAAATTGTACCATGTCCTTCTTCTACATTGTAGAAGGAATGCTTCCTTCCCAGCCTTTCCAGCCTTGAGACAGATAAAAGATGGGCTGTTTCTCTGGGATACCTTGACCATGATTCCAGGCTAAACTGAGGCTGATTTCTTTCTGCTGGTTGACATTAGTTTGCAGGCCGTTGGGCAGAGACGTCCAGCTTTGTAACTAGCTTTCTTCCAGAGGCAGGATGTTGTTGAGAAGGTACTAAGAACTGGCCTGGCATGAGTAATCCTGATGTCACACACATGCATGTTCTATATTCAGATGCAATCTTTCAGCTAATCATAGGTGCTCAGAGTGCTTAACCATATTTTAAAGCTTTTAAAGTAAGTTCTGTGAGGAAAATGTCTCATGGTCAGAAATCAGTGGCTCTTAGATCATTTTTTAACAGAAAGCTTTCAAGCCAGGATGTCTTAAAGTGTGTATTTTGGGGGCTCCTGTGAAAATTACCTATTACTGCTATAAACCTATGATTATATTGTGTGCCCTCAGATAATCCAGATAATTTCTTCATCACAAGGCCCACGACCTGTTCACGTGTGTAAAGTCGTTTTGCTTTACAAGGTAGTGTATTTGCAGCCCTCAGAGACTAAGTTGTGCATTCTTTCGGAACCATTTATTAGTCAACCTACCATAGTCCACCACTGACTACCAAACATTTATTTCTCTTTCTCCTGGATACATTCGTCTCATCTTATTTTTCTCTGAAAGTTTTAACTCAAAAATCTAAAATGTCATCAATTTAGTTCTCAATGGGCATTGCTGTGGCCAGTACAGGCAATTCTGAGGCAAGACACATTCCCATAAATTACCCTATGAAACACAAGAAGCACGTTGCCTGCTCCTCTCCCACGGTGGTGGTGCCAGCATAGGATAGAGTGCACGCCAGGTCAAAAGGGAAGTCATGGGAGCTTAAGATACTGCTTTGTACTAAGCAAGGTCAGAATTTGGCTGGGATGACAACATTAGATTTCATGGCCTGGGAGAAGGACGCCACATTTTGTAGCATCATGCTCTGTGGTAAGGTGATTTCTATAGAATTATCTATTCTTCATGAAGAATAGCATATATTTGCCGATGAGCACTTTTGTAAGTCTGCTTGCTGCATGGAGAATTCTTGAAGTCTTAAAACCCTCCTTCACCTTTTCCTTTCAGCCTCCATGTTGGTTATCTGTAGCAAGTGCCTGAGATGATGGCTGGTAAAAATGGAAACGAAATAAGTTTTACTTTGGTCTTCAGTGTTGGAGGATCAAAGGTTTGACTCTGAGGTTGGTTCGAGGTTTTTGGGTCTGTGGTAAGGCAGCAGTTGTGGTAGAGAGTCCATAGTGGGAGCAAGCTGTCCAGCTCATAGAGGCCAGGAAGCAGAGAGAAAGTGAGTGAGTGAGAGGGAGGGGGCAGGGGGGGAGAGAGGTCCCACAATCCTCTCCAAGAGGAAGGGGTCTTGTGACCAAAGGCTTCTAACCAATTTCCATCTGCATCTCTTGAAAGTTCTCCATCTCCCAACAGTGCCACAGGAGATGAGTCTATAACAGATGGGCTCTGGGGTGGGGGTCATTTGGATCCTACAGGAACGGTCCCATCATTCCAAAGTCATCCACTCAGACTGACTTGGCTGCTTCTCTGTGAACCTTGTGTGTCTCCCGTATTTTTCATGAGGAGTTACTCCATTAGGTTTCTCCACAGTGTTTTCTGACTTCCACTGACATGTCGAGTGGACCAAGAAGTCACACCAGTACTCTCTTCCAAGAGTTCTCCCGTGGCTGAGCATTCTTTCTGACCTGTTGATCTTTCTTGAGGCATGATCAAAGGATCATTTGCCCATGTTTGTAGCTTTCTTTTCAGAACACAGTGGCACGAGTCTCCTAATTTTTATGTCTTTCTTAAAGATCAGAGTAGGTTGAGGCCCCAAGTCACCAATGGCTGGCTTTTCTCACAGTCAATGGTTCTTCTGACTGCCTACCTTGTTCCTCTTGTATTTTACTACAGGAAGTAAGACACAGGTTACACCTTTAACACTTTGGAATCTCAAGTTCATATTCCCGTTGCTTGCTTAAGTTTTTTCTCTATACAACTGTAGGACACAGATCACTGTGAACTTTCTGAGCCTACCTAAAAATGTCCTTTTCACCTGTAACTCTCAATAACACATTTCCAACTTCTGTGTGAGCCAAGAGGGTGGTTCTTTAACATCTGTCTGTTCACCAAGGTTCCCTTTGTGACAATTTAGGTATTATTTGAGAATGTGTATTTTCTGCTACCATATTTCCTATTTACTTCTGAATCCCCATCAGCAGAATTAATTAAAAAATAGTTTAAAAAATGTATCACAGTAATGTAAGATTTTAATAATAAGGGAGCCCTGAGGATAGAAGAATATCGGAGTACAGTACCCTGGTTTTTCTGAAGCCTAAAATCACTTTTAAAAAAATCTCCTAACTGGGTCTGGAGAGATAACTCAGTGACAAAGAAAACTTGCTGCTCCAGCATAGGACTCAGATTTTATGTCCAGCAACCATTCAGCAGCCTACAACTATCTGCAATTCTAGTTCTTAGGGTTTCAGTGCCTTCTTTTGACCTCCTCTAGCGGTATGCACACTATGGGTGCATAAGTGCTCCACTTACAATAAAGAAAACTTTAAAAGCTCTTCTGAAATAATAAATACTTAAAAATCATCATTAGTGATTTAGCTAAATAGTAAGTCCAAGTCAAGGCATCAGGAGACACTGAAGATGTCTGGCAATGTGACAGTGATTAGGATGTAAGCTCATCTAGTCATGGGGTTTCCCCATGTTTTTGCAGGTAGACTAGATGTATGCCCTCTGCTCTGTTTTTTTTTTTTTTTCTTTTTTCTTGGCTTTATCTTAGTCACATCAGATGAAAATAATACTTGGATATAATTTAAAATAACACATTTTGGAAGAGATTCTAGTGTCATATAATGTGCATTTTAAAATCTTTGTCTATGGTGATTAATTTTTTTACTGCCTTCTATTTTTTCTAACACATTCAGGGCATAGTATATCATCTTCTAGTGAGGGACTAGGAAAGTACATGCTGGGCGTCAGAAGAAAGTACAGTTCTTTTGGGAGTGCAGGGGATCCAGATGTAACCTGCAGGAAGTTGCAGGTGAAGCCTGTCATTTTGCAAGGGGAAGGCTGGTGTGGCTGCCTGACATCTGGGGTTGCAGCAAAATCTTTTACAGAAGTGTGTGTATCTGTGGAGCTTGCCATGAAACCTCACAGCATTAGGTTGGATGGCTCTTATAGTCATTTCCAAGACAAAGACGGGGAGGGGGGGTGTCAAGGGAACCTTGCTTTAAAGGAGGCCTGATGCCAGAGCCCAGGGGAGGGCGTGGCTTGATGTCAGAATTCAGAGGGCATGGCTCTTAGAGACTTGCAGTTCATGCCCCAGACACTAATCAGCATACACATCCAGGCTGAAGTTTTAAGTTCTTCCATGCTTACTCTCCCTTTTTACTATTTCCTTACACTTCCTGGAATATGGCCACAACCTAGCATCCCATGACATGTTAGGGATATCAGAATTTTGTATGCGAGTATGCATGGTCCTTAGAGTCCCAAATCAATTTTTGTTTTCTTCTCACTGAAACTGTGATGGGAGTCTGACATTTTCAGAGAAGACAAAGCCACCAGGACTGAAGACATCTGCAGTTCACTGCTACCAGCAGAACGGTTAACACCACATATCTAGTACCAGTCCATCAGAACTCTAGGCTTTTCTTATGTCCTTCAGCTTTTCCAGACTCTACAGATTGCTCAGTTCCAAAGCTGGGTTTTCAGGCATGTTTTATAGATACCCCTACCCTCAGGTTCCTAAATTTAAATACATTTTCTATTGCATCAGATTTCTAAAATCTCAGAGATTTAACACAAATTCCTTGCCAGGAGATTAGAAGTGTGAATAGTGTGTCACAAGGCTGCAGTCAAGGTGTTTGTCAGTTAGGGCGGTGTGCCTTCTGGGTCCCTGGGGGAGGCTGTCTCAGCTTATGGGAGCTGCCGGAGTGCATTGGTTTGTGTCTTGTTTCCAAGAGCCACTTCTGACCTGTGCTCTTTTTGCCACAGTCCCCTTTCTGAATCAGATTTTTTTTCTCCTCATTTTATAAGGGTCTGCATGGCTGTGGATGGACTAGTAGATGGCTTGGGCCCAGCTTAGCATGTTCGAGGACAGATCTTTATCACCCCAGTAAAGAACAAAACCATCCTTATGATTAACCTGTTCCCACTTGTAAAATAGAGCATGATTTCATTATTTAAAGGTCTTTTTGCTAATTACACCTGGAAAGTTTGGTTTGCAATTAAGGCTACACAGCTATGGCTTCCAGGGTTGAGAATATTGTAGCTTGTCTTCTTTCCTTCCTTCTTTCTTTCTTTCTTTCTTTCTTTCCTTCCTTCCTTCCTTCTTCCCTCCTTTCCTCCCTCTCGCTCTCCCTCCTTTTTAGATACTGGATGTCTATCTAGGCTGTAAAAATACATTCAGAATTAAGTACTGAAGAAGGAAGCAAAAATTAACAGTGATAAATGTTGAAGTGTGAGGCCTGAATAAACTTTGGTGACTGCAAGGCCAGCTGTGGTCTGAATTGTTCGGTCTTGAGACACACGCTGAAACGTCTGTTCCCACGCTGTGTGCTCCGTCACTGGAGAGAGGTGCTGAGTATAACCTGGAAGCTTTCTGTAGCCAAGGCAGATGCTGATGGCGTCTGTGGATGGAGGTGGGCTGCTGGCTGCAGCCAGGAGGAAGTCTTTTCTTGGAGGAGGATCTGCACTGTGCATCTTTGTATTTAGGACATGGGTCATGTGAACGAGTTGGGGATTGGAAGGTGTGGACTTATGCTTCTGTGACCTTTGAGTATTGAGCTGGAAGCTTTTGGACCAGCTCAAATCTTGCAAAAATTATGGCAGAATTTTCATGGTGTTTATGATCTTTCCAATAGCTCAGGACAGAGCTCACTTGGATTCTTGTGAAAGATTTAGGTTGTGAAAAGGAGTCTGATTGATTCAAGGCCAATCATGGCTCTCCTGTCTTACTAGTACTCACTGAGGGTGTAACTCGGGGTCAGACAGTTTGCCTGGCATATATATGTGAGGCCCTGGATAAAAAATTGCCAACTTTTGTGACAATCTTCACCATCATCGTCATCATGAAATTAAACATGTATTGATTATGTTCTATTCTGTGCCAAGTATTTTGCATGTAACATCTCATATATTATTTCAATATGTTGAAACAGTTCAGGGCGGTGGTTTGGGGCCAGGGAGAGGGAACTTCTATGTTCAGCTGTGTCCTCAGTGCTTCTCTCTGGGATGTGACATCACAGCTCGGTTATGACATAGTGAGCACCATCCATTTTTGCCTAAAGCCTGACATGTAACCTATGATGTGATAGGTGACCTTACCTTACAGCATGGGATTTAATTGTTTGAGTTCTAAAACACTATCTGAACAACTGACCTCAACACCAGCATGTCCTGGTATCTTTTGGGGGCATGCACATTCTCATCTTTAAAAAAATGTAGAGTTGGAGAAGAGGAGATGGCTCAGTGGGTAATGTGCTTGCCATGTATGCACAAAGACCCAAGTTTGATGATCAGAATGTATATAAAAAATACAGGTGTGGTGTTGTGCTCCTATAATCCCAGCACGTTGGGATTCAGTGTGCTGAAACAATTCAGGAAGCTGAATCTATGGGGCTCACTGACTAGCCTCCGACAGATGAGACCCAGGCCAATGAGGGACCTTGAATCAAAACAAACAAACAACAAACAAACATCAAGGTGGACAGACTGTGAGAAATGAATAATACCTGAGGTTCTCTGGCCTCTAGATGTGGATGGGTACCCACATGCCTGTCCCTGACCCCTGGAGAATTGGAAGCCGGGAATGGTAGCTTATGCTTACCATTTCAGCATTCAAGAAGTTGAGGCAGACTCCACCATGAGTTAAAAGCTATTCTGGCTACATGTAAAACCGATTAAAAAGTAATAATACAACGTGGATTATGATTTGTGCCTTTTCTTAGAAGGGCTAGGGCCCAAATGGACGGACAGATTTGGCATGCTGCCTATATCATTAAATTAGTTGCAAATTAAAAATGCTAAGTGAGACTATCAGCCTGGAAGCTGTAAGAAAATATGACCCTCCCAGGTTTCCCTGATGCTGTGAATTTGCATGTGTGAGCGTATTTTTCCTTTGCTCAACATTTGCAGTGATCAAAAACAATCCATTCTATCTGACATAGAAATAAAAAGCTATTTGCAGACATGCTTGAGTTTTATGTACGATGTGGTGTCTTTTTAAAGTTTTGGGCTTAGCCAGAAAAATTTGTTGCATTTTTGTGAAGCTAAACATTTTTTCTCCTTGTAAAGTATGGTGGCATATCTGTGGGAGACATCAAACCTTCTCATTTTGTAATTGTGTACTCAAGTTTTTAGGGCATGTGTTTGGCGTCTCCTGCATGATTATAGACTGTGTGTATAATTTCTTCACAACGCTACTCTCTTCTGAATTTTGTGAAGTAATCAGACACGCATCCATGCACACAGACTTTCTGACTCCCAGCTTGGGTAGACTGTCCATTGCTTTTTGTTAGGATTTTGAATTTTCTCTTAGCAAGAAAATTTGAGAGGGTAGTGTAGCCAGAAGTTTTTGGCCTGTCTGGCCTGAGGTCTAGACCTGCAGTCCTATAGCTGCTTAGCTCTAAATAATCATGCAGAGGCTACTTATAATTACATACTGTTTGGCTTATGGCTTAAGCTCATTATAAGCTAGTGCTTACAACTTAACTCGTTTTTATTAATGTGTGTCTTGTCACGTGTCTAATGACTTTACCTGTGTTCTATTATGTTTTGCTCTCTTGGACGACAGCTCACAATGTCTTTTTCTAACTCCACCCATCTTCCGCTTTATCTATGCTTAGATTTCCTGCCTGCCTATAAGCTGCTTCACCATAGGCCAAAACAGTTCCTTTATTATCCAATAATAATTCACAACATACAAAAGACATCCCACATAACTTCCCTTATCTGTCTAATCTAAAAAGGTTTTAATTTATATAACAAAACAGCTATCAAGCAAGAATTATAGTAACACTATCTAGTCTATTTGTATTTAGCAAAATTAAAGAAAATATTTTATCATCTAATCTATCTTTGTGAGTCTAAAGTTTTATATTTAAATAGATATATTTTTATATTTTTATACTTCTTTTTATTATGACTAAAGAAAACTATAATTATAACTATTTAATCGTTAACTCTATTAAAGACTATAGAAGGAGATGGTTGGGTGCCATTTGTAGTTGGAAGTTTCTGGTCCATCTGGGCCTGTGGTGTTAAGGAAATTTCCTACCTGTGGTCTCACAGCTGTGTATAATATAATTACATAAATGCTTATGTTACTTTCAAACTACTTAGCCTGTGGCTCAGGCTTCTTTCTAGCTAGCTCTTGCATCAAAACTTAACTTATTTTTTATTAATCTATGTCTTGCCACGTGGTTTGTGGCTTACCTGTACCTTTACATCTTGCTTTCTTGGGCAGCAGCATCTCAGTCTGACTCCACCCTCCTTTTCCTTTACCTATAATTTCCCGCCTGTTTCTAAGATGCCTTGCCATAAAAGAGACAAAAGAGTCTCTTTATTAACTAATGGTGTTCACAGAATACAGAAGACATCCCACATCAGGGTAGCTTTCTTATAGAAGTCAGATTGTTTAGCTATACCACTAAGACAATCCTCAAGAGAGAAAGTGGACACAAGTAACCATCGTTCTGTTTTATGGGGATAAGTCTATAACAGAAGTGGCTACTTTGATAAAACCCTTTGTCCATGGCCTTTCTGATTTTTGGCTGTTGCTATATGTGCCTTGAATCAGATTGCTGATTCTGCTGGAACATGTTTCTTCCAATCAGTGGTTTCTAGTGACAGAGCTGGAAGTCTGAAATATGCCTGGTGGAATAAAAATCAAGGTTCCAACAGGGCTTATTCCCTGTAGATGTCCAGGGCATCCCTGTCTCACTCAGCTTCTACAGGACACTTGCCTCCTTTGACAAATGGCTGCCATCTGATCACTCTGACCTGAAATCCCTTTGTCTTGTTTATAATTTCTGCTTCTCTCTGACTCTGGCCCTTTTTGGTTGTACTGGTTGTACTTGGATAAGGCAAAAAATTTTCCTAGGTTCTAGATTCCCTAATAAAATCACAAAGCAAAGTCTTTTTTTCCATGCCTGGCCACATAATTATAGATTCTAGACATCAAAATCATATTTTGATATTTGCTGTGTACTTCTATAATAAGAACCTAATAGGCCACATAATTTACAAAGAAAAGAGATTTATTTCTTAGAGTTCTGGAGGTTGGGGAGACCAATGTCAGGGCATCAGCAGGTTAGAGTCTGCTTTATCTGCTTGCAAGGTAATGCCTTGAATTCTGCATTCTCCAGTAGGAGAAATACCACGTTCTCACACGGCAGAGGAGCAGAAGGGAGGTACTTATCCACTTACCCTTTTATGGTGGCATTGTTTCACTGACCCAAATGTCTCCAATAGGCCCCACCTCCCAAACTATTGCATCCATGATTAGTGATTAAGCTTCTAATGCATGAATTTTTTTTAAACTTTATTTATTTATTTGCCTTGGTGTTTGCCTGGAACTGGAACTACAGACAGTTGTTAGCTGCCATGTGGATGCTGGGAATCGAACCCTGGTCCTCTGGAAGAGCAGACGGTGCTCTTAACCACTGAGCCATCTCTCCAGCCCATGCATGATTTTTTTTTTTTTTTTTGAGAACTAAAAATAGAGCATAGCAGATGAGGACTTTGGCAGAGTGCTTACTTATCCAATCGTACCTGTTGGCGTCACATTTCCCACTAAGCTGGCTTCTCTGGATGACCTTCTAGTCACACTCCTTCCCACACCAGGTTCACATTTGTTAGAACGCTTTGTCCAGCCTTCGACTCTTGGCGCCACCTCTGCTATGCACTGTTAGCCTTCACTTCTTCCCCGCTTTTCCCCACTGCTTTACTGCGTCTGCTTAAACACGGCTCCCATTTCCATTCTTTCACTGGGAATGTCTGCTCTCTATTAACTCCTAAATTCTTTTCATTTCCCAAAGTTTATCACCTGGTAACTCTTCCCATTTCATTTACTTCTTCATGATCGTCTAAAGCAGGGATTCTTTTTTTTTTTTTTTAAGTTTTTTTTCCCCATATCTACCACTGCTCCCCCTCTCTTCCCTCCTCCCAGTCCTTCCTCAGCTTCCCTGCACCCTACTCCCCAATTCATTCCACAAGGAGGGCAAGGAATCCCAAGGTGGGTCAGTTAGGTCTGATTATCCAGTTGAGGTAGGTCCGAATCTGTCTTCCCAGTATTTAGGCTGGATTAGGTATTCCTCTGTAGGGAATGGGCTCCAAGATGTCAATTCATTCAAAAGGAATAAACTCTGATCCTCCTGACAGAGGCTCCACAAACTGCCCATGATGTTTGACTGTGGTCTACCTTCGGAGGGTTTAGTTCCTTCCCATGAAGGTTCCTCAGTGATTATTTCGAAGTCAGTGAGCTCCCAATAGCTCAAATCAGCCGTCTCTGTGGATCTCCTCTTTATGATCCTGATCCTTTTGCTCATATACCCTCTTTCCTCACCTCTCTCTTTAGCTGGACCGGGAACTGGACCTGGTGCTTAGCTATGGATCTCTGCTCCTGCCTCTATCCATTATTGGATGAAGGTTCTCTATATGACAATTAGGGTGGTCATTCAATTGATTATAGGGCAAGTCCTGTTTAGGCACCCTCTCTACTATTGCTTGGAGTCCTAGTTGGGGATATCTTGTGGGTTCTTGGAGGTTTCCTTAGCACCAGGTTTCTTTCTAACCCCACAGTAGCTCTCTCTATCAAGATATCCAATTCTTTGTTCTTCCTCTCTGTTGCTCCTTCCACTCAATCATCTCCTCTCATGATTTGTTCCCACCTCCCTTTGCTCACATCCTGTTATGACCTCAATTTACTCAGGAGATCTTCTCTATTTCCCCTTCCCAGGGGGATCCCTGGATGTCTTTCTTAAGTTCCTCCTGTTACCTAGCTCTTCAGGGGGGTAAAGCTGGGATTCTTAACCTGTGGGTTGCAACCCTGAGTCATACAACCCTTTCATAGGGGTTGCCTAAGACCACCAGAAAACATAGATATTTACCTTACAATTTATAACAATAGCAAAATTACAGTTATGAAGTACTGATAAAAATAATTTTGTGACTGGTGGCCACCACAGCATGAGAACTATATTAAAGGGTCATAGCATTAGGAAGGTCAGGAACCACTGGTCTAAAGAATTTATTATTTTTGCACACAGCTTGTGTCTATCTTTATATAGAATATATATTTCTTATTTTGACTGTAAGCTTTTGAAAGCACTCTGTTTACCCTGAATATTGAATTACTCTTGTTCTGGTACAATTGGTGATAACATGGAAAATTTGTTCATTGTGTTGCTTAAAGCTGACTTTTGTTAGGTGTATGCTTTCAAAAATGTCTACCTAGAATACAAGAAACAGAGAATAGCCTACTATCTACTGAAGAAACAATAGGAAAATCCCTTTTCCATTTTATAATGTAATATCTTCATGTTGTGTGACTTTTCCTATAGAGACATGAAGACATATCTATTCATCTTAGATAAGGAACTGATGGTTCCTCTCCTATGTGTAGCTTGGCAAAGCAGTGAATTAATTGGAATTATTTATAGGAACATGGGGAGGAGTGACTTACAGGAGCAATGATGATTCAAAAGCAGTTAGCTCATGGGAAAGCATGGGTGACGCCTCCTCTAAGCTTCATGCCTGAAACCCCCTGAAAAACTTGTATGTAGCTCTCAGGGAATACCTGCTTCTTCTCTGGAATTGCCTGTTGCTTCTAGAACTTTGAGGGACCCTTGTTAACCTTATGATTTTTCTAAGGTTCCTGAGCCTGAAGAGTTCCGCGAGCTTCCTAAGTCCTGTAAGTTCCATGAGCTTCCTGATCCCTGTAATGCCCATGAATTTCCTGATTCCTGTAATGTCCACGAGCTTCCTGATTCCCGTAAGTTTTGTAAACTTCTCCAGCCTGTGAGTCTGCCTCTGCATTACAGGAGAGAGTGTTTCAGTTTGGAGGCAATATCTATGCAACCCCAAATTGGCATCTCGATTTCTGTGATGCTTTGTGTTTCTATCCTAACTCTCCCAGCACTGAGGTAAGAGTTCTGTGCCATTCAGTCCCTGGTCTATATAAATGCCTTCCTTTTGATGTATGGTACTAAGGAGAATTCTATCTCTTTTCTGGAGCAGGTACTTGGTACCTGGCCCTACCTTGTGTTGTCCTGGGAGTGAGCCATTCATGTAGGTTAGTTGTCATGATCTTATAAACCTAGAAGAATGGAACACATGGCTTTTGTATTTGCTTGTTCTAATTGTTGGTGCATTCATCTGATTCTTTTTGCCCATGACTTGTAGTAACTTATTATCATGGGATGGGAGGAGTTGCAGAGATGGTCCTGTTTACTTTTAATTCTGAATTTATCAAGAAGGCTTTCTATATTTACTCAAAGAATTTGATAGTAGACGAATGGAAATTCTGACTTCAGTCAGTTTTCAATAATGAACCTAGGAGAAAGTTATTACCATATTACCTTCATTGTATACATACATTAGCAGAAGAATACACTAAGCTGTATAACATTGAGTGAGAGATCAGTGAAGATACTAGAGTTAGAATACAGGCAACCAACTTGAGATTGCCTTTCTATCTTTATACTAAACAATTGAGTGGCAGCACATACCTGTAATCCCAGCACCCAGGAGATGGAGAAGATACTGAGTCCAATAACAACAGCAAGGAAATTGAGGTATAGTTTCATCCACAGTAGATAACTGGTAACTTCCCATGTGAAAAATAGAACCTGTCATATAGAATAGGGCAAGGAAACACTAAGGGATTTGAAACGGCTTCCACAAAAGAGGCTTTCACTGTCATGAGCAGCACTGGAAAAATAAGGCATGTCTTTTGCCATTCTGTAGGTTGATTTTGTCTCCTGCTCTCTGTGCTGTGGAAGAGAAGATAAGCAAAAAGGAAGCTATTGATTTCTTCCCAGGCAAAGTTACTAGTGGAATCTTTCCTGAGAGTTCTATTGTTCCTGCCTAGCAGGGGGAGAGGTCATTATTGACAGCAAAATCAAAATGGTATGAGGGCTAGCTGTCCACCTAGATGCTTAGTTACATAGAAATTGATTCCTGAATACACGTACATACACACACACACACACACACACACACACACACACACTTTACATAAAGTTATTTTGATTAATGTTAACAAATTTGATATTTATCACTATCCAGTTTCAAATCACAAAAATATCTTAAGCTTTTCTTTTGTTCAGAAATAACCTATGCATTTACAGAGTTAAACATTGACTATGGGAGAATCGAAGTGTGTTGTTTTTGCCTTTGTATGATTAGGATAGATATTAAATGATAGTTATTTTTAACCAGAACCATTTACGTTAGAGTATCATTTTCAGTAAAATGCAAGAAACACTTCAACCAGTAAAATAAAGACTTTGGCTCTTCAGAGTAAGTACTGATGTCTGATTTATGCTCTGTTCACAAATTATGGTACAGCCATCTGCATTACTGTGGATTCTGGAAGACTACAGTAATAACCACTGTCCATAAAAAGTGCAGCAGTATGAAATGTTTCTCTTTTAAATTTCATTACTGGCTGGAAAACTCATCTAAGCTAAAGAACATTTTTTTTATTACCATCACACAAGTCTCCACTGTTGCCTCAAAATACAGTATGTGGAGTTGCCCCCTGATGCCCAGCCCACTGTAAACCAATGCCTTTTTGTCTATACCATCTAACTAGCATATTTTAAATCTGAAAATATAATTTTTGTTTTATTTTAAAAGAATTCTAATATATGAAATGTATTTTTCAGAGCATTTAATCAACACTATGTTATGTTTTAGTTTTAGTTGTTCTGAGATGCCAGCCTGTCCATGCTGTAGCTTTGATGTATTATTTATGATTGAAGGATAGTATCATGTAGCAGGTAGTTTTCACATCCAGGTGATTTCACATATAACTCCACATTCGATAAGAGTATGATCAGGTCGTTGATGTCTTACATAGAATTGGAAAATAAATGGAAATTTAATTTTTTATTTCATATTATATATATTATGTGAAATGAGATGCAAAATATATTTAAAAATTTTTAAGAACAAAAGTAGCTAATCAGCTGAATCTTAGTATTTAAATACCAATTAAAAAATTAAATGCAAAATGAAAGTTGGAGTCTGTAAAATTATTATCTTTGTATAAATATGACCTCCCATCTTGACCTGGGAAATGATGGCTTACTGAACAATGTCCAAGAAATTGAGAACTTTCTTCAACATGCTATTTTATGATCTTTGTAGAAACACCTGAGGCCATAACTTCTCTCATACTTTGAACTTTGAATATTACCATTTCTTCAATGATTAAATATGGTAGTTCATTTTTATCTTTCTCAGTGAGTGTCCACAAATGACTGTCACATTGACAGATTTTTTTTGATGATATTTAAATTTCTATACATTTTTTAAAGACTACATTTTTTTAATGCAAGAGCAAATATTGGTGAAGATAAAGGTTTCAGGAATTGTATTCTCATCATAGGAAATCTGTCCAGCTGCAGTGATCATGTAGTATCTGTCTCATTGGTTAGCCTTACCCATCTCTATGGTGTGAAGACTGCACATCCACTTTCTAACCCATGAGTGTGTGTTAAAAAGTTATTCATTACCTACAGTGAAAAGCAGTTGTATTTGTACTTGCCAAGAAGAATTTCTACCAAGGGATGATTCTAAGATTTCTGTTCATATTGTCAACCCAGCAATTAGCTAACACTGTTTTTAGTGCCATGGAGTCAGGGTCATTATACTAACTATAAAAAATGTCAGTCTTTGATATTTATTTCACAGAGAATTTTCTTTCAGATAAAATGAGAGAACCTTGATCAATTCTTTGCTGAAAACTGATAAACTGGATATTTTTGTTCAGCATTTCCTGTAGCTATCTAAGGACACTGACCCTCAGATTACTCTGCAGAGTACCTGAGTCTTTCTTGAGGAATGTCCAATTGCTCATGTTACCCTATTTTACCAACATCACCTGCAATTTATTTTCGTTTTGAATAAAGTAGACCATGAGAAATGGGGACAAAGCAATAATGTTAATCCTTGAATCTACTGAAATATTGGGCAAAGGTAATGTGATAAATTTTAGCAGAAATTAACATAAAGTCCCATTCTGTGAACTCAGAACATTCCACGCAAATAAAAGCTGAGAAAAATGTGGTTTAAATAAAGTGATATTATCTACACCTCTCTAACATCCATTGGGCCCATGTAACCACAAGCATGGAATCTAAGCCTGCTGGTATAGCAGGTTCTCATTTGCCTAAGTGAGTCACACAGATGACCACCACTTTAGTTAGTGTTTGTTTGCATTATTTTCTGGCCTCCAAGATTGGTTTGGAGTGGTCCAAACACCAAGATACCCAATACTTTTAGTTAGGATCATGGTACACTCTCTAGTTAGGAACTAGGATGCAGATAGCTTTCAACACTATGGGAACTATCTGTTATCTAGGAGAACAATTAACTAGAGAAGAAATTCAGAACATACTTTGAGAATCTCAGAGGGATGAGGGTGACTGAACTAGCTGGTAAATCCATGTAACAGAGGGCTTAACAGTCTCTGTAAGAAATACACTTCATTTATAGATTTTAGTTATTTAGACATGGATAATTCTTACTTTTTAAAAAACTTTTTATTGATTTTTTTTGTTTCACATCATATATCCCAAAGCCACCCATTTTTCTGTCCCTTCATATCTGTTCTCTGCCCTTACAACCACCCCCAAAATAAAATAAATTTAAAAAGAAAAACAAAAAGTAAAATTAAACAAATAAAAGTCTCATTGTGTAAGCTGTAGTATGACACAATGAGTCAAGCAGTTTACCCTTTGCTCTACACATCTTTTTTTGTAAGTGTTCATTACAACGATTTATTGGCTTGGTTCAAAGCCTCTGGCTTTTGCTGCATCCTCAGTACTGGGCCCTCACTGGAACTTTTCTTGGATATCCTGTTGTTGCCTTGTGTCATGGAGATTCTTGCAGCTTTGGGTCTTCAGGACTAGACCTTTCACATGCTCTAGTAGTACACTGATGAGATAGGTGTTTGGGTGAGTCAACTCATAGCTCTAGTTCTGAGTCTGAGCATTAGCTGGATTGGTCAGCCTGCCAGCTTTCTCTCATTATCACCACCAGGGTTAGATCTTCAGCACTATCTCATTAGTTCATTCATTGCAGCAGGCAACAAGGAGATGAGCTGTTCTTGTCCACTGTAAATATTTGCCAGTACTATTGGTTAAATAAAATGCTGATTGTTCAAGTAGCTAGACAGGAAGTAAAAACAGGGCAAGCAGGGTAGGAGAATTCTGGGAAGCAGAAGAGCAGAGAGGCAGATGACAATGAGTCTCAGAGGGAGCAAGATAAGAATGCTGCAATGAGAAAAGGTCACATAGCTAAACATAAATAGAAAAATGGGTTAAACTAATGTTTAAGAGTTAGTAATAAGTCTGACCCATAGACCTAACAGCTTGTGATTAATATAAGCCTTTGTGCAATTATTTGGGACTAAATGACTGTGTGGGACAGAGAAACACTTTGACTGCATAGGGCCTTTTTTTTTTTGTCCTCACTTCTTAAGGGCTGGCTCATGAACATCCACACTACCAAGATGAACCCTACTGTTTTGCCCAGGCAAGGTACAGAATCTGCTCTCACAAATGCTGTAGTTGGTGAGGTGTAGGGTCAGCTTTTTGCTCTTGTATCCCTGAGGCCAGTCCTGTCAGTTGAAGGTGGCAAGGGGCAGGGGATTATTATTGTTAATTTTTTTTAATATAATACTTTGTTTGAAAAACTCCTAAAATAATACAAAATTCAGATTTGGGAAAAAAACAAAATTTTTCAGCTTAGAAAATAGATGATGGAGTTTGGGTGTTTGGTTACCCATCTATTTTAAAACTTTAATAGAAGCATAATATCCATAAGTGAATCCACAGATATTTTTCACTACATTAATTTAAAAGTTGAAATATAACATATAAGTACACAAATGCCCCGGCCAGCAGGGTCTTCAGTGTGGACCTAGACCTGGGAAGGAAGCAAATGGAAGGCAGGAACACAAAGGAATGGAAGGACAAGACAAATCTCTCTGTTCAAGTCCTCCAAAGCTTTATTATTACAGTCAATATTTATACAGAATCTCTGCCATGCAGGTAGCTGGGAGGAAAGGGGTGGAATGTTCAAAAGAATGTGAGGGAGAGTAGCAGACAGGGTAGAATTGATATAGAAATCTATCTGTTATCAGTTGAGGGTCTGGGGAAGGTCACCTTGCTGATCTGAGAAGGTCAAAGAGAAAGCCTGAAGTTATGGATTAGCTTAACAATAAGGGTGTGTAGTCTCTAGTATTTTGCTATCTAGAGTAAAGACTGCTGGCTAGCTGTAGGAGCTAACTTATAAAATATGGCTAAGTTGACTTTGGCTTCCAACACACAAATCTTAAGTGTGGCCAATTAAAAGAGAACACTTTTTATTCACTAGGTAACAATATAAAACATTACCATGACCCCAACACCACTGAGATCATTTAAGATTTAGTTTCTATAGCTCCATTTTAAAAGTTTTCGAACTTAAAAAATGCAATTACATTTAGTACAATCCTTTGTGTTTGTCTCCTTTCAATTTTTTTTGTCAGTGAATTATGCTGTCACTCAGTTTTTCTATATTCAGCATAGATTTTCATTGTGTGAATATGTCCTAATTGGTTTATTCTATGATTGATGGATATTTGAGTTGTGTCCTATTCTGGCTATTGTGAATAAACCACTATGAGCATACTTTAAATGCCTGTTTGTGCACATACATGCTGATTTCTTGTGGATCTATTTTAGGAGTTGAACTGCTGCATCATGGGAAAAGGCTGCATTTAGCTCCAGTAGACAAGCAATAGTTTTCCTGAGTGGCTGTGCCAATGCTACACAGCACAGAAGCATTCTGGGTAGTTAGTCTTCCTAGGACTTGACTGTGAAATTTTAAGTTCAGATGATTATCTGGTAATAATTTTATTAATTTTTTTTATCAGTAATGTTGTATGGGGTTTCTGGCCTGGACTTTTGGGCCTAGCCCAGAGGTTTGGGACTCACTTGCAGCCCGACTGCTACTTAGCACCAAATAATTACACAAAGCTTATATTAATTTTATGCTGATTGACCCAGGATCCAGACATATTGCTAGCTAGCTCTTGCTCCTAAACTAACCGTTGATTCTTGTCTTGTTTAGCCATGTGGCTTGGTACCTTTTCTCAGAGTAGCATTTCAATTTCTTTCCTCTGCGTCTGCTGCCGACTCATTGTGGTGTCTCCGAGACATCTCTCTGGCTTCTCTGTGCTGCCTCTGCTCTGTTCTCCTTATTCCTAGAGTTTTCTTAGTCTGGTAGCCCAGCCCACACTTCCTGTCTGCCTTTGGCCAATCATCATTTTTATTAAACCAGTAGATGGGACAATTATTTACAATGGAACAGAACACAATCCCACTACACAGAGATAATCTTGAGAATTGTCTTATCTGCTTATCGACCAGTTTAGATGTTTTCTTTTGTGATGTGCTCATTTGAGTCTTTCATAGCTTTTATTTATTTAAAATTTCATTACTATTATTACCATTATTGTGTGTGTGTCCATGCGTGCTTGTGTGTGTGTGTGTGCCATGGTATGTGTGTATAGGTGAGACGACAGCTTTCCTTCCATCTTGGGTTCCAGGGGTTGAACTTGGCTTACTAGACTTGAGCGGCACATGAGTAATCACCCAAGCCCTAATCACTTTCAAACTTCTGTACAGTCAGAGGCTGTGCAGCGCCACACTGGATTTTATACTTTCACTATGGAATATGTTCTTATGCATTAACAAATATGAACAAGGTGACAGGCTGAGAACCAGAGAAGCACTAGCTTCATGCTATCCTCCACAATTTATTGCCTGCATTCATTCCTTCCTCATATTGTAATATTTAGACTTTCTTGTTTTATTTTCATAGAACATCAAACACATTAAAATCTATTAAGAGTGGGCTGGAGAGATGGCTCAGCCGTTAAAGGCTAGGCTCACAACCAAAAATATAAAATCTATTAAGGGTAATAAACAAACACACTCCACCCATGTACATTTGTTCACTCTCTTAATGGTGCTGTTAATGAACAGAGTTATAAAACTAAATGTAATCTAGTTATTGATCTGTTCTTTTATCCTTAGTACTTTTAATCCCATTTGAATTTGTTTACTGGACTTATTAGCAGGAACATGTTTTTCTGTGTAGGTTTCTATGGGATTCATGCTTTTGTTCTTCCCATATAGTCTTATGATTAACATGTAGTGAATGTTTATATTCGAACATAGAAACAGTTTCCCCTCTCAGCTGAGCAGAACCATTTATCACAGCAGCCTACTTACCACAAGCAGGTGACTGCATGTGTTTTCAAACTGGATGTGTTCCATTGGTCTGCTATCTAGGCTTGGATCAGCCACTCGTTGCATTTTACTCTTTTTGTAGGAGGGCTTTAACCATGGAGGCTCCTCCCCCTCATTTTCTATGTGCTATTGGTGCTTCCACTACTTTGAAATACATCCTGTTAGCTACCAGTGGATCCCTTCAACTTTCTTTATCTTAAGGCCATCTTGACTCTTTTGTAATTATTGTTGTTCTGCATGGTCCCTAATGCTGGTGTCTTCACTGGGCTTACCTTGAGCTGGTAGATCAACTAGAGAGCATTGACATTTTATAATACCAAACCACACATAGTACTGTTTCTTCTGTCAAGGCTTTGTTCACCTTTGTTAGATTTATTTTTTTCTGTCATTTAATATATTTTTTTCTTAGTGGTACTAGGAATGATGTTTCTAAAAAGTTTATCATTCTTTGGGAAACACATGTGGTTTTCAAATACCAAGCTTATGTCTATGACTCGGCTAAATTATTTTTGCTTACCTTTGTATGTATTCTGTGTAGTAGGTTATTTAAATTACTTTAAGGGTATTGTTTTACTAGGTGGCATCAGTTGGAGAAAACCTGCTAGTTATTTATTTCAGTGTCATTTCAAGAGGTTTCATATCAACTCAAACAGAAAGTCAAAGACACCAATGCAAAACATGTGAATGTCAAGTTCTGTATCAAGAAGACTTTTATTCAACACAGAGAGTGAAATAAAGATACCATGAGAAGAAGAGTCAGATAGTCAAATGCTAGCATTACTTTACCAAGAATAACTGTGTGATATATGTCACTAAAAAAGAATGAAGAGAATAATAACATTAGGGAGAAATGAAGAGCTGTGGGCATTGGATGCTGGAGTGTTTTAACAAGTATGCAAGACTATTGTCAACAGAGCACTTGGTATGCAGAGGCAGGTGAATCTCTATTATTCTGGTTTACATAGAGAATTCCTGGCTAGCTGGGGCTGGTGACTCTCTCTTTGCAGACAATTTTATATTAAAAGAACTTTTATATTAAAAGAACACTTTTCTGAATAAAAATTTCAAATTAGATTAAAGAAGTCACAAAACATTGAACATAAGCTAAAAACCTCATATAAAAAAAGTGCAAAATAAAGGCTGAGACAGTGCATGGGTAAATTCGAACAGCCCTCCTGAAGCAGGCTGCCTGGACACAGAGTATCCTGATGAGCAGAAAAGAAGTTTCTACTCCAAAACCCATTTCATAGCAACTGTATAACTTTGATATTAAACAAAAATGTATAAGGATAATACAAGAAAAATATGACCTGAAACACAAAGTAAAATATCAAAATTGGTATCTGCTTGTTATGATCAAATATACTATATCTAAGTAGATTTTTCTTCCAAAATAACAGACATTAGGGAAAGACAACATGTAGATGTAATGTGCAGACCAAGAATTCTTCCCACAGCTGCAAAGACTGCTAGAGAACCCACGGAAGGTGTCCAGCGTAGCAGTAACATGGGTGAAAGGGAAATGCACTGCGCCTTGCTCAGCAGACACTCTGTTTATTTGGGGCTTATATAGGAAGAGTAAGACTGTTCTCCTTCACATCCCAGAGAACTCTGTATTTGAAAACATTCATATCAAGTGAAAAAGTGTAGTTTATGTCTGAGAATCTGTGATCTATAAATAGTTTATTCTTGGGTGTCAGGGAGTTCATTCAAGCACTTCCAGATACCAAAGCTCCATGTTTAGTTTGACATTTAGGCAAAGATAGACTGCTTATGTTTTTAAGGCATTTCAGATTAAACTCCTGCTACATCTGGTCATATATACATTTCATAAAAGAGCTTATCCATACATAAATAAGCTGCTAGTCACTGAAAAGCCTGTGACTGAAACACTGTCATTAAATTATGTAATAAGGTAGACATAACTACTATGTAAACATTAGACCGAAAAGCCTGCTGTTGTATTGCTGCAAGAAGGAAATAAAACAGGTATGAAGATCTAAAAATATGAGAGAAAATGGTTGATATGTATGGAGGATGAGATGTTTGTGTAGGTAATACAAAAGCATTTGAACAAGTAGGAAATATAGTGGATTGCTAAAGGCAGCACAGTTATAACTCAGTTAATGGTATTTTATAGAGACAAAAAGCAATTAGAGTAGGTAATAGAACTGAGCTTCCATAGTCACTGGCAACACAAATAAGTGACTTATTTAAAAGGAGTCAGCTTCATAAAAGGATGTGAAGCCTTATTCCTTATTTCTAACATTATAAAAATTAGGCCAGATGTGGTAGGATGGTTGGGGTAGAAGGATCACTGTTAAGTCTGAGACCAGCTTGGGCTACAAAATGAGGCCCTGACTCAAAATCCCCCAAATAAATCAAATCATACAAGCTTGTTTTGAAATATAAGAGAAGATGCAAATATAGGACACCTGCTCATAGACACAGTCACTCAATGTAACTATCCCCAAATTAATTTATGACAAATGGGCTTTAGCATAAAATAAAAGTTATTTTCATGAAATTTATGATCCTGAGAAAACTATATGCTCAAGATCAAGTCCAGCAGATTTTCTTACAGTCTCACAAAGTCACACTTCAACTTTACTGTTCAGTGTAATGACTCAGCCATCTTGGAATATTTTAAAGATAGGGTTGTACTTGTTGCCCAGGCTGGCCTTCAAGTACAGATTTTCATGTCCCAGCCTCCTGGGTACTAGGACTGCAGCATGAACTACCATGCATGACTTGAAGCATGCACTATAAATGCAAAATTAAGCAGATGTAGCAGGCTTTTTCTTTGGGCCACCAGCTCATAAAAACAGCATGAAGATTTTTAATAATTATTAATTATGAAATTTCAGCCTATAGCTTACACTTGTCTCACTAGCTCTTATAACTTAAATGAACTCATTTATATTAATCTACATGCTGCCATGTGGCTTTTACCTCTCTTCCTGCATGTCCTGTTTCCTCTGTGTCCTGCTGGCAACTCTACTTTTTTTCCTATCTGAGTTCTCTCTGTCCCCAGAAGTCCTGCCTAACCTCTTTCTGCCTAGCTATTGACCATTTACTTTTTATTAAATTAATCCCAGTGACACATCTTCACACAGTGTAAATGGATATTCCATAGCAGATAGACCTTTGAAACAAAATTGAAAGGCTAGAAGTGTATGGGTATATGGAGCCTTGATGTGTTTTCAGGAGATATTAAATACTCTTCTGTTTGCTGGGGCCTGCTTCTCTAGTTCCTGTGGGGTTCTGTTGACATGATCCTAGCAGGTATAGATATCTCATTTGCTATTATGACCAAGCTTCCTGATTCACTTAGCACATTTCTTGTTTTTAACCCAGAATTAGCCATTTTCCTAAGAAGTTTTGCCTTACCCTATGGGAAATAGAATTTCAACATTACACTCTATACAGCTGGTGTAGAGCTGACCACACAGACCAGGCTGACCCTGAACCTACAGCCATCCTTCTTCCTCTGCCTTCCAAATGATTACAGGTGGGAGCCATATTTTATTTATTGTCTCATGTATGAACTTTAATGTTTTCTTCAACATTAGAAGTTATGGATGTTAAAGACTTAAAGGATGAAAACTTTCACATATTCTTCCATTACTAAGGATCTTTTTTCTCTATCACACACAGAATCCTCTCAGAAGATTAACACAACTGGCATGATCACAGCAAGTGCTGATCAAGTTGTAAATATTGTCTGTGTTTTGATTTTGTGAGTAATTGTTTTGTCTGCTTTCATGGAAACTGGGGATCATTCAGATCTCTGCTGCTGCTAAAATAGAGGCATGTATTAGCTCAGGATCTTCCTTTGAAAAGTCTTGAGATTGTCTGCAGATAAAGGAAAACATGAAAGAGCTGGTCCAGCTGGCTGTTGTTGAGTCTAGCAGAAGGTTAGCATGTGGCTTAATATTAAGGGCCACTGCAGTGCGGTGAGTTATGCCATGGTTTCTCCAGCTTGGCACTACTGGGGATTCTAAAACAAGGTCTCCAAATGTGGGAGCAACCCGAGCTGTCTTTGGTCAGCAGAGTCAATGTGTGACTCAGAGAGGTTTAGCTGGCTGCTCATCTTTAGTAACCCTTTACAACCACAAATAAATATACAATCTAAATAAAAACAGTATGATTATCATTGGACATGAAACATTCATAAAAACAATCAATTGTTTTCTCAGCAATCTTGCTGTGCCTTATCCTATGTAGACATTTTGGACCCGCCATTTCTGCTAGAGAGATGTATCATGTTAGATTGTCCATTCCTCATTTCCTGTACTTATGTACAAAGTCATTAATTTACCTTTAAAGAATTATCCATCCTTAGAGTGTCAACTCTTTGGAGATGTCAGTCCTTAACATGCTTGACTCTCTTGGAACTTGCTTTCTTGGCCGGAGTCGTTCAGAAAGGGTACAAGACAGAGGTCACCCACACAGTGATGGCAGAGTGAGAATGCCTGGGCAGTGCTCTGGTTCCTAGCTTTTTTTCTAGCTTATCTCTCTACCATGCTTCTCTTTCTGTCATGTTTACCTGTTTCCTACTTCTGATCAGATACACTCCTCTGTTTATGACTTATTCCTGTTCTCTGTAACCTAACAACTAGCAGTACTCGGGCAGTCTCTAGAACATATTGACATCTGCAACCTTTCTGATGTAATCACTTTGCCTACAGCTCTGACCCTCCTTCTCTGTTAAAGCATGCTTCAGATTTACTTAATTATTCACATTCTCACTGCCTATCTCTCTCTATTCCAATGTGAGCTGCATGAAGGCAGGCATTCTTTATCTGAATTCATCTCTTTGAGTCACATTTACCAAGCACATAGGGCAATTTCTGGAACAAAGTAGGTACTCCAGAAGTATTGGTGCATTTAATCAATAAAGATCTTCTGTATGTGTGTTTGTGTGTGCCCATGGTGGCCAGAGGATACTTTTGGGTATTATGGGTATTTAACTTTCCTTCTACCTTGTTTGAATCAGGGTCTTTGTTGTTCACTCATGTGTGTCAGGCTGGCTGATATGTGAGCTTCCGGGGACTCTCCTGTCTCTGTTTTCATCTTGTGATGCAGTTCCTATCAGTCGTGAGGTTATAGGTACACATGACCATGTCTGGCTTTATGTGGGTTTTGAAGATTTAAACTCAAGACTTCATGCTTGCGCAGCAAACATATTTCCCATTAAGATGTCTCCCTAGCCTTTGTCTTTCAAATCTCTTGATTGTACTCACAATGCTTAGTGCTTGGTACCTGAAAGACCTTGGTATATTTTTGGTTTAGTTGGCTTTGGTGTGTAATCACACTTGACAAAAATATGACTCAATATGGTAAATAGTGACTCTCTACTTCCAAGAAAATGAGGAAAACGGACCCTATGGGGAATTTCCACAGAGGGAGTTCCAGCTGGTGGTGTCTGCTTAAAGCTTATTTTACTTTACAAGGTAAGTTTGAAATTATCAATGATGTTGATAAGGTAAAAGGAGATCTGGTTATAAGGCAAGAAATAATTGCATTCATTTTAATAATAACTTTAAGTTTTAACTTAGTTCAAATGAATGACACTGAGTCCACCCAATGTAATGCCATCATCAGGTGTGTGATCTCAGGTGGCAAGGACATCCAGGAGAGGATGGCTGAGAAGTGATTGGTGGTATCACCATGGAGACTGAGTTCAGATTGATGTTAGTAATAGAATGTGACAGTTGCCAGCATAAGATAAACTGAGTTCTGCATCCTGGACAGGTGGGAAGTATTAGCATTTATTAAGAAAGTATTATGTTTTTGGTGAGCTTTACATATATCATTTTATCACTTTCATATATATATTTTTCAAATTATAGTTAAAATATACCCATGATAGCACTTTTATTTTATGAATAAATGAAAACATTTGTTTGATTGATTTATAGCTATACACTAAGAAGGGGCAGACCCAGTATCTGGTTTAGGTCCATAGGTTCCCAGGCTCTCACTCTTTACATGTATCACTTCTAACACTGGGGATGTGTTAAGTGTCACAGGAAACAAGCTGCTTTCTCTGGGTGAAGACAGAGTATATATATTAAAATATATATAGACAGGTTCTAAGCCCTTTTAATATCTAGTATATCTATATGTACACATATATATTTGATACATACATATATATGTATGTTTAAGAAAAACGGAGAGAAAATAATTAATAAATAGATGGAAAAGTAATAATTGATGAACATCTCAGAATGTAAATATCCGAGAGGAGAAAACTATAGTTGCTAGTCTTTGTACACACTGATCAATCATTCAGAAACACACACACTGAGAGTATTAAAGAGGCCCCTCACCCAGTGAGCCTGACTTACCTGGGTAACAGCTTGTTAAGTTACCATGGGGCAATTGGTCTCAGAGTCCCTGACAGGCCAGCCCTATGTCAAAAGCACATTCACTCAGGACTTCACTTACTCAGGCCTTCCTCTGCTGCCTGCATTCTGACTTAAAAAAGATCAATGACATAACAGCATGACATTCAAGCTCTGTCTTTGCTCTTGGAGTTTCTAATTCTAATAATTAAAAAAAAAGCCTGTGGCAGCAAGCACATAAAATACCTGCCCCCTCAGTTTTGTCTTTTGTTTTTGTTTTTTTAAGGGGGGCTTTGTATATAACCCTGTCTGTCCTGGAACTCACTCTGTAGACAGGGTTGGCCTCAAAATTAGAGATCCACCTGCTTTTGCATCCTGAGTTGGAATTAAAATTTCCATCTTAACTGCTGAATTCAGAGAATCTACATTACTGTATAGAATAGAGTCCCAGAAGTCTCACCTTAGATAAGTGAAACTTTCTTCATCATAGAAACCCTATTCATACCCCACAATCACTATTCTTCTATTGAGTTTGATAATTTCAGAAACTTCTCAAGTAGAATTCTACCAGATTTTTGGTCCTGTGACAGGCTTATTTGATTTAGCTTAATGTCTTTGAGATTTATCGTTCTCATAGAAGATTATAAAATTTTTTATTTTCAAAGACTGAATAACATTTCGGCTTTTAATCAAATTTAAACTCTTAAGCATGTGTGGATAGTTTACAGTAATAAAGAATTAGAAGGAAGCCTATCACATGAAAGATGAGAGACACAGACACACACTAGGTTATCTGTGGGTAAGATAACTTTACAGCCAAAGAGTCTGTGTGTTGTAAATGGTTCTGGCCCAGACTTTCTGGGCCTGAACCAAAGGTTTAGTCTCACTCTTGGCCCCGCTCTGCCTCAAATAATCACACACAGACATATTATTTTTATGCTGATTGACCTAAGGTACAGGCATATAACTTGCTAACTGCTTCATTTGAACTCAACCCATCTTGTTCAGCCACTCGGTGGTACCTTTTCTCATAGCAGCATTTCAGCTTCTTTCCTCTGGGTCTGCTGTCTTCTCCTTGTCGTGTCTCTGGCATCTGTCTCTGTTCTTCCTGTACTCAGAGTTTTCTTAGCCTTGTAGCACCATCCACACTTCTTGTCTGCCTTTTGGCCAATCAACTTTTATTAAACTCATAGACAGGACAAATATTTAAAATGTAACATATAATCACACTACATTTCACCTTTTTCTTTTTTTTAAAACAAGAAGAACCCCAAATCTAATATTCTTTTTATTCCATTATCTATAATAAATTATACTCAACACTGTAAACAAACACAAACATCCATAATCCATTTTTTGGGAATGTGTGCATAGTTCTTTAGGCTATTTCCCACTGAATGGTGGTGCTGACAATCCCATGGGGATGCAAAGAAAAATTTAGGATTATGGATAAGTCTTTAGTAGAGTAGTCTGTAAGATTGGGTCATCTCAGCCAGTTTCCTTGACATTGTTTTGAATGCAGAACTCAGAGGAAACTGCAACAGAGGTGCTCTGAAATTCTGAATCATCTGGACCATCCATTTCCACTGGAGACTTTTCAGGGGGTCTTCCTTGATCAGACTTTATTTTCTTTAACTGGAAATAAATTCACAGCTTCTCATTTTCTGTAGAAATAAAAAGAAAACCTCCTCTTCTAAGCAGTATATCTTTTGATTTCAGTTTTAAAGTCAACTTATTTACAAAATGTATATGTTGGATTAATCTATCAGCATTTGTAATCAAACATGTTTCAGCAGCTTTAACTACTTCATTTATAGTCAAAAACCTAAAAGACAAGACAATAACATACAGTATCCAGACAATTTTTGTATTTTTCCTTGTTTACATGGCTTATTACTATTTCTTTTTTAAGAATTTTCTCTATCCTTTTTCCTCTTTATTTTCTCTCTCAAGCCTTCATATATTTTTAAACATACCCTAAACCATTTACAGGTTGTTTTTTGTTTTTTAAATCCTGTCTCTGCTTTAAATCTCTTATCTTTATGTTTCTGACCACGCCTTTCCTAGGGTAGGGTGGCTGACCCACACAGCCCTATTTCTTTCTCTTTTTGATCACACCTTTTATTTGCCTAGATGTGTCTAAGAATTAAAGGCTTCACTAGGGTGGCTGACTCCACCCAGCTCCCTTTATTACTTTCTGTTTCTGTTCATACCTTTAATCTTCCACCCAGTTTTTTCTATTTCTTTGTTTTTCTGTCCACACCTTTAATCTGCCAAGGTGTGGTTAAGGATTAAAGGTGTCACTAGGGTGGCTGCCTGGCTCTACCCAACTCCTAGTTTAACTTCATAGGATTTAGCTTTTTAGCAGAGGTACTGCTAGGATCCACAATTATTTCTCTGAGGAATTTTAGGGTCCATGTAATCACCAAGTAAAGCACTGCTGTTTGCTGCTCATCAACTCTATTTAAGTATTTGGCAGCAAAGCCTCTTAAAAGACTCACAAGTGTTTTGCCTAAGGCTGAATCAAGAAACTTCAGTTAAAAAAGCCATACTTTTGCTTGCCTCCAGTAAACAGAGCTGATCCAAGAAAACGCTGCCACTACTAAGAATCAATCTGACTCTGTTCCCTTTTGCTTGTGAGAACAGAAACCTTAAATCTACCATAAGCAGTTTGTTTCTTATACTGAGTCTTCTCTGAGACTTTGGGAATCAGCCTTAGTACAGTTTAGCTTCACTCCAACAGCCCACTATTTTGTAGCCCAAGCCCACATGCCTCACCAGGGCATCTCTGTACCACTGTTCATGTAAGACACACAACTCAGGAGCTGTTTTTGGTTCTGATTCTGTGCCTTAGCTCTCTTTTTTAATTTTTCTCAAGTTTTATGTGGGTGTATATCACCCACGTTGGGCAGCCATCTGTTGTAAAAGGTTCTGGCTCAGACTTTCCGGGCCTGGACCAAGGTTTAGTCTCACTCTTGGCTCCACTTTGCCTCAAATAATCACACACAGGCTTATATTATTTTTACGCTAATTGACCTAAGTACCAGGCATATAATTTGTAGCGCTTGCTGTCAACTTAACCCATCTTGTTCAGCTGTGTGGTGTGGTACCTTTTCTCAGCGTGTCTGTGGCAGCTCTCTGGCATCTGTCTCTGTTCTTCCTGTACTCAGAGTTTTCTTAGCCTGGTAGCCACACCCACACTTCCTGTCTGCCTTTTGGCCAATCAACTTTTATTAAACCTATAGGTGGGACAAATATTTAAAATGTAACATATAATCCCACTACATCCGAGAATGGACATTTTATCAAAAAAGCAAGACTAGGGTAATAATTATAACAAAAAGAAATAGTAAAAACAATAAGAACAAAACAGCAGTGATAAAAAGTTCTTAAGAAAACTGGAGTGGAATAAAAGCTGAGGAAATTTCTTAGCAAGTAGAGGAAAAATAAAATATGGAAAACCAGAGAGAGGAAAAAAAATTAGATCATCAGGCTAAGAATCAAAATTCAAAACAATAAATAAATAAACTATCATTCCCACAAGGAGAAGAAAGAAGAAAAGAGAGGGAAGAAATAGCACCAAGGTGCAGAGCTGGGCACAGTTATAACCATGTAGGCTCAGCATGTAGGAGGCTGAGACAGGGGGACTGAAAGTTGAGCTCAGCTGTATTGTAAAGTACGATTCTGCCTCAAACAAACAACAATACCTACCTCTCCCAAACCTACCTAAGTTATACAGACAAGAAGCACATGGATTTCTTAGCTGAAGAACTCACATTCCTTCAGAGGTTTCTATCATAAACCCTCTAAACCTCAGAACAAGAGCACTCTTGGGCTTGTGGTGTAGCTCAGTGGCCTGGTGCCCAGAAAGCATGCATCAGTCCTCTGCTCCATTCCTAGTATGGGAAACAGCAAGAAAACAAGCTCTCTGCCTTACAGGAAGAGAGTAGTCACAGAGCCAGAAACTAAAACCCCACCAACAGCACAGCAGCAATGCTGGAAACACTAAGGTACAACCATGGCTAAAGAGGAAATGAGTTCAAGGGAAGAATCATAATCCACATAGTTTGTTAGGCTGTGTTTTATCATCACAGTGTTTGACCCCTATTAAAGAACAGAGAGAGAAAGAGAGAGAGAGAGAGAGAGAGAGAGAGAGAGAGAGAGAGAGAGAGAGAGGGGAGGGAGAGGGAGAGGAAGAGGGAGAGAGATCCTTAAGACCCATTGAAGTCCTTGAGGGTCTTGCTTTGCTGCTTTGTCTGACCTCAAGTCCACACACTCAGTGAATCTCCAATCCCCTGCCTCAGCCTTCTGAGTTTTTGCTGAGATTGCAGGCACAGACCTCTATTCTGGCTTGTTTTTGAATAGATTTTTGATTGTTAAAAGTTTCAGATTCATAAATAATTGTAATGGCAAACCAGGCTCTCACTACCACATGCATACAAAGTTTGCCACACTGAACTTCACTGTTTATGAACCAATATTTATGTACTGTCATTCAAGTCTATACTTAATTCTGAGGTGTTTTTTTCTTCATATTTACTTAATGATGTTTTCTGTTCCAGCATCCATTAAATGAGGATATGATACCTACTACTGTGTTGCTTTGGGCTGTGACAATTTCACAAACATTTTTTAATGATAGTTCTGAACTGGAATGGTCAGGCCTTTCACAGAAGGCCCAATTTTCTAGGGTTTTGTTTGCTGTGTTTTTCTTAGTTAGACATGGGTTCTGGGTGTTTGGGATAGAAATAAAGCACCCTTCTCATCACAGCAGCTCTCATTGGCCGTGACTGCCAAAGTGACAGTGTTACCAGGGTTCCATGCCACGAACATGCTACAGCCTTTGAAAGGCATTCCACACTTAGGGGTGAGCGCTGTGCTCCTCTTTTGTAGCACGAAACAGCTAAGTGCAAAGATTTTTCGGCACAGCACACATATCCTTTTTTCCACTATTTATTCAAAACCAGTAACTTATTTGAATCAGTTTGTCTCATGAATAGTTATTTTACTATTTTGGTTATAATCTGATGTAACTATTTTTATTTTATTGTGTTTTTTTGCTTACCATCTCTTTTATTGGGGGTATATTCATCGTATGCATCATTTAGTTTTATAGACTTTTTTTAGCATATTATGTACTTTGTCCATATTCACCTTGTTGGACTTTATTTCTGAAACATTTCAGAGATGCTGTACCGTGTCACAAGATCTGGAATTTTGATTTTATTTCTTTAATTTATTTTATTATGTGTGTGTGTGTGTGTGGCCCTGGCTATTCTGGAACTAGCTCTGTAGACCAGATTGGCCTCAAACTCACAGAGATCCACTTGACTCTGCCTCTGGAGTGCTGGGATTAAAGGTGTGTGCCACTACCACCCAGTAAGACCCGGATTCTTCTTAATAATTTTTTGCTAGTGCTTTTCTTCATCCTCTGTCCCTCTGTTCCTCTCTCTCTTTCTCCCTCCCTGTCTCCCTCCCTCTCTCTCTCTCTCTCTCCCTCCTTCTCTTCCTCCTCTACTTTCTTTCCCTTTTTTGAGGTCTTGCTATATAGCCCAGGGGGCCCTGGAACTTTCTATGTGCCCCAGGCTGGCCTCAAGATCTCAATCCTCCTGCCTCAGCCTTCTCAGAATTGGGATTACCACCCAGTTTACGACCCAGATAGCCTAGCTGTTTTTCATCTCCTCTATAGCCTTTACTCTAGATCCCGTAACACATAAAATTGATGTACTAAAAATAATTCTACAGTTCGTCAAGTCATAGACTTTTATTGGAGCCAATGCAGTCATTGTTCTGTGTGATCTAGAAGCCTTTCCTCAGAGGGCACAGTGCCTGTAGAGACTGGGGCTGCTCACATGCTGTAAAGACATATCCCACAATCAGCTCAGTTGAGGTGTGTAGTGTGAGTTTCTGGCCTGGCCTTTCAGACCTACCAATGAAGTGGGATTATGCTGGTAATGTAAATATCTGTCCTGCCTATGAGTTTAATAAAAGCTGACTGGCCAAAGGCAAACAGAAAGTATGGGTGGGGCTATCAGGCTAGGAAGACTAGGAATATCTCAGAGCAGACAGACACCACACAGATGCCAGACACAGATGCCAGAGTTGCCACAGAGGAAATGCTGTTCTGAGAAAAGGTACTGAGCCACGTGGCCCAACAAGATGGCTTAGTTCAGATGAAAGAGTTAGCAAGTTATATGCCTGGGTCCTAGGTCAATAAGTGTAAAAATAATAGCAGCGTTTGTGTGATTCTGTGACTCCGTGGGACTGCAAAACTGCGGGTCTGTGGTGCTGAACCTTGAGGCTAGGCCCTGAAAGTCTGGGCCAGAACCATTTACAACACTCCGAGGTTTGGACCTGCTCACAGCCCTGCTCCTGCTTAGCCCCAAATAATCACACAAAGTTTTATATTAATTACATGCTGCTTGGCCTGTGGCTCAGGCATATTGCTAGCTAGCTCTTGCATCTTAATTCAACTCATTATTCTTAGCTTGTTTAGCCGTGTGGCTTGGTACCTTTTCTCAGAGCATCTTTCCTCTGCATCTGCTGGCTTCTCTGTCTGACTTTGCCATCCTTCCCCTTTATCTATTCTCTGATTTCTCACCTACTTCTACAATGAATTGTCACAGGCCAGGACAGTCTCTTCATTAACCAATGATATTCACAGCATACAGAAAGACATCCCACATCAGAGGGGAACTTCCGCTGTGTGTTTCACTGAGCTGGTGTGGAACTGGAGGCATCAGAATGCTCAGATGTTCTGACGAGCAGGAGGCTCACATTACCAACGAGCAATGTCTATACACAAAAGCATCGTTAACTTTCAAATGATGTTAGAGAAAACAAAGTGTGTGCACAGAGCTTAACAATTGTTAGAGAAAACAAACAAAAACCAAAATATTCCTCAAGAGACTTAGATAGGAAATGGTGGGTATCTAAAAAAATATTTTTGTTTTTTAACTAGTTTTTCCATCTGTGATCCTTATGATATAGACTGTGTCTTCAGTTGTATAAACTACAGTGCTCAAGACAAAGGCTTGTCATGTGCCCATAACCTGGGCAGGATGGAGTGGGTTAACCATGTCAAGCCTTGTCAGTGACAGGGTCCTTATGGCTGCCATGAACATGAAGGGCTCTTAGATTCTATCAGTATGGAGGCTGCCAGAGGCTGCTGACAGAACCCATTTATCAGTGTAAGTATTTTTCTTTTATTCTCTGCTTTTAACCTGTTTTTTTTTAAACATTGAAAATTGTTAAATTTATTAAGTTAAAAAAAACCGCTCATCTACCTTTTTATCCTAAATATCATAGTGTGGTTATTTGTATCAGTAGGTTTCTTAATGTTGACCATTCTGATATGATTGGAGAAAAGCCAGCTGTTCATATGGACATAGAAATTACTTATTAGAGTCTAAGAATTTTTACTACTTCTTACTGTTTCTACATTTATGGACTGACCTTATCTTGTAAATTCACCTTGAGTCAGTTTTGTTAATTTTTATTTTTCTAGGCAATCATCCTAGACTTTAAAATTTATTGATATAGTTATATAATATCTTAAAAGTAAAATAATAATATTATTTATCTGTCATATAATGTATTATCTTATTCTAAAGTAATTTATATATTTTTTTCTTTAATCACACTTCCCAATATTTTCCTATTTTTTTGGTTTCTACTAGTCAGTTTAAAATTTTACTTTATTGTGCTATTGATTTGAAATATTACTATTAATACTGTTATACATTATAAACATAACCCTAAGAAATCATTCTTTTCCTTCCTTTGTCTCCTTCCCTCTCCCCCCCCCCCTTCACAGTAGGACAGAAACTTTTCTCTATGGTAGTATTCATAGATGTTCATCTGTGTCTCATGCCAGCCAGTGGTGGTCTTTCTGTCTTTAACAAACTGATGTGACCCCATTATAAAGAGGTCCTGTGCTCCCAGAATAGATTTGTTAATAGTGTAAGCAGTTAAGAGTTTAGTTAGCACAAGCAAGGAAGCAGGAATACTGCTCTTAGAAAGAGAGAGAGAGAGAGAGAGAGAGAGAGAGAGAGAGAGAGAGAGAGAGAGAGAGGGCTAAGCTGAGCAGGAATGTTAATCCTCACAGGCCTGAGTCTTACATTTCTCCTCTCTCTGTTATCTCTTCTCTCTTATAGCCACTTTAGGGAGGGACATGCTGTTTTTTATTTTATTTTTTATTCAGAATTCACTTGACATAGGTGCTGGGAATAGAGCCTGAGGTCTCTGTAGGAGAGGTAGATGCTCTTCACCACTGAGCCATCTTTCCAGCCTCTGTGCCACTATAGTAGGGAAACTCACTAGGAAAATGATCTTTTTGTGCAAAAGTCCTGAAAGCTGGTTTCAGCTAGAGTGGATCACTTGTTCTTTGTCTTCTGTGTGGGGCCTGAACTGATCTCTGTTAGAGAGACCACTACTACCTACTATTCTTTATTTTCTATTTCGGGGGGACATTTTTCAATCACTCTTAGAGCTAACCTTCTGCTCACCAGTATCATGCATGAACATTCTTGTTGTCTTTGATGTTTTTGTAGCCTTCTCTTCCGTTCCTGATGTTTCAAAGGGAGCCGTGTGGCAGACGGTGTGGAAGCCTTTTTGGCAGACTGTCTTACAGAGCAAAGTGGAAAAATGTGTTTGATTTAACATTGCCTGTACATTTTGAGCCTGTACCTAAAGTGCTGTGGAAGATTGTCTTCTTGGTAATACTTGAAAACAATTAAGCTCAAGGCCAGCCTGGTCTAAAAGCAAGTTCCAGGACAGCCAGAGCTGGTACACAGAGAAACTATGTTTTGTAAAACAAAAAGAAAAAAACAAACAAACAAAAAAAGGAAACAGTTAAGCTGGAAAGGTGGCTAAGCAGTTAAGAGCAATTGTTCAAAAGTTAGATTCTCAGACCCTACCTGTTAGCTCACTTTCCAGGAATTCAAAGTCCTATTCTGGTCTCTGCAAGCACCAAGTGTGAGGACCTGGAGGGTGGGGCCTAGTTTCAAGGATTCATCTGCACCTTGGCCCCTGAGGACAGGGCCCAAGTGTGTGAGTGAACTCCACAGCCAATGGATTCAAAAGCTGGATTCCAGCCAGAGGACCCAGCCAGTCGCTGCTTTAACTTACCCTTTTGCCCAATCCTAGTATGCCAAACTTGCTTTTCTTTAAAGACATGTTTTTCTGTAAAGACCCCCATCCGTTGAGGCAGAGGTGTCCTTAGCCTTTCCAGCTGCACTGGAACTAGGCTATTGACCTGGGTCCCTTGGAACCTGTATGTAACCCATATGTAACAAAAAAATCTTCATGCCCCATGTTACAGTGTGTCCAGCTTCCCTTGCGAATATAATGCCTGAATCTCAATCACCCAGAGAGACCACCGGAGACAGAAATGTCTGAAATGCAACAGCAAGGTTTATTGTCAGCGCAATACAAGCCTAGGCAGGGAGCTTGTTCTCCACATGGCACTTGCACCCCATGAGTGCAGTGCAAGGAAGAACTAAGCACCCCAAGTTACACAAGCTTTTTATATGCAAAGACCAAGAGGCAGGGTTACCTGGAGTCAAGCCTGCAGCTGTGCTCTTGATAAACTCATGCTTAGGGACATTTTACAGCTTAACATTCCTGGACCCCACTTGAGTGGTGTGGCTGGGAGTTTTTATTGCCTGAGGGGTGGACCATCCAGGTGTCCTTAGATAGGCTTAGCTCATTCTTTCTTGGAACTGGGGAAGCACCTGTCAAGAATGTGAAACTGAACTCTATTTTAGTACAAAATGGCTATTAGAAATATAAAATGAGGCTTCTTGAACTAAGTTTACTCTCTTCAGAAAAAATGGAAATTCTTACCCACGGGCATAACACAGACATGCAGCAGGTACACAGGCAAAACACCCATACACATAAAATAAAAGAAATAAACTAAATAAGAAAGAAAACAGACATGCTTGCACTATTCTGCCTCTGAGGTCATTTTATGGCCATTCTTATGGGGAAACTTCAGTAATAAGGGAGAAAATTTGCATTAAAAATTATAATGATTTTTTAAAAAAATTTTGTATATGTGTTGGTGTAAGGACCTGGATTCATTCTAGGGGCAGGGCCCAGGTCTGTGAGTGAACTTCCACAGCAGCCAATGGATTCAAAGGTTGGATTCTCACCAGAAAACTCCAATGACTGTTGCACCTTACCTGTTTGCCCAATCCTGGAACATCAAGGTGTGTCTCATCTTGATTACGTAGGTTTTTCTTTAAAAACCCCCGCCCGTTGGGCCAATGGTCTCTTATCCCCTTCTGCTGTGCAGAGCTAGGTGATCAGCCTGGGTTCTCATTCTCTGTAGGTAGCAATAAAATCCCCACTCATAACAACGTGTTCAGCTTCCCTGGTGGAAATTTTTACACACTAGCAGAACATTGGCATTTTGCCTAAATGCATGTCTGTGTGAGGGTATCTGGGCCCATGGAAATGGAGTTTCAGACAGTTGTGAACTGTAGGTACTGGGGATTGAACCGGAGTCCTCTAGAAGAGCAGCCAGTGCTCTTCACTGCAGTGCCATCTCTCTAGCCCCTAATTTTTTTTTTCCTTTTTGGTTTTTCAAGACAGGGTTTCTCTGTGTAACAGCCCCAGATTATCATCTTCATCATCATCTTCTTCTTCCCTCTCTCTTTTTCTTTTCTTTCTTTCCTCCTCCTCCTCCTTCTTCTTCTTTTGCTTTTCAAGACAGGGTTTCTTGGTGTAACAGTCCTGGCTGTTTTGGAACTTGTTCTGTAGACCAGGCTGGCCTTGAACTCACAGAGATCACCTGCCTCTATTTCTCAAGTGCTGACATTAAAGGTGTGTGCCATCATACACATTTTAAATAAATTTTACTATCACTTTCTGATTTTTCTTTTGATTTTTTTAAGATTTATTTGTTTATTATGCATACAGTATACAGAAGAGGGTACTAGATGTCATCATAGATGGTTGTGAGCCACCATGTGGGTGCTGGGAATTGAACTCAGAACCTCTGGAAGAGCAGTCAGTGCTCTTAACCTCTGAGCCATTGCTCCAGCCCCTCTTTTTTATTCTTATTCATACATACTTTTGTAAATGTTAAAACCAACAACTGATTAGAACAAGATTCTATGGCCACACAAAACAGCGCTTGTCAACATGCCTGTTTAGAAGTTGGAAATTTATGGTTCTAAGCCTGGCTCACACCTAATTATCTCCATGTTATGAGAGGTGTAACAGCCATCATGACAATGGGGCTGAGAATTTAGTCGATTCGCTAAGTTAATGCCTCGTAACACTCTGAAGATTTTTTTCACTGCCCAGGCTTGTAAAATTTATTATGAACCTTTAATCTTTCCTTCTGCTTTTTTTAGCTTTTAAAAGCAAATGTAAAACAAAGCAAACAGTCTATAAAAATGTGTCCTCTGTAGCCACATTCCTCATGTTGCGTGCCTTGAAGGCTGACCGGCTCCTGAAGCACCTGTTCCAGAGTGCCACTTTCCAGACACCCTCTGAGCTTTGGCCTTTTTCTGTAAAAGATACCAACAGGAGTCAACATTTGCAGAAATTGTGTTATTCATTCTGATTTTACCTTTTAGGTATTACAATTGAAATATTAGGATCACATATTCTTACAAATAAAAACCAAAGATACTTTTACAAATGGGACAGTATATTTATGTGGAAAAAATTAAACAGTACAGAAAATAATAAGATTCTTTTATTTTTGTGAGAAATGTGGATATTGTGCAAAATGCTGTTTACTGTAGAATTTAGGGCTTTCTTTATAAAACCAAAGTAGTTGTCAGTAATCAGACAACTACCAAAGGATGCAAAACAAGAAATGGAATAAAACATGGAGGCAGGAAGATTCCCAGAATGGCCAATTCCTAGGTGTCATTTCCAAGTGTAGAAGATAATGGCTTCTGCTTTTGTTCTCCCCAAAAAACTGATGTTGAAAGCCCACAAGCAAGCAAGACTTCAGAGAAACAAAAGTCTTAGTCTTGAGTGGAAGATGAGAAACCCTATCATTTATCATCCAAATGATGTGTGTCCTGTGGATTGATGGAGACTTCCCTAGTTCCTGTTGGAAAAGTTATGGGGTGTTGGGAAATTCGCAGTCACCAAAGGCACTGAGGTAATGGCTTCTAGTTTGTCATTTTGCATCTGAGAAGAATGAAGAGGTGTGGGGGAGGAGTGAGCAAGAGGGGGTGTAGATTTATTCATAAAAATGAGAAAGAGAGAGAGAGAGAGAGAGAGAGAGAGAGAGAGAGAGAGAGAGAGAGGAATCAAGATTGTTCAGTCCAGTTGCCTCTGATGATTGAAAGTGGAGATAGTCTTCATTGAGACTGCTCATTTTTCACAGTTATGTGGCCTACACACTAGTTGACATGCCTTCTCTGCCCAGCCAGAGACATGAACATGCATTACTGTCCTATCAGTGTAGGGCTACAATTTCAGTCACTTTCATCCATTGTCTTTCCCAACTCCTGATTCCTGTTCTGCAGGCTATCAATAAGTCACTTTCTATGTAACTGGCTTATAAACTACCATGGGCCCTGACCTTACTTTATTGAGGGAGCTAGCCTCTATCTCACAAACAGGGACAAAGGCATAAGCTGGAGCAAGGCTGGACAGCAGTCACTTGGCCCTCCTGTACAGGGCACCCCTTCTGTTTAGGACAGCACAGATTATGTACTGTGGGCTACTGTTATCTTGCAGTTCCTTGTTTCAAACTGTAACTCTTAGCTACTTATTAGTTATTAATAACCTCACCTTTCCTCCATTGCAGGAGAATCCTTCTCAGTGTTAAACACTGGAATGGGTTCTTCCCCTCCATCCTAAACTGTCAGAAGGCTTGCAGACACCGCTATTTTTTTTTTTAAACCACAATTTGTCCAAACCCTAAGATGGACACTCAAAGCCTCCTCCCCTGGATCTAGATTAGGACTCCCAGGTGCCTGCCTGTCTGACACAAATGATGGTCTCAGAATACTTTCCAAAAGTCTGATGACATTCCCAAATGTTGGGTCTGTTTGTCTTGGGATATAGCTATAACATCCAATATGTGCTTACTTACTTTAGTAGAACTTCAACTGCAAGAAAGCTAATGACAATAATATTAGAAGGAGGCAGGCCAGGAGGAGCAACAGCCTTAGGAGAAAGGCCCATTAAAATCTTGCTTTGGAATGCAAATGCTCTTTTCTTTGGGGTTTCCTTGCTTTAATTGATGATGATGATGATGATGATGATGATGATGAAGACAATGGCGATGTGGTCATCTGTCATGGTGTGGAGGTCAGGGGACAATTTCCACAGACAGTCCTCTCCTTCCACTATGAAGTCCCAGGATGGAACTCAGGTGGTCAAGCCTGTGTGGCAGGGGCTTCTCACTGAGCATCTTGCTGGCTTTTTTCCTGGGATTTCTCTAATGACCCTTCTGGGTTTGAAATGGTTCTACATTGACTGTTTTTGTCCTTTTCAGGGATGCACAAGGCTTTCTGGGAGAGCCCCTGGAGAAGCAAATGTCTGGATAGTGAACTACCCAAAAGTGCATATACCCTAGATGGATTGACCTCCTCCTTGGATGAAGTGGCAAGCACTTTGAGGGCAAGAGTGGTGAATGGGGAATGATGTGAGAGAAAACAGAATGGATTGGCCTTGATAGACAAGCTCCCTTACAAAGCAGGGAGATGAGAGTCTTACAGAGACATGCTATGAGCTTAAACATTTTAGGATTGACATGGCTGGAGAGGCAGGCCATTGATGAAGACCACTTGCAGCTTTTACAGAGAACCCAGGTTCCAGCTGTTTGTACCTTCAGTTTCAGGGGGATCAGTCACCCACTTCTGGCCTCTGAGAATGCCAAGCATACAGGTCATGCACATACATACATTCAGACAAAACTCACATACATAAACCAGAAATGCATCAATATTAAAAAAGACTTGAGTTGCTGGGTTATGGAAGTGACTGTTCAGGTGATTTGGGAGGCTGCCTTAGTTCCTTTTATGGAGGCATGAAGCTATGGGAGAGGGGGTCTTTACAAAATTCGAGACAAATGATAAAAAAGTTTGTATTTGTCTTAATAAGTATATTATAAGGCAATAAAATACATATATTCCACTTAATATATATTCATATAAAACTTCGTATCAGTGGCATCAGGTCCTGTCCTTGGCACATGAGTTGGCTTTTTGAAATCTATTTCCTATGCTGGGATGCCTCTCACAACCTGGATGCAGTGGAAAAGCTTAGTCTTGCCTCAATGTAATGTGAATTCCATGGGAGGCCTGCCCCTTTCTGAATGGAGAAGGAGTGTGTGTGTGTGTGTGTGTGTGTGTGTGTGTGTGTGTGTGTGTGTGTAACAGAGAGGACATGGTGAGAGGGAACCAGAAGAGAAGAGGGAGGGGAAAGCTGTGTTTGGTATGTAAATTAAAAAATTAATAAAATGAAATAGATTCATAGAAAAACAATAAAACTCTCTTTTTCTACCAAGGCCATTAATTTAGTGAGGCCTGACATATCATGAAGGACAATCTGCAGTGATTTCATTGTCAACCTTGATTCAAAAGTGTCCTCTCAGAAACACCCAGAGCAGTTATTTGACTGATGATCTAGATACCCTAGAGTCTAGCTACATTGACACGAAGATAACCATCACACTTAGTCTCCTAAGTGATAGGCCTTCATCTTTATCCTCTTCAGGTCTGCCTTCCGTCTTAAAGACAAACCAAGCCATGAGGCTGTCCTGCTGGAAACCTTCAGTGGCTCCATGTCTTCTCCAGGGAGAGGGCTATACTCCGAAACATAGACAGTTTCCAGCAGCACAGAGTCAGTAGTATCTGGCATGCTGTAGTGATCTAGTGTAGACATGGTGTGAGGAAACATCTCTTACCTTCTCTAGGTTTATTTCCTGATACTCTTATGATATAGGTGTTAAATGCTGCAGACACACTAAATTGAGACTGCTGTGTTTTCTCTAGCTAAAGTTGCTTTCTGCTTCCCTTCTTAGAAGTGGCTCCTTTACTCTTGCTCTAGGACAGACTGGCTCACATGGGAAGGGTACACGCCAAGAAGATGTCCAGCTTTCCAGGATTTTCCATGCTATGCTTTTATACATAATATTCTGTGTGTATTTATACCACTCCTTAGCACACCACATCATAAGTAACTGCTCATTGTTCTAAAACAATGACCAAAGCACACTTGAGTCATAATTCTTTTTATAATTTGATGATCTGAAGACCTTTTGACTTAACACTTTACAAATGATTAAGTTTTATGTACACAATAACTCCATATTGGAGTGGAGTGCAGGCTAGAAGGTGTAAATAAAGACAAAATAGGGACCTCCTTTGGTGATGTGAAGCAAAAAGAAAATCAACTTAAATCTACCTGTAGTAGAACAGGTCCATAGGGTCAAGGAAATTGGTTTAACCAAGTTGCCAAGACATGTACATAATGTATTTACTTATGAGCCAACCTGGAGTCTATCTCAGGGCCTAACAATATGTGCTGTCAGAGGGCCTGATCGCAGGCAGCTGATGAGGGGTGACTGTAACGTCACTGGATCCTGATACAGCCTGGGTGCTGGGAGGAGGGTATGTAAGATCCTCCCCATTGCTGAATAAATGAGTTAGCTCTTTGCTTTTTAACTGACTCCTGGGGTCTCTGATGTTGACTCTGTCTTCTGACCCCCTTCCCCAATGGAACCATTGGACCTAGCAACATCTCCCAACAAGCTTTACATTCTCCTGGGAAAGTGACTGTAAGACTTTACACAGAGCTTTAGGAACACGCGGAGGACAAAGCACAGTATGACTTCTTCATGTTTAAGATACTTCTAGGAGGCCTAGACTTTAGTGCCAGGATAGACCTGAAGATTCAGAGTAGGGATAAAAGATTTCTCTTATCCAACAAGTAAAATCAGCTGATTCTTACAAAAGTAAGATCATTATTATGCTTTTTTGAAAGATTTCAAATGATAAAGATGACTATAGTCATTTTTTGGTCTTATACTTAATACACAGGCATTTTTCTTGCAAGCCAGGCCATGCCTTACACTGTAGTACATGAAACCATGGAAACCATGATTTCTGATCATTTGAAAGAAATGTAATTTGGCTTAAACTTCTAGTGGCACCACTCTGCCAATTATTTCTGGAAATGGTTTAAAAAGCTTTTGATAACTGTATATTTTTATTGTCATTTCTTCTCTGCTCTCCTTCAGTTCTTGTGTTTTTATTATGATCCAGTAGCCTCCCCTATTTTAGATCCGAGAGGTAAAAAGTAATGTTCAATCACAAGGCTATCAGTGGATCACTTACTTTTAAACCAGGCTCAAATTCAGTGGACAAAACTGGTATTTTCTTATAAAGAAAATTAATAATTCCCTTTCCTCATTTTTCCTGTAAGATAATACCCCAGATGGTTTTAAAAGTAATTTTAAATCCTAAAAGGCAAATTAAGATAGAAATATATCTATCATATTTTTACACATGTGTGAGAGCAGAGAGTAAACAATATCACCACTTTAGAAAGTGATTAATCATGGGAAAAAGCACACCCAATCCCAGCAGTATATCTTTTTAAAAAATTAAATCTCCCTGGTTTTATCCAAGCACATAAACTGAATCATCTATAGATTACTAAGACTGCTATCACAAAACAACAGGCTGAGTTTCAATTCTTAACATTTTTCACAGCTTGAATTTAGAAGCTCTGGTTAAGAATGTCTCAAGATGAGTTCTCACATTTGTCAAAACTTGTGGATATATGTGGAAATTTTCCTTCCATTCAACTGGAGGAGGACAGTTTTGTCTTCTCTCAAAGTCAACTAAAACTTCTTGTTGATACAATATTTACAAAGCTGTATTTTTAAGTTCCAATCATGATGGCAAACATGGAGAATTGTGTGGCAGAGAGGGAGTTCTGGTAAATGCATTCTTAGCAATTTTCACAAGTTAAACAGACAGGGAGATTCTAGGTCATTGTAAACCATGATCTAATGACTCTCTCAACTCTTCTGTAACTGTAATTAGGGAGACATAACTAATATAAACATTAAAATATTTTAGGCTAATATTTGTTTCATTTGCAAGTATCCATATGGTTTAATTTATTTTGATTGGATCCTATGCTTGGCTTAGTCCATTAATAGCTTACTGAGTATGTTTACGGAGTCCATTAGTAGATGTAATATTTTTACAAATAAATTAGAAGAAATTAAACATTCTACATTTCTGTATGTAAACGCTGTTTCCTTGGGGGATAGTTCCATTTTTGTGAGACTTGTGATAGTTTTATAATGTAGTCAGAAGCATCAGGAAATTTGTAGACCCCATAAGACTCTAATACATAATCTCTGTCATAATTTTTGCTGGGGCTCAGGCTCTTCAAAGCAAATTCTGCTTAGAATTGACATTTCCCCACTGTTGTTATGGGCGGTCACCTTCTATGTTGTTGTAGAGGCCTATAAACTTTCAATGTTAGTGTTTCCACAGAAGCCCCTGGTAGAATCCTAAAAGGCTCTAGCTGAACGAGAAAACACTGATGACATCCATGCACAGAGATCCAGCCATAGATATCAATAGTGGACCCTTAGCACTGGGGTAAGTGGGAAGAACCCACCTCATACTCAGTCACATAAATCAACTCCCATCTGCCCTCTGTGTCATGTGGTGGAATATGAAGTAGAAGCAGGACCATGTGAGGGGAAGAAAATCACTCTGGGGGCTGTGAACAAGGATGTGGCAAAGAGTAATGTGTGAATCTTACGGCATATTCACAGAGAAGCACGTGGAATATAGTGGACTACAGAACAGCATATGGCATGATTGTATTCCATTGCCAGAGAAAGCAGGGACTAAAGACGTTAAATTCTGTTCAGGAAGAGAGCTGTTTCCTCTCTAATTTGTAATCACTTAGCCTGTCTCTGGTATCGTGCAAACACAGCAATCAGGAAGTAGAGAGATGGCCATCATGAAGAGGACTGAGAGATTAGTTAACGAGCCAGATGAGACCACAGGGAGACCAGCTGACAACTGACCTGATAGGTAATTAATATTTTAGAACTGAAAGCAAAGCCAGGAGCTGGTACTTTTCTACTTAAGGAAGTAGCATTCATTCAGAATCATTCCCTTTACAGACCATGATAAAAGCATAAACAAGTCTTCATGCACCCTTGAAAATCCTCAACTCAATGGACAAAAACATGATTCACCTAGCCAGAGTGGACAAAAATAACCCCAGCCTTCCAGTCAGAACATGATCTGTAGTGGGTGAAGGACCATGCTAGGCGTGTGGTATCATCAACTCAGTGGCTACAAAGCCTCAGGTAGCTGAGTCCTTCCTATTCATGTAGGCCCAGAAAAGCGGGTCCAACAGCCCTCAGCAATGCAGCAGCACTGGCCATTAAAAGGCCATCTGTGTGCTGCTGCAAGATCAGACATGCCTCTGCTGATGCAGCTGAGACTGACCAAGAGTATCCAGGAAGACAGAAAGTGTCCTGGACACCTGAGGGAAGACAGGCCGCTCCACTAAGCATCAAGAATGGACAAGAAGACAGAAACAAAAGTTGCCTGAGGACATGGGGTGGGGAAGAGGAGCCAGCATGCCTTTTAAAGGGCATCAATTAAAAAACATCAAGCTAGGTTACTTCAAAAGCCAAAGTGAATTTGTCAGATACTGCTTCCTTTTCCTTCCTTTCCAATTTTTGAGAGTATGGTACTCCACTATACTTAGCTGTTTAAAAATCGGCGGTGATGCTTGTTAGCCTTGCCTCACCCACTCCTTGTCCCTTTCCTACTCTTTTTCGTACCCCACAAGGTACAACACTGGCTGTCCGCTCTCTAGAGACAAGTTCAGCAACCCTCTTCATTCAAATTCACAGTCAACTCTGCAGAATGTCTCAGGCACCAATCCCTCTTTGGATGGTTTAGGATGTGCTGTGCTTAGTGTTTTAAATATTATTTTCACTCTTCTCCAGTGTAGTTTCTCAACTGGTGTTAAATTGCTGTATATTTTGTTGTCTGACAGGGGAGGAAGAAAGGAAAGAACAAACCTTTATGTCTTTTCTTGAGCTAGGTGGTCATTGAACAGAGCATAATTCTGAAGGGTTTGTGTGTGTGTGTGTGTATGTGTGTGTGTGTGTGTGTGTGTGTGTGTGCGCGCGTGCATGTGTGCATGTGTCTGTGTGTTCGTGTGCATTGGGACCTGTGAAATATGCAGCAGTTTTCCTATCTGAAATGTATGTCATAAGTTGTATGTCTCTGTGCTTTGTTTTCCAGAATGAAAATCATATTTTACACCTTCATAAAGGTAAGCATCCATCTTAGAGTAGCAATAAAGGTCCACCATGGAAAACTTCCTTCAGTTCAAGAGAATAAAATCTGACTTGGGTGGACACATAACATTCCAGTTGGGCTAACTTGATTATGCCAGAAAGGTGGGTTCACCATGTTGAAGAGAGAAGGAGAATGATTGATTCTTTATTTGGGTCCTAACCTATTGTTTTAATTATTTTCTATATGTGATTCTATAAATAAAGAGCTGTTTTGGTCTGTTAGAACATAGTAAAAATAAATAAAAAATTAAAATAAAAACAAGTAAAAAAAGACAAAGTTAATCAATCTCCAGCCAGCCGCCAAACAAACAACATATAAAAATACAGATATGGCTCAACAGTTAAGAACACTGGCTGTTCTTCCAGAGGACCTGAGTTTGATTCCCAGTATCCACATGGCAGCTAACAACTGTCTGTAATTCCAAGATCTGACACCCTTACACAGTTATACATGCAGGCAAAACACCAATTCACATAAAAAAATAAAAATAAATATTAAAAAAAATACAAATACAAATACAAGCTACTGGCCATGGCCACATGGCCAAACAAATTCAAAAAATAAATTAAATTAAAATAAAAAACTAACAATATGCCTAAAACATAGGCCAAATGATATAAAAGTAATATAAACATATAAGTCATTTTTAAAAAAATTAAAACCACCACAAGCTAAGTCAAACTTCTAGCCCAAACAAAACCAAAAATCTTTCACAACAATAGTGTCTCCTAGTAACAGCAGAAGGTATACCTGTAAAGTCTCACCAACATGACTGCACAATGAACACGCTCAACTAGGAATCAATCGCCCACGAGATCTCAACCCTGCACAAAGAACTACAGGCAAAGCTGGGAGCGGGAGAGGTGGTCCTTTCCTAGGAGGTTCCCAATTGGTTCCCCAGTGCCCAAAATCCCCCAAATATACATACATGTTAAAGTATATGTACCCAGCAGGTTGTAGTCAAGAATATATATCTATATACAAATACACATGTGCATGCAATAATAACTGATGAAAAAAAAGGCCATAAATTTGAAGGAGGGTGGGAAGAGGAATATGAGAGGGTTTGAGAGGATGAAGGGGTGAGGGAAATGTTGCAAATAAATTATAGTCTCAGAAACAAAACGAAACATTTCCTGATTCCAGAAGGGAGTACAAAATTTCAGACTCCAGCTGCAGAGTAACCAAATCCTTAATTGATTGTCTGCATATAACTCGGGATCCTATTAACAGAGGGGTGTAAGAGATCAGAGAGCTGAGCTAGGATATCAGAGAATCCTATCTGGACAAGTGTTAAGAGGCCTAGCAAAAGACAAAGACATTCAGGCAGAATGCACACAAGAAGCTACGGAGTCAGAGGTAGAGGCTGAAGGGAAGGGTGTGGTGGGGACAGATATTAAAAGGGCCTAGTGTGGTGGTACATGCCTGTGAGATCAGCACCCGGGAGACTCCTAGTGTGGTGGTACATGCCTGTAAGATCAGCACCTGGGAGACTCCTAGTGTGGTGGTATATGCCTGTAAGATCAGTACACAGGAGATTAAATATGTCAGACTGGAAATAACCCACAAGACCCCAACCCTACACAGAGAACTGCAGGCTACTGAGTAAAACTGGGAATAGGAGAGGTCCTCTCTAGAGAAGAGCACACCAATTGGTTGCCCAAGTGCCAAACTGTCCTAAAACATATGTACAAGTTACACTATACATACCCATCAGGAACAGGAATGCTACAAGATGGTGGCCAACCTAAGCTATATACTGAGACCTTGTCTCAGAGTACCCCAATCCAAACCTAGCTCAAGTCTGTGCTGGCTAGTTTTTGTCAACTTGAAAGAAACTAAAGTCACTTGGAAGGAGGAAACATTCTTCATCTGACTAGTTTTGTGGGCATGCCTATAGGGGGTGTTTTCTTTCTTTCTGTCTTCCTTCCTTCCTCTCTCTCTTAAATAAGCATTTTTTTCTACATTTGCAGACTTTATTTTAGTCCATGAGTGTTTTGTCTGTCTGTATGTATATGTACCTGATGCCAGTAGAGACCAGGAGAGGGCACTGAGCTCCTGGAATGGAAGTTAAGAGATGGTTGTGAGCTCTCATATGAGTGCTGGGAACTGGCTGTAGTAAGAAGTTTCTGGCCTGTTGGGCTAGAGGTCTGGACCTGTACTCCTATAGCTGATTAGCCCCAAATAATGACTTAGACACTTATACTAATTACATACTGCATGGCTTAGGTATATTGCTAGCTAGCTCTTGCATCTTAACTCAACCCATTTTTATTAATCTATGTTTTGTCACGTGGCTCATGGCTTACCTGTACTTTTACATCTTGCTCTCTTGGCAGCAGCTTGCAGCCTTTCCATCTGACTCTACCCTCATTTCCCTTTGTCTATGCTTGGATATCCCACTTGCCTATAATCTGCTTTGCCATAGGCCAGAACAGTTTCTTTATTATCCAGTGTTAACTCACAGCATACAGAAAGACATTCCACATCAACTAATTCCTGACAAGAACAATGACTATCATTAAACACACCTCTTCAGCACTCCGTTGTTTTGGTTAATAATTGATGTCAGGGGCCCAGCTTATTGTGAGCGGTGCCACCCCTGGGCAGATGGTCCTGGCTGAGCAAGCCATGGGATGAACATTGATGAGCAGTGTTCCTTCATGAACTCTGCTTTAGTTCCTATCTCTAGGTTCTTTTCAACTTTCTGCCTTGACTTCCTCCAGTGGTAGACTGTAAATAGCCAGCCAAATAACCCATGTAGTCTCACAGAAACAGGCAATGAACAAGGAAAACCACAAACCAAGCCATTACCACCAATAACACCCCCTCCCAGCCAGTTCAAAAGCAAAACTTGGCAGGTATTCATAGATACAATGAGCAAACATGGCTGCAAACAAAACAAGATGTTGACTGAGGATACGGAGAGTTAAGGGAGGGGATGGATGTTGGCAGTAGTTGGGCTGCAAGTCAGCATCCAGGCAAGAAATTTGTTAAGAATTACAGAGTATGAAAAAAAGCAAACAAACAAAAAAATCCTCCCAAGTTTTGAGTTCAAACCATTCTGAGACAGAGACCACTATCTTTTTCTGTGTGTTGAAAATAAAGAGATTTATGACTAATGCAACAGTCTTTCAATTCAGATCTCTAGAGTATTCCATGCTGAAGCATATGTTGAATGCATAAGTGCATGCATGTATGCATGAGGAGAGGGAAGTCTGGGCAATCATAGATCAAATATTCAGAAACTATCTCTGAAGAGACATTGGATCATTTCATTTCCTTGTTCTTTTTGCTAGCATACTTTTAAAATTGGCTGCAATGAATTTGTGTTATTATTTTAAGAACAATATTAACAATGTTCCTGGAAGAACTCTATTCAAATGAAGTGCTGTGTTGTCACAGACAATCTGAAAATTTGGTATTTTATTTAATAACTGAGTGACTGTTCCTGCCTAGATGAGACACAGATGTGAAACCAAATTACTGTTGGACACAACACATTCTCCTGGAACTCGTAAATTTCCACATTCAATGTGTTGCCTTTCATCTTATTATGAAAATTTCTTGTTTGAGAGAAAAGATACTTTCTTCCAAAAATAATCATGTAGGGTGGGTCTCTCCAGGACAAAATAAAAGAAGATTTGAAAATGATTGAGCAGAGGTGGCTAATTGCAAGGATTTCAATAGAATAAATTATGGCTGGACCCCATTCCTCACAGCCAGCTGGATACTTTTTATTGGCCAGTTAAGGCCATATTGGGAATTATGCAACAAGAACCTTAAGTTTTGTTTTCAGTTCATTTTGCAAATGAGAAAAGCCTTGGGCAAATTTTCTTTTGTTCTTAGTGCCAAAATATTTTATCATCACCCCAACACAAAATGTATTGAGTAATAATATTTAAACAAACCCACTGACCCTACCAATAAACTTCACAGCATTTAAAAATGCTTCCCATCCCAAATATATTTTTATTTATTTATCCCTGTGCTAGTAATGAAAAGATAAAGTTATTCTGTTATCAGGAAATTTTTCTGTTCGTATTTGTGAATTGCGTTGTAAATTAGATGAAGAAATTGGTTATTTATGCTATATGCATCCATATGTCTGTCATAAATTCTCCAGTCGGATTGGAGAGTCTAAAAGATGGTCGGTATGGCACTAAGCAATTCTTGTTTGTGGGCCTTGTCTGAATTTTGGGAGGCCACAGTTGCATTACAACAAGCCTGAGATGGTTTGCTTATTCACCTGGATGTTAGATAATGTGAATGCTGGGCTTTTAATTCAAGGCCAATTATCCCCTTGGGCTTTGTCACATGGGCTTTGTCAAGCTCAGGGGTTCATGTCACTTTTGCCCATAGTTTAGGCAGGCAAGGATCACAAACAAGCTAATAAGGGTTATAATGATGCTAAATGAACCCTAATTGTGATATTCCTCACATAAGCAACCATTGAGAGTGCAGAGTGAAATTTGTCAGAACTGCACTAATTAGAAGTTCTCCCACCCTCTGCTGGAGTAAAATAATGTACCTCATTTAATATCACTAGTGTCCTGTGAGCTCAGTGATTATCCCCATGCACAAGCAGTCAAAATGACAAGTGGGTGGAGGAGAGATGTCTGTGTTGATTCAGCTGTTAGTTTCTTCTTCAAGCCTTTGAGTTAGGCTGAAAGAGTCTGGGGTAGTAGGAGAACAGGTCTGGCCAATCACAGCCAAGTATTAGCTTTATTCTGTGTTAGCTCCATCCTTTGCAGTCTGTTTATCTCCTGGAGATGCCTGCTCTGGGTAAAGAAGTGCCATTCTCTCCTGGTTGGCCCTGCCAATTGCCCTTCTGTACATATTCCCACATCCTCTCTAGTATTTAGGTGGTAACTGGATGGATGTCGATTTTGCATGTGCAATCAGACACATACTACCAGATGCCACACTGGAGTTTATTCAGGGGAGCTGCTGAACGGGTATGAGGGAGGGAAGCAGAGGGGGAAAGAGAGACTTGCTTTCTTGTGGTGTCTCCTTTTAAGAGAGCAGGTGGGCACAGATTTACATAGCCATGCCTATGTACATTGTATGTTCTGCCAGCACCATATTGAGTTTAATATATGGCTGCTACATGCCAGGAATTTTTATCTCACCTGGGGCCATGTTGGGTTATCAGACTAGCATGTAGCTGCTGCGTGCCAGAAATCCTTACAGGTGTTTGTGAGCATAATGTCTTTCTACCACATCCCAGTAGCCTTGGCATGTTTTCATGTCATGTCATTGCTCTGTTGATGCTTTACATACCTGTATATATAAAGGGAATCTGAGTCTTTGGTATGGCTTCCTAAAACTTCCATTTGAAAGCAGGACTTTGGATTCAAAAAGATAATATAGATAATTAAGTGTTTTCTCCAATTTTGTCAAATAAAAATGAATTGGATATTGTTACTATAATTTTCATTTGATAGCTGTTTTGTTATACGTAATTTTACTATGTTAAAGTTAAAACCTTTCTTTCTGGTTAGACAACAAAGGGGAAATGCTGTGGGATAATGCTCTCATATACTGTAAAGATTTGTCATTTAATTTGGTTTAATAATATGCTCATTGGCCAGTAGCCAGGTTCTGGGAAGGGGAAGGATGAAGTGAGAAGTCACCAGCGAGATGCAGAGGAAGCAAGATGAGAATGCCTCACTGAGTAAAGGTACCAGCCACATGCTTAGATACAAATTATGAGTTAACTTAAGTTGTAAGAGCTAGTTAGTGCAGGATACCCTTTACATTCTCTCTTCTCTCCCTACCCCTCTCTCTCCTCTGTCTTCTTTTCCTTCTCTTCCCCTTTCCTCCCCACTCTCCTCCTCTCTTTCTTTCTCCCCCTTGCCTTATTGGATCCCTCCCTGACTTCTTCCTCTCTCCTTCCCTTCCTTTCTCTTTGTCTCTGTTAGAAAGCAGCAAGGCTGGTTTGGAATTTTTGATTCCTCAGTCTCCCTAGCACTGACTTTATAGACATGCAGCATGCCAAGCTCTTTTTCATTTTCTTTATGAAATTAAGCTTCTCAGGTCTAGGTTTCAGGCTATATGGAACTCAACCATAGCCCTGGACAATTTCTGTGTGAATTTTTATTTTTATATTTTTTTTGAAAGTAAAAGTAATTGGTGGAACATAGTAAGCTCAACTTTGCAAAACTACTCTCCTGTTAGCCCAATGCTTACACAGACGGTCTCCTTTCTCCTGAGTAGCTTGTAGGCCTCGAGAATAACTGTGGGATCTGTTGGCAATGCAGTTCAGAGTGGGGAGGGAAAAGCACAAGATAACTTGGGCCTGTTTCTGTCCCCTTTGTAAATGCAATATCCTGAGAGCAGCCTGGGTTCTGTTTTCCTTTCTTATTCAAAAAGACAATGTCCTTCAGAGACATGTCACCCATGAGGGGTTGCCTTTCAATGTTCTACAGTGATGGTACAAATGGGACATTCCCAGTTTGTCTCTGCCTGTCTTTGGCTGATTTTCTCAGACTTGAGGGATGGGTTCACAATGGCCCATAAGGTCTTGTCCCCTGCTGCCAACATGTGATCTATCTGCTGCACGTATATCCCTGCATACAGACACACTAGTAACTAGTACACAGTGAGTCGCTGTGTCTTCTCCATGCTCCATAGCACTTGGCATTTTGCTCCTAATCATAGTAAATAAATAACTTAAAATTCAGTGGTGTCATCTGGATGGGATATACCTTACGGAATGCACTAGAAACAGACCGAAAAGTTGTGATCTAATAGATCTCTATTAATCTTCAAGGAGCTCATTATGTCAGAGAAACTCTTGCAGGAGTTTAGTAAAGCCGGGATTCTGTTCTCTTCCTCTACATAAACCACAACTTTGGATGTATCTGATTTGCAAACTTATATTTTTGTTTGAATTTTCTTTAATGTAAGTACATCTAAAAAAACAGAAAAAAGTTTTAAGATGGATAGATTTGTAGCAGAGATCTCTTGTGTCTTTTGAATTGCCTTTCTATCTTTTGGAGGAGGGTCTGCTTTCCTTAGCAGGTTTCTTGGCTCTCAAGGAGTTGACCACAAGGATGTATGTTTAGCTTTTCTATTCTTCATGAACCTTTTCAGCTCCTGTGAGTAGACACATAACAAAGCAGAAACACTGAATTTGGTTCCTGCTTCTATTCTTAGATGTCTGTGTATCGGAACCTGGGTTTAGCCTTTACAGGACTCTTGGTTTTCTAATCACTGTAAGAAAAGGTTTATAAGAATCAGGAAATTTGCATTCAAAGGAAGAAACAAAAATTTCAGAGTCCATTTTTGAAAAACTACCAAATCATTAATTTCTCTATTCATAATACTTACTGCTAAGGACCACATGTGTTGTGCTTTTGTGAACTGAAAATAAATGGCTCAGAACTTTGGGGAAACATATATTTAATGCAGCCAACTGATTCATGTCCAGCCATTGACAAACTGCATTCTTGTGTAATGGTGGAATATATTTTCTCAGGTGGTAGCTCAGATTTAGTTCTACTGAGGCCTAATTAAGGTCTACTGTCTGTAGTCACCAACAGTTCTGTAGAATAAGATCACGGGAGAAAGAGAAGTTCCCAGAAGACAACGGTGGTCTCTGGCATTGGAGACATAGCCTGATTTAGCTGGTTTAGATTCTTAACTCTGAAGGAAATTTAGGACTCTGATAAATGGAGCAATGGAAGCTCCAGTGGTCACAGCTTGGAATACAGAGCTCCAGAAGGCAATTTTGTGTCTATATATTGAGCAAGTTGCTGAAATGAGTTCTGCTGGAGATGGTGTGCATCCTTTTGGAAACAGTTGCTTGAGCAGAGAGACATTACATTTCAATGTGGAAGCCTTTTGTTGGGTGGTGAAGTAATCTGAGTTCTCCTCCTTTTCTTCTTCTTCCTCCTTCTCCTCCCTTTCTCTTCTCTTTTGTTTTTTTGAAACATTTTTTTTTTCTGTGTAACCATGGCTATTCTGGAACTCACTATGTAGACCAGGCTGCCTCAAACTCAAGAGATCCATCTGCATCTGCCTTCCAAGTATTGGGATTAAAAGTCTGTGCCATCATCAGCTTGCATAATCTGAGTTCTTATTCATCAGGACTCTATAAACCAAATCAAACCAAACCAAACCAAACCAAACCAAACCAAACCAAACCAAACCAAACCAAACCAAACCAAACCAAACCAAACCAAACCAAACCAAACCTCTACAAGGGTGTTAGGAGTACACCGGGCTTCAGAAGGGGCTAAGGGCCAAGACAGGACACATCTGTGACTGATTTCTCAAAATCCCTCCTCCCGTGTGTTAGACTGTGAGGCTGGCTTGCCTGAGAGTGGTAAGATCAACCCTGGATGGGGCTTCTAAAGCACAGCATGTGTGGAGCTTGGGAGGTGTGCAGGAGCATCCATTGCTCCCCTTATTGATAGAGGTCAGAGAGTGAGCAGCCTGAGAGTCCAACCTGTGCATGCTGGCTGCTGGCACCTATGGTAGGTTTTAACACTAGCTAAGCTTTACCAGCTTCCTCGGGTTGCACATCTAACACACTAACATGGAGCTGGATGTGCTATATGGAATGCGCTCAGATTCAAGTTGTTCACAGGTCTGTAAAGTCAGACCATCCAGTTTTCTTTAATTTTTGTCTTAATTTTGTCATGCAATTTGGGAGGTTGTATATGCCACTAGAGTGATAGTTACACATATTTTCCTGTTACCATTCTGGGCTTTCTTATTGCTTATGCAAGTGGAAATAGACAAAGGATGTTTTTAAGGTGTACTGATGTGAGCCTCCAAAGACAGATCCTTGCATGAATTATAACCTCCATGGAATGCTGGCACATTGCTTCCTCTCCATGCAATTCTTATTCATTTGGTTTATGTGCCAACAGAGACCAGACTGCTGCTTTCTTTCCTCCTTCCTTACCTAACTTCTGTTCTCCTAACCTTTCATTAACCCTTTAGAAGTCAATGGAGCATGTAATTATTACACCATATAGGAACTGTGGGGAAACAAACGGTATCCTACAAGAGGTGAATTTATGGAAGTAAGTTGAGTCAGAAAAACATGAAAGAAGGGGGCTGGAGAGATGGCTCAGCGGTTAAGAGCACCGTCTGCTCTTCCAGAGGACCCGGGTTCGATTCCCAGCACCCATATGGCAGCTCACAACTGTCTGTAGTTCCAGTTCCAAGCAAAACACCAAGGCAAATAAATAAATAAAGTTTTTTAAAAAAAAAAAAAAAAAAAAAGAAAAACATGAAAGAAATGTTCAATTTATTTTAAATCTTTTAATACCATTGCCTCTCCCCTTTCAGTGTGTACATTAAATTCTTTGGGTGACATGAAAAATGATTAAGCACATATTTTTATAAAAACTCAGCAGAAGTTGCTGTAAAAATTAAAATGTTTCAATTTAAATGATAATGGGAAACCATTAGAGTCTCAGGCATTTACTTCCTGGGTTCAAATGTGTGACTACATCTAGAGTTCTGGCATTTTCATCTGTCAGTAGCTCAAATTACTTCTGTCTGATCTTTAAAAAATGCAAAGGTGAGTTTTATAGAGCACTGGAGTGGTGCATGTAAGCACACATACATGTCCAGGAGGTCTCAGCTTTAAAGAGCACTGACATGGTGCAGGGGTGCATGTGTGCTTGCATGCACATGTCCATGGTGGAGGTATGTAAGGACTAATGAAATACTGACACTAATTTTGGCTGAAAACTTGACCAGAAGGGCATAGAACTATAGTGGTATAAAAGGTATGTGCTTATGCAAACATGACTATAACATGCATGCACAAATCTGTGTACTTATACTCCTCTGTCTTTTTTAAAGACTTTTTTCTTTTGGGGGATGCTAAGGATTGAACCTAGTGCCTTGCCTATGTTAGGCATTTACTCTCCTAGAGTTTCACTTCAAAAACTTAGCTGTATGTAAATTTTCTAAGTGTAAAAATAATATCTTTACAAGTTTATAGTATGTAGAATGGAGCTGGGCATAGTGACACTTGAGCCTGTCACCCCAGCTATTTGGGATACTGATGTGAGATGATAGGTCACCTGAGTCCTGAAATTTGAGACCAGCTGGCAATGTAGTAGGATTCCGTTTCAAGCTAAACCCAAAGAAATAGATGTAGAGTATAGTACCATAGAGATCATTGTTTTCTGGAAGGGCTGGTTATGTGTCTTTCATTAACTCCTCATGTGTAGCTATAAGTTTCCATGTCTCTCCAGAGTTCTCAACATTGGATTTAGCAGAATCAAAGAGGGTGTTCTCAAAACAGTTATCATTCCCAGACTCTGCTCTCAGCAAACCTGATGTAATGGGGCTGAGAATGGCACTGGGCACTGGTACTTTTTTAGAGATGCATTGGTGAATCTAAGGTGCAGTTAGGGCTGACAACCATCCATCCAGCCTGTGTTAAGACCCAATCAGATACAACAACATACATATTGTGATATTGAATTTGCTAATTTATTTCTTGTCTCATCATGATCGTCACTGGAACCCAAATATGCCCCAGCCTGTAAAATGGCAAGCAGTAGAGGTGATACCTGAAGGTCCTAAAGTCAGGTGACTTGATCAAGGCTAGAATATTTTTTATTAAAAAAAATTTTTTTCCTTATCTACTACTGCTCCTTTGCCCTTCCCTCCTCCCAGTCCCTCCCAGTCCTCCCTCAGTCTCCCACCCTATCCCCCCCCCATTCCCCAAGGAGGGCAAGGAGTCCCAAGGTGGGTCAGTTCAGTTGGGCATAGCCAGCTGAGGTAGGTCTGAGTCCCTCATCCCAGTATTCAGGCTGGTTTAGGTGTTCTCTGTATGGAATGGGCTCCAAGATGTTAGTTCATGTACAGGAACTACTGCAAGAGGCTCCACAAAGTCCATGCCATTTGACAGTTGTCTACCTTTGGAAGGTTTAGTTTCTTTCCCTGAAGGTTCCTCAGGGATTGTTTCAGAGTCAGTGAGCTCCCAATAGCTGGAGTCAGCCGTCTCTGTGGGTTTCCTCCTCATGATCCTGATCCCTTTGCTCATATACTCTCTTCTCTCTATCTCTCTCTCTCTTCAGTTGGACCAGGAGCTGAACCTGCTACTTAGCTATGGATCTCTGCTTCTGCTTCTACCTATTGCTGGATGAAGGTTCTATTATGACAATTAGGGTGATCATTCATTTCATATAGGGGAAGTCCTGTTTAGTTTCAGCACCAAATGTTAGTATTTTGTGAATGAAAAGAACTCGACAGCATGCCGCCAAGGGAGCCATATTAGGAGGGGGAGGGGGAAGAGAAGAGAGGAGGGAGAGAGAGAGAGTGGGAAGCAGAGAGGAAGAGAAAAAGAGAAAGTCTTCCACGTGGTTGAAGACTTTAAAGAGTAGGCACATGCATACAGCAGAGGCTTTGGAGCAAGCCCCTGCCGGTGGGGGCGTGGCCACAGTAACAACCTAACATCTACTATTGCTTGGAGTCTTAGCCAGGAACATCTTGTGAGTTCTTGGAGGCTTTCTTTGCACCAGGTTTCTTTCTAACCCCACAGTGGCTCCCTCTATTAAGATATTCACTTCTTTTCTCTCTCTCTGTTCTTCTCACTCAACCATCTTTTTCTCTTGTGATTTGTTCCCACCACCCCTTGCTCACATCCTGTTATGATTCCAATTTACCCAGGAGATCTTCTCTATTTTCCCTTCCCAGGGAGATCTCTGGAAGTCAAGACTAGAAATTTAAGTAAATCAGATTGAGAACATGTTGACTAGTAGTGAGGGCTCTGGAGGGAGACTGCCAGCTTGAGTGGGCTCCTTCCTTTATTGACTGGCTGGATGGGTGATAATGGACATAATAATTATGTGTGAACCCAGTAAAGATACCATTCCTTAGGTTTTGAGCCAGTTATGCTGAAAGAGAATCCAGTCTTATGTAGCAGGTGCTGGTTACTTAACCTTTCTTGGCCAATATTTTTATATATATAAAGCAGGAATAGTACCATTATGCAGCCTTTATAGGTTAAGTTGTTGAGCAGACTGATTGAAGTAACAAATGTAAAGCCAATGTGTTAGTTAATACCTAGCATATAACATCTTTTGAATATTTTGATATCTGTTCAAAGGCTAATTTCTTTTATTTGCTCAGACTGTGTGTACACCTCAGTGTGATACTCTAGTCTGGGGATGTGGGACTTTTGGTCACTGGAGCTGGACGGTAGGTTATATTTTTCATATTGCCATTTAACTAAAATCTATAGTCCATATCCTTTGTCTTCAGTAACTGTTTCTTTTTCTTTTTCTTTTTTTTTTTTTTTGCTGGCGCGGGGGCGGGGGTAGATTCAGTGCAATTTTCTTTTTCTTTTCTTTTCTTTTCTTTTCTTTTCTTTTCTTTTCTTTTCTTTTCTTTTCTTTTCTTTTCTTTTCTTTTCTTTTCTTTTCTTTTCTTTTCTTTTTAGACATAGCTTCTCTGGGTAGCCCTTGCAGTCCCAGATTTTGATTTGCTGTCCATTTGACCTCATACTCATGTTAGAGTCGGTGCCCCAAAACAGAGAGCTTCACTCCGATATTGGGTAGCAAAAAGAAGCTTTAATGAACACGGGCCCGTGGGTCACCAGCAAAAGGGGAAGCTAGCGACCCCGAGCCCAAGGCTTGCAGAGCTTTTAAGGGGTAGCTCTAGGGGGGGGTGTGGAGTCATCACGGCTCAGCCATCTGGTCGGGCAGGTATTCTTTGTGTTCTTCTCCGGAATTTGAGTGGGTAAACGAATTCCGGCGCTATCTGAGAGCCCATCTGGTGCTTCCTCAAGCACATCGAGTTGACTTCCTTTAATCCTAAAGGTCACGACATTCCTTCAATGAGTTTACAATTTAACAGGACAGATGGTGGGCTCCTTTTTACAATGGCCCTTCTTACAATGAGTTGATTATGGCTATCTGGGCTGGGTCACTCTGTTTCCTGTGACAGACTTTAGTTCCTTGTTCTCATGGGGGAGTGCTCTGCTGAATACCTGAACTGAATACCTGGGTCAAGCCCTAGAACCCAGGGTCCTTCACTCAGAGATCCGGCTGCCTCTGTCTCCTGAGTGCTGGGATTAAAGGTGTGCACCACCACTGCCATGCTCAGAGCCTTTTCTAAGAAACTAACTATACATTCAGAAAAACAAGTGTCTTATTGCTTATTATTCTTATAAATAAAAGGGGATAAATTAAAATAGATTTATAAATATACTTTAGAGCTGGATCACAAAGGACATTAGTAGGAAAGAAAGAATCACAAGACAGGGCGTCAGGAAGTAAAGATGTTCAACATACACTGTATAAATGTGTGAAAATGTCATCATGAAACATATCATATATAATTAATATATGCTGTATTAGTCAGGGTTCTCTGGAGTAACAGGACTTAGAGAATGAATCTCCCTGTATATATAAAGGGGATTTATTGGAATGACTTACAGGCTTCAGTCCAGCTAAACCAACAATGGCTTGCTGTGAAGAGAGCATTCAAGAATCTAGTCATTGCTTAATCCATGAGGCTGGATGTCTCAGTTAGTCTTCAGTATATTCTGGAATCTCAAAGAAGAAGCAACTAATGCCATGAAGAGAGCTGAGTTTGAGTTCATTAGTGATGTGACTTTGTAGCATTATTTATGATCTGTGAACTACATCCTTTGTCTGTTTCTGATGGTGTAGGTATGCTCCCTAGGGAGTAACATTGAAAACTGAGTTGTTGTACATAGAAAACATATCCTTTTTGCTACATATTGAAATAGCATGTGTTACTAATATGGGGTACTTAAACCAGGCAGAAGGAAGACAGCTATATATCTCCGAGTTTGTGTGTCTAAAGAGAGTTAATATAGAGAAATTCTTTTAAACCTTTGAAAGGGCACAGTGTACTTGATTAGACCTCTTGGCTTGACTAGCTAGGCAGTAGTCCTTTGAACGACCAGGAATGGACAGCAGAAGGATTCAATATAATGAGTTTAAAAACACCTCAAAATTTAAAGGAAAGGAATGGTGAGATTGTTAAATGTAAATAAACCTAAATAAATACTAGCTAGGCTCAGCAAATAGGAAGCATCTTTAGGGAACAATGCTTTTCCCTTTGAGCTTTAAAATCATTTCAACACCATTTGAGAGTTCAGTGACACCTCTTGGAGTACACTTGCATGGGCTTGGCTGCTTGGTTTCTCCGAATCTGTCCATCTGGAATCCACATTGTGAGCAATAGCTGGATGTGAAGAATGTTAAAAGCAAGAGAATGTAAAAGGTGTGTGTGTGTGTGTGTGTGTATGTGTGTGTGTGTGTGTGTGTGTGTGTGTGTGTGTGTGTATGTAGCTATCCATGTAAAGATGTCCTCTCAAATTAATTATAATTTGTTTCTAGATTATCTATTTTGGAATGTATAGTCTATTTGTATACAGCACTAATTTGGATAATTGAGGTTTGATCACATATGGAATGTTTCTCAGCATGACTTCTGTATTATGACATCTAATATTAGCTTGTATACTTCATCCCAGACTGAATTTTATTTCCTTTTCATTCAGTTCTTCCCAGTGTTTACTCCTGTCAAGGAAAATGCAAGCTTTTCTAAGATTCTGCTAATTAGCATCTTACTACTTCTAGGGTATATAGTGATTGACATAGTGGACACATTTGGACAGCAATGGCGTTCCTGTTAAAGTTCCCACCAGGTAGAAATACAGGGTTGTAACCCTGTTCTCTGCCCCTTCTCTTCTCTGTGAGGTGGTTTTGATTTACAAGCATGGCTTTCACCTGATGACATCTTCCTCAATGATGAAAACAAATGTTAAAAATCTCTATAAACAGAGAATTTGATATTTGTTTTTCACTTGTTGTTTTTATCATCTCTTTGGCCCAAGACTTCTTGCTGCCCCTGGGTTTGGTATTTTTCATTTCAAGCAAAGAAAGACTTGTAGAGGATGGTGATTTCTTGAAAATTCTCTGTGGAAAGCAAGCCTTTTGCCTCTAGCTATGTGAATTTGTGTGTGTTTGTGTGTGTGTGTGTGTGTGTGTGTGTGTGTGTGTGTGTGTGTATTGGGCTGTTTGTCCTGTCAAAGAAATAACTTGTAGTGTTTGGTAAAACTCTTGGTAGGACTTCAATGATTTGATGACATGCTTATCTTTCAGAATTTTGCATTCACAATCTCTGAATGAAGCAAAAACTCCAAATTATATTCAATTTGGTTAATTTGATACAATGTATAAAATTAGAAAAATAGTAATATTTGTGTGCCATGTAGATTAGTTAGGCTTAGTAGCGGACAAGTGATGCTTTATCTATCTATCTATCTTGGCTACCTATACCTATCTTCTTATGATCACTGTTTTGAAATGTACTTTTAATACAACAAAACCCCCTAGTTATACATGTGGGGTTTGCTGAGTTTTGACATTTGTATCTATGTAGGTAATCAACACCCCAAATAAGATATAGAAAGACTACCTTTAACCTTTCCTGGTGGCCCTTTCAAGGTGGTTAGGGAAAAGAACACTTATTAGAATCTGTCATTCTTTGAAGAAAACACATCTTTGAAACCAGTTATAACTGCCTGGCCTTTCCTTAACAGAAGCAGCATTTGCCATAATGACTTGATTATAGGCAGAAATATGCAGGCAGTAAAAGTGTTCCTTCAAGGGCTGACAGCTGAAAGTGTGGGGAGGAGGTGAAGTGCATGCATGGTGGGCAATGGTAGAGTACAGCTATAATCAGCGCAGGATGCTCTGACTGCCTTCAGATGGACCTAGTTTTCTGTGGCACGAGCAAAAGGCAGAAATTATAGTTGACACCATCAATGAAAACAGCAAGGTGACCCAAAGATGTGTGTGTGTGTATGGGGCAAAACATCAGAGGTTAGAGAGCCTTGTTGAATTGTTATTCAACAAATGCAGGTTTGTTGGCAAAGACCAAAGAGGCAAATGGTGCAATGTACATGTGCAATAAGACCAGCAGAGAGGGGCAGCAAACACTGGTCAAGGTATCGACCTTTCATTACATCATGCAGTTCTGGGGTGAGAGGTGCAGAGGGAAGAGTTCAGAGTGGCTGGCATGGTGTCTGAGAGGACAAAGAAGTTGTTGCTCCCTAATTAAACAGGCATTCTTTATGATGAGATAGGTCTGAGTTCCCCTTCTCTGTGGGCGTTTGATATTGTTCAGACAGCTCAATTATAGGATTTTGATGCCTTTAGTGCTTCAATCAATCATTCAGAGAAGGGTCTGGGTGTTTGCGTGTGGTCTATGCTGGAGAGGAAAGCAGTGGCTCTTTCATTGTAAGAAAAGTGGGGCTGCAGCTGGGGCAACACTCGAACTAGTTCTTATTTCAATTGTCTGCACACAGTTAGATCTGAAAAGATTAGCATGAGAGATGGAATAAGATAAAAGCCTCAGGTTTGCTTATATGCCAGGCCATGTTTGATTTTATTATGCTATTTATGCAACATCATTTAAATGTGCACATGCACATTCACCCACAAAATACTGAGAGAATGAGGACGTCTATACAGAGAAACTAGAGAGTGGTTAGCACAGAGTCGCAAAAGGAGGCATCGAATAAGAAATGCAGTTACTGTGGTTGAGTTTCACAGTCAAGTACAGATTTATTTTCCAAGCCAGGGAATTGTGCTGATGTAAGGAAATGGGGCAGATGATAGTGGTACCCCACCAGCAGTTGGTATCTTTAGCCATCCTTCCAGATGTTTAGCTGATCTTAGCAGGCTCTCCATCAGATGTCTAAATCCCTAATGGAGATAGTTCTGTTGTCTTTCACTGTGATTTGATTCACCAAGTTTAGAGATGGAATTGCTTCCATCTCAGGAGAAGAGAAAAAAAATGTACCATTTCCAATGTGCAGAGGTATTTTCTTGCCATATGGTACATATAATCCTTATGCATGCAGGCATTTTTTGCAGACATGGACTTGAATTATCAATGATTTATGTGGATTCTGTCAATATGCAGTATGCCAGCAATCCAGTCTGATGGATATGTTTCTTCTATGACAAAAGTCTCTTATATTGCTACTAGTACATCTTAATTCTTTTTAGTGCCTTCAACTCCTTTCTTTGAGTAGAATAAGAAAAGCTTGGATTTATCGGGATCAGAACATAGCATTATCCAGGACATTTTGATTAGGAAATTAAGCCAACCACATTATATTCTGATTAAGCAAAAATCACATAAACCTTCCTTTCTAATTCTTCAAATCACCTTTTAAATATAATCTCTCTAACCTTTGGATTACTAGTCTCTCTCAATTTTCTGTTTGCATTCTTTGGATGTGTCTGGCTAACAATGATTTTACCTTTCCATCTTACAGCTATTAAAGACCTTGACCTGCTGGTCCCAATAAAAGAGTTATGAACCATGCCCTGCTAAAATGACTTCAGTCCCCTTCTTCTCCTTTCACCCTGATAAATTCCCTTGGGGGGTGATAAAACTTTGCACTGAAATGAATGCATTTGGTCTCTGTTAAAGCTATTTATGGTGATTTCTCTGCCACAAGCATTATACTTGGGGCAGACAGATGCTCCTCTTTCAGGGTCCATCTCATAATATATTCTTTCTGAATTCCACAAAGTCCTTTGGGGCCAGCAAATTATCCATCCCAGCAAGTATAGCCACATAGTGCATCTTCATCTAGGGACTCAGTGCATATAGGGAAGAAAAAGACTTCACAGTGGGAACTCCATTGCTATTTTCTTTTAAAAAGAAATTAAAAGTAGCTCTTAATTTCTCTTTGTTCTCTTCCTTCTTTTTAAAGATAGGGCTTCATATAGCCAACTTGGCCTTGAACTCCATTTGCTACTGAGGCTGGCCATGAATATCCTGTGCCCCTGGTCTCATTTCCCAAGTGCTGGAAGTACAAGTATGTTTGTTATATCTGGCTTTATATATTAGCTTTCTATGAGTGATTGACTAGCAGTTGTCTGGAGAGAAGCATATTTCTATTCTCTGTTATATTGTTTCTGCAAGTTCACAAAGTGGATGAACCCTTTACTCAGGTAAACAGACATGCTTTGTGTTTAATTCTGAGACCTAGCATCATAAGTTGCTCAGATAAATCCATCACACCTTTCTCATTTATCGTTTTGATAAACTAATTTAAGAAATTGAAAATTAATCCTGGGCTTGTCTGAGGGGGCAGCTCAGTTGGTAAAGGGCTTCCTGTAAAAGCTTAAGGGCCTGAGTTTGGATCCTGTACACCCAGGTAAAAAGCCCTGTTTAGTGATGTATGCTTGTAATCCTAGTGCTGGGCAGGGGTGAGACAAGAGGATCCCTGGGATTTGCTTAACAAGCTGTGCCACTAAATCAGTGAGTGCCAGGTTCACAGAAAGAGGCTGTCTCAAAAAATGGAGTGAGGAATAGTAGAAGAAGACATTGTAATGTCAGCATATGCACAGGCATTCACATAAACACCGTGAACACATATATAAACACACCAAAGAGAAGAAGAAAGAGACGGAGGAGGAAGAGGAAAGAAAAAAGTAATAAAAAGGAAAGAGGGAGAGAGTGAGAGAGAGAGAGAGAGAGAGAGAGAGAGAGAGAGAGACTGAGAGACTTTAGGCCCCATTCCGAATTCCGATCTTCTCCAAGAACAGTAGGGTTTAAAGCTGCTGTAACTACTTAAACATCTGTTGAAAGAAGACATTTATAAAGATCATTGCTTTTTTTAAGTAGACAGTTCTTAGGTATATAATAAAATTGACTGAGTAACAGATTCCTCTCAAATATTCCGTCATGTCTCCCTGCCCTAACCCAAGTCCCCATCCCTGTGGCAGTATATAACCTCCTCCACTGTCCACTTACCCACCAGAGTGGTGCATTTGTTACAACTGATGACCCGTCCCTGGCACACTGTATCACTTAGAGTGCATTGTTTAAATCTGCTTCACTCTATTTTGTTTTTAGCTAAAATAAAGTTTAGCCAAAACCTCTCCCTTGTCAAAGCTGGAAGAGCTTCTATGTCAGGTTCCCAGATTGTGGACAAGTTCATTGTAATTCCTGTGCAGGAGAGCCCAGGAACCCAGCAAGGACAGGGCTGTGATGGAGGGTCATGATCATCCTCTCCATGTTTTCCTTCCCTGCCACCCTGTCTGCAGTTCTACAAGCATACTGCACAGTGACCAGCTCCACGAGACAACATGCCCAAACAGATGATCTGATTTCACTGAGGCCAAATTCTTTTCTTCTACTGTTTCCAGAAAATAATTTCCATCTGTGAGCTACAAGGAAATGAGTTCTGAGTGTTGCATGGCAACTTTCTTCTCCAAAGCTGTGAAAAGTTGAGGCTGTGGAAGGAAGTCTCGAAGAGAACATCTGTTTCTGTTTGTCAGGGGGAAAAGTCAGTGTGAAGATTGGATTATGTGCTGCCCCCAAGCCACCTGGATTCCCTAGCACAAAGTCTGCCACAATGGAGGCAATCGCGTATTTCCTAAATTAAAATTTCTGGGCTAAAATAATTTATGAGCCCAAAGAATAAAAATAATATTTTAAGTATCAAGTTCCACTAGGAGCTGTACCAGGAAAAAGACAAATGGTTCATGCTAATGGGCACATATGTATACAGGGTGCTTACAAAGTGTGCGTGGACAGTCTGCTTCTCTTCCATGCTGCAATTAGATGACATTTCCCCTTTATATGGCCTGATCTTTGACTGTTGCTACTACTTGTTTTGGAACTGGCTGTCAGTTTCCTGGGTGAAAAAATATCACAATTAAAAATTGATTTGGAAGTTCTGATATCATCTTTTGGAATTACTTTTCTGAATTATGATCTGTTTTTTGAAGAAAAAAAGCCCTCAAAAAGAAAAAAGTAATACTCTCCTGGCAAACATACCCTTGAAAAAGTTCATGTATGAGTAGTGGAGACATAATTCAGACCAAGTCATTATATTAGCCAGTTTCAGTTCAGAGAAATCTGACACAACCCCAACCCCTGATGTTATGGAAAAGAACTACCTCGTTTTGTAAGAACTTTCTTTCTGAAAATAAGAACTTGATTGGAATTGTTTTACTTAAATCTGCTCAGTAGGCATTGTTTGTCCTGGACTGTGGTAATATTTTACATATTTAGTAAAACCTAAAATATTGGAGAGACAGCTCACAGTCAAATCCTAGGTAGACAGCTCAGGAATTTCTTGATCCTTGAGTACAAGGACAAACAGCTGAGATTCAATAGCACACACCTTTAATCCCAGCACAGGGAAAGCCAGGAGTGATGTCCTATACCCTAACTCTCTAACTCCAAAGACAGAACTTCCTCTGAAGTTTCTGTGAGTTCAAGGCTAGCTACGAAATAGAGTAGTACACATTTTAATCCTAACCTGGATGGGATATAGCTGATAAGAAGGGTATATAAGGCTGCTTAGGAACCCAGCAGAGGCAGAAGCCATCAGCAGAAGCAACCAGGAGTGAGGCTGAGCAAGTTGTAAGACAGTTGGGTGAGAATTGACTGTGGTGCTTCTTCTCTCTGATATTTCAGCCTTCCCCCGATATTTGGCTCAGAGTCTCTTTTCTTACAGTCTGAATTTGGTGCAGCACTGGACACTCTGCTGAATGCCAGAAATGCATGGAAAACTGAAATACATTTTGCTTTCTCCAGAAGCTCACAGACTGGCTGGAAGAAGGAATTGTCACCTATTCAATTCACCTCAGCCCAGCAGGACCTTGCTTGTGACTCTCCGCCCAGGGTCTAGAGTATTTACTGCTGCAAATAGGTGCTCAACTTTGCATAGAAAGACTGAAGGACATGACATCATGTTGGAAGCTGATTCTGAATTATCACTTGTTTGTATGGCAAATAGATAGTAGGGTGGGAATTGTCAGGCTCTTGTCTTAGCCCTGCTATGATTGCTATGATCTAAGACAGATTCTCAAAGCTACCACTGTTTTCGTATTCTAGTTTAAAAGCTGATGTATGGAATGTAGAAGTTCATATAGTGTTGACTTCCTGCATAGAAAGGACAAAATTTAATTCAGGATTTCTTTAAGACAGCTAAATTTCAAAATTTCCTTATAGTAATTGATTTCTAACAGGAGAAAGTTTATGCCAAGGAAAATGGTCTAGAAACTTTAAACTGATAACATCCTGACATGCATCACAGATATTTCTGGCTATTTTGCAACTGTATCATGTGGATTCCTTGACCACAAGAGTCATAGAGAAATCAAGGTAGCTGGTGACTGGACCCATGAGGGTTTAGAAAGTCAGAAGAGTCACAAAAAGGGCTGCATAATGACTTACACATTATATGAAATGCCTCATGATGTGTGAATAAGCAACCATTCCCCATTTTGACATAGGGTTAGGGCATGCTCTTAGTGTTGGTTTGCTGATTGGACATCCTTCTTTCTTTCTGATGTAAAACATATTCATGTTGCATCATCCATATCTTCCAATGTGGGTGTCTGTAATTGGAGAATTGGAATACTGAGATTGAAACTCTGCACGGAGAATTTATGCACAATTGAAGAGCATCATGAGGACTGAATCTCCCTGTGTGTCTATGACTTTTGCAATGTCATTATGTAAAACCCAACTCCTCTTCACCAACTTATATTAACCACTTGCCTTTATTCAAAAGCATTGATTTGCAAGGCCAAGTACAATGCTTAAAAATACCTTACAGGGAAAACATAACTGATTCTTAGACCTCAACTCGGTGGGAGGGAAGGAAGAAGGATGTAGATACCTACTGCAGAGGAGCCAATTAGCCACTCATGGGAAAGGCTGTATAGTTTTGTTAGGTTTTCTCCTGGGCAGCCAGCCTGTAAAGCTGTGTTATTAGTAATCATCTGGATTGTGTGGCAATGAGAAATGACATGTAAGGTTTTCATTGGGCAAGGGAGTATAGCTCATACTTATAATATTAAGCTTACTTCAAGAAAATATAAAATACAGCATTAGAAGTTTGGTTGGTGACATCAGAGGGATTTGTTTCTTTGTGTTGAGAGTAAGAGTACAGTGTTAGGTCTTTAGAACAAAGACTTAGACCTATGACTCTGTTCTGCCCCCCTAACACTGGGCACCATGGGGCTTCAGTAACTACTGTGTGCCCCTCCAATAGCTGTTTGTTGTTGTTTTTAAATTTCTCTTTGACTGACTCTTTTGGGGGCTCACCACCCAGCTCCAAAATAACCACACATAGAGACTTATTCTTTCTTATGAATGTCCAGCTTTAGCTTGGCTTGTTTCTTGTCAGCTTTCTTAAAAACTTGATTATCTCATCCATCTTTTGCCTCTGGGATTTACATTTCTTCATTTCTGTATACCTCTCTTTACTTTTTACGCTGTGGCTGGCTGTGTAGCTGCTTGGCTGGCCCCTTGGGGTCCTCCTCTCCTTCTTACCCCCAATCATTTTCACCTTTTCTCCTCCTGTTTATTCTCTCTTCCTGCCAGCTCCTCCTATCCTTTCTCCTGTCTAGCTATTTGGCCATTCTGCTCTTTATCAGACCAGTTTTGTGGTTTAGACAGCCAAAGTCACATAGCTTCACAGAATTAAACAAATGCAACCTAAAAGTATGTAACACATCTTTGCATCATTAAGCAAATGTTCCACAGATTACACAAATGTAAAGTTGTGCCCTGGATATCAATATAGACTCAGTGTACTAGGATCTAAATAGTACCATTAGGAACTTTGAAGAAAAGCATCACCTTCCTAAGGACTTTACATACTAGTCACTGCTTTTAGTTGTCATAAACATCATCTCTATGACTAAGAAGAAAGTTGGCCCACAGGAGTTGGGAGTAGCTTAGTGAATGTTTTTGAGAGGCTCATAGTATGAAGTCAGAAGATAGGCTGACAGAATGATCATTCTCAGCCTGCATCAGAACCAGTCATCAGCTGCAGTCAAGATAGATACAAATGTCTGCATCACCCAGTAGTAACCATCATTTTAACCTAATCTATACTGATAACATAGCATATGCTCTTGCCACAGTGTGCTAACGACCTGCCTGTAGCATTTACAGACTTCCTGTCCTTTCCTAAAATTATCTTGTCTATCCTGAATTAAGTCTAGGATAAATGGGTGTTTTCTATGGGAGCCTTTTTATCAGTAGGGCTAAGACAGTGCGTTTCTGGCATTCTTAGCACTCAGATAGGAATGCACTAAATAGAATTTTTGTGCAGTATCAAATGTTTGTGAGGTTCAACATAGTTACATCTAAACTACCAGGAAGAGTCTTGCTGCAAATACATATGCCTATATGAGTAGAAAGCATCCAGAGAGAGTCAAGAAAATCCATGCTTTTGAAGGAAACAATCCATGAAATCCAAGCCTATCTGGGAGTCTCCCATGATAGCTGGGAGCTGCTTTATGATTCTCAGGATAAGGGGAAAAATGAGAGGAGTGTGCGGGCATTGATTTAGCACATTTAAAGGCTGAGGTGATGCATGAGTACTTCCATGTGCATGCTGAAATGGACACAGGAGTAGATGTATTCCTAACGGGATAACAGAGCAGTGCTGTACTGCTTTCAGCTCCTTGTTTGAGGAGGGTTTGGGCAGCTGTGATTAACTTGACAAATCAGGTAGAGGCTGGTTTGAAAGGATTCAAACAGCTGAGCCAATCTGGCATTCCCCTCTCTGCATCCTTGAGGGCCTCATCAGACAATGGCTTGGCTCCATTCTTGGTATGAAGTCTCTGTCAGCATTCCAAGAATAGGTCCCAAGGATGCTGAATGCTGAAGTCAGGGCCAAGATTTTCTTGGCCAAGGTCCTCTGTGTGCCCAGGAGGCTGTCTTTAATCCTGTTCTGGAACAGGGGGTAGTGGAGAAGATTGCATCAACAGATAATCAGCCAGCAGGTATTACACCCACAGTGGTCTTTAGATTATGAGCCATTTATATATTTAGTAAATATTTACTGAACACCTACAATGCTCAAGACACAGGGCCAGGTACCCTGATGGACACAGACAGATATACACAGGGGCGGGGCATAGATCACAGATCTGAGTGAACTCAGATTAAAGGAATGAACTCTACTAACATATATGACATTGGCTGAAAGAGACTCTTTTACATGGTAGTATAAAAACAGAATGTGTCTGCTTTCTTTTTTGGCTACCTCGGGCTGTGAAAATTCTCTTTGGAAAGCTGGTTAGATTTGTGCATGTGTGGATGGGTGCTAGACCTGTTTGGGACTGGTTAGCTACCACAAAGGAGGGTCCCAAGCCACAGCTCAGACTTTGGAAGTCATTGATGCCAAATCCCAGATGTGTGTGTGTGTGTGTGTGTGTGTGTGTGTGTGTGTGTGTGTGTGTGCCAGATATACAAGGCAGCCTGGTTGGGAGGCTTCCCATTGCCAGTTGAAGGTTACAATAATATTGTGTTGCAGCTTCAGCCAGGCGAAGTCCTTTGGGCTCTCTTTGCCTTCTGTAGGCACATGGTAGAGAGAGTTTGGTGGTCAGAGGAATGCTAATGAAGTCAGGTTCTATTACTGTGTATTTGAGACTCAGACTCTCCCCAAAGAGAAGAACTATTTTTCCTGGGTCCTGCCAACTCTTGTGCTGTAAAAACAAGACAGTTTATGACTCAGCTTCTGCAAAAGCTGAGTTATCTGCTGGGACTGATCTGAAGTGTGGGATTTGGGATAAGAAACAGGATCTTCCTTCAAAGAAAATCCTCAAGGAAAAGGGCTTTGGTGGAGAAGGTCCAAGTGCTGCATGAGGAGATGAGGAGGATTAGGAGGTGCTGCCTGTCGAAACTCACAACTCAAGATTGGCAATTTCCAAGTGGTGGCTGATACTCTCCTGCTTATTGTCAGACACAGTCAAAGTGTGTACAAGCACAGAAGTGGGTAACAATTCCTAGGAGGCTGCTGGCTCTTTCCCCCACTCCTGTCTTACTGAAGAGACAAGGGACAGAATTCAGGCATTGCTTAAGTTTCACTCAGACAAGTAAAGCGCAGGTACCAGCTGAGAACTCTCACCAGCATGCTGCAATGGGTGTGGTGGCAGCTTTCTCTTAAGAGGGGCCACTCATTGACTACTCAGTGAATGACTGCTGCCACCGTCAGGAACTCTTGTCTCCTTTATCGTCTTTTCTCCCAGCACTTTTGGTTCCCTGGATGTGGCAAATGGAAACATAAGGAGCAGCATGCGATTTTGCTCCTTCCTTTTCTGGTCAGTCTCACATTCTCTCTCCATCCTTCAGATTAGGGCTGACGTTCAATGCATTTTGTAACTCTAGGAGATGGCCCAGTACTGTGGCGTGCCATACAGGATGTGGAGAGAATGGAATGTTACTTCTGGAGGTCCTTCCTGCTTGAGGCAGGGTTTTAGCAGTGTTTCATGGCAGAGCACTTTTTCATAGCTGTGCTCACAATGATTGCATCTTTGGGGATCACTAGTGACATTGGTAGCACAAAATAATGACTTGGTGGAATAGCAGTTCTTTCAGAAGAAACCCAAGTACTTGCATACTTTCTTTGTGATGAGGTTCAGTGGTCACTGCCTAGGCTGAAGAATGCCAGGACTGTTCCGATTGCCTTTTGCTGTAGTTGGAGCTGAGGTCTGTGTTGGGATGTTTGAACCCATCAGTGAAGCATGTGCTAGAAAATAAGTTTCCCTTTTCATCTTCTCTGATGGAAACTTCTCTGAATTTGTGGGGAAGAGGGCTAGTTACACCTATGCCTATAACCTGCCACCCTTCTGAATGGTGGAAATGCTTTTTTAATAGTGCTAGCCAAGAAGGTTTACACTGAGGGTCTCATGGCAAGTTTGTGATTTCTATTGGAGGTACTGTTGTCGCCTCTTAATCTATGATTCTGACTATGATGGTGTGTCAGGGGACTACAGAATCTACCTTCCCACAGCGAAGCAGCAAGGAAGTGTCTAAATCCATTGACAGTCACAGAAGGATAGAGAGGAAAGCAAGATCCAGACGGCAGCCTTTGGGTTTGAAAAGCTGCAGTAACTCTGGAAAGACGCAGGTGAGACTTCCTGTGAAGAGTAAACAGAGGCAGACAACTTCTGAACTTTTTATTTTTGTTGTTGTTGCTGATAATAGACGAATGCAATCCTTACTGTTCTAGGAGGTATATCCAAAGTCAGATGTTAATAAAGGTTGCTTATGGAAGTGGAAGCTGACAATACTCATTGTTCAATGTATAGAAACAACAATGTGCCAGTCATACATTTAGGAAATCTATTGGAACCCGAGGTCACAGTGAGACAACAACATTTTCAAATACTTTCTCCTGGAAAGCTTATACCAAAGCATATGCAATGGATCGTGAGTTTTTGAGAATTGGGCCAGCAGGTAAAGCTGTCCCCAGTTGACTCATGAAGAATTCTTACTTGGAAAGTAAAAGGTTTGCGAATTCACAGTTGTTCAGAAGAGGCTGAATTCAGTTCTAAATATCAATACTAATTTATGCGGAGAAAAAAGTCCATTTCTGGACTTCTGTGGTTCATACAGATCCCTAGACTGAGACCCAAAGCATCCATCTCACTCGGGGATTTGTAAAATTATCAGTTCTTGGATACAATTACAGACCCACAGATTAGGAAATGCTGGGGGTGGCTTTAGCGATCTGTCTTAACAAGTCCCTAGGTGAGTCTGAGGGAGCCTAAGGATGGAGAACCGTCACTGTAGACTAATTTCTGTCTGTTAGGCTAATGGAGAGCAGCCCCTCCCCCAGATCTGAGGCCATCAACATCTTCCTGATTTGTGGCTTCTTTCCCAGTGATCATTTCCAGAGAGACCATGCTGCAGTGGTAAATTAAGAAGTTCACATTCTGCTTTTCAAATCAATCTGTCATCTAAGATGTAGTCTTTTCCTCCCAGGAGCCCAAGGTGAACCACTAATATCTCATTTCTAAATCTGAGTTAATCTGTTTTACGGACAGGAGCCTCAGTCTGAAGCAGCCAACCTCTCTTTATTTATTTTCACTACAAAGAGCTCACAAAATCATACACACACACACACACACACACACACACACACACGCGCGCGCACACACACACACACACACTCCACCACCACCACTACCACATATTAATTAAAAAGGACTTTTCAAAGTTAAAAGTGAGGATTTGCCACCAGCAATCCAGAATGTAAATAACCAGTATCAGATAAGTAGGTAAGAGGAAAACCACAGAAAATAGATCTTTCTGGCAGATTGATTTTCTAGCTTTAACCATTTTATAGGAGTTGAATTCCACAACTAAACAAACCACACATTTACAAAGGTAAAGTATATATAGCAGCTTTGTTTATCTATTTATATAAAAGCTATCAAAATTAATGACCTGTCCCCCCCCATAAAAGGTCTTTAAAATGAAATGTACCTACCTTTAAATTAAGTCTGATTTGATTTTTTTTCTTCCAGGGAATATCTTAAATCTTCTCTGCTTCATGACTACTTTATAATTCTGTCCTGGAGGTTGGAAGCAGGTACCTGCCACAGGAGAATTTGATGGTAGTGCAGCTTCCATTAGAGAATAATTATTACCTGGGTGAGAGCATGTGCAGTAGGATTTGTTTAACCTTCCTATTTCATCCAATGATTTTTTTTTTTTCTGGCATATGTTTATAGCTATACACTGGTGTGGAGATAATGTGGCTTAGTAAAAAAACAGGATGGTGAACCCTAATTATATTTATAGAGTCTTTGTGGTATATTATAATCTATCTGTCTATCTGTCTATGTATGTATGTATGTATGTATGTATGTATGTATGTATATATGTATGTATGTATCATGTATGTATGCATGTATATATGCATGTATGTATGTATGTGTGTATGTATATATGTATGTATGTGTGTATGTATGTATGTATGTATGTGTGTATGCATCTATATGTTTGTGTGTGCACAAGGCCACACATATAGAAGGTAGAGACAATCTGCAGGACTTAGTTCTCTTCTTCCACCGTATGGGTCCCAGGCCAGGGCTCAAACTCAGATAGCCTGGCTTGACCCACAGCTCAGCAGCCTCTAATCTGCTTTAGCAATGCATTTAAATCTACCTGGATCCTGCCCATGTGGCATAACCATAAGACTACCACTAATCTTTAAAAAAATGAAAAGGAGTAGGGGAAATGGTTAAGATATCCTGGGTAAAGTGGGAGGAGAGTGTAGAGAGTGGGGATGGGAACATGAGCATTTGTGATAGCCAAGTTGGGTGAGGCATGAGGGGGTGAAAAATGAAAGAGATATCATGACAGAGTGAGCCACTGTGGGTTTAGGAAGAAACCTGTTGCTAGAGAATCTCACAGGAATTATAAGGAGCTCCCAGCTAAGACCCCTAATAATGCAGGAGAGGTGCCTGACCTAGCCTTCCCCTGTAGTCAAATTGATGACTACCTTAATTGTTATTATAGAACCTACATCCAATGGCTGATAGAAACAGATGCAGACATCCACTTGGCCTAATGCCTGGAGTAGTTCAGTTAAAGAGAGGAAAGAATTACTAAAGGCACAAGGGGAGAGTCAAAAGCACAATGTAGATACCCACAGGGACAGCTGACCTGAGCTAATGGGAACTCAAGGACTCTGGACTGATACCTGGTGAAACTACATGGCCGTCCGAATGATGGTGGCAGTTTCATTGATCAATCTGTTAGTGGGTCCTTGCCTCTGGGACCAGGAACTATCCTGGATATATAAATTGGGGTTTTGGTGCCCACTCCTTATGGTGTAATGCCTTGCTCAGCCTTGACACAGGGAGGAAGGGATGGGTCCTGCTTCAACTTGGTATGCTAGTCTAGTTTACTAGTCAAGGGAGGCCATGCCTGCTTTGAGGAGTAGGTGGAGGTGGGGTGGGGTAAGGTGAGAGAAGCAGGAGAGAGAGAGAAAGGAAGACCAGTAGAGGGTATGTAAAAGAAAAAAGACTTAAATATAAAAGAAAAATAAATAAAATTAAACAGGAGGGTTGAAGAGATGGGATCAGTGGGCATGGGTGTTTGCACACATGAGGAACTGAATTCAGACTGCAGCATCCATGTAAAAAGCCAGATGCAACTGCCCAGATGCCTGTAGCTCCAGTAGCAGTGGTAGAGGTAAACTGGAGGCTCCTTGGTAGCATTGCTGGGACTTGCTGGCTGGCAGTCTAACTTCTGGTTCAAATGACAGACCCAGTCTCAAAGGAATAAAGGAGAGAACAATAGAATAGGACACCCAACCACTGTAAGGTGCCTTTCATGTACATGCACACAGGCACAGGTACCTGCTGATACATGTACACGTACACATCACACACACATACTCATAAAAGATAATTCCACAGAGAGTTTAGCAATGGTATCTATGATAGTGTGAGGAAGAGGAAGATGTGGGTAGGTTACAGGAGCTTAAGTTGTGAATGTGTAGGATGACCTAATTCATAGATTCAGTGTACAACACCAGAGCTGAACTTAGTATTGTACTGTGCTGAGAAGCTTTTGCTACAAATAGGTTTTCAAAGCTCTTCTCCTGTGTATGAATGTGCAATACACACATAGATGCTAGATGGTGGACATATTTTCTTTACTATAACAACTTTTCATTGCTGTGGGAGTATGTTCTGTTATGTTGTTAATATTTGTCCTTCCTACTGGTTTAATTAAAAGATGATTGGTTAGAAGGCAGACAGGAAGTGTGGGTGGGGCTACCAGAATAAGAAAACTCTGGGAACAGGGAGAGATGCCAGAAAGATGCCAGCAGCAAGAGACACCAAGAGGACTTCAGCAGAAGTAGAGAAAAGAAGGCAGCCATGCTGATCTGAGAAAAGGTTCCAAGCTACATGGCTAAAAAGATTAATGGAGTAGATTAAGATAAGATGAAAGAACTAGCTAGCAATATGTCTGATCCATAAGTCAATCAGCATGTAATTAATATAAGCTTCTGTATTTCTGTGAGACGGTGGGTCTGTGGGTTTGTATCACAGGCCGAATAGGCCAAAACCTCATATTGTATTTCATAATACATGTGTACATCAAAATATGTAGTATGCACTGCTCTAAGGTTCAAGTAATATAATGGAAAAAAGGGGGCTGGAAAATGTAAGGCAGAAGATAGAGAGGAGTGCTGCAAAATGTCATCTGGGCAAGACACAGTCATGCAAATACAAACTCACAGCACCTATGGATCTAAACTCACAGCTCCTCCACTGGATTTGTAGGAAAATGGGTACATCAGCAATCAAATATGGACAGAGGAAGAACCAAGGAGTCTTATCCCTCACTGCTGAACTATTGCTATGGATAGATTCAGGGCAAGGGGAAGCCATTGCCTTCAGTTGTACAGTCATTGATTATGCTACCAGGATACAAAGAATAATTCCAATCTGATGCTCACACAGATGGCCCTAGTGAAGCTAAATGTGTCACAAAACTAAAGCAAAAGACATGTAAAAGGAATATAGGGATAGAGGGTGGTCTTGATAGAGTTGGGAAGAAGGTAAGAGGGCTTGTGGAGAAGACTAATCAGAATACATTATATTCATGTAAAAACTGTTAACTAATCAATAAAAATCAAGGCACTTAAGAAAAATCCATGGCATTTATAATAAAAGTTTAAACATTTTTACTTTTACCTCTTAAACAGAATCTAGAATGCTATTGCATTATTATATTTAAAGAGCTTATATCAAAGATTGTAGTAATGTATGTAAAGGGTAGCAGACTGATGTTCAGGTGGGAGTTACCAGTAGGTTCATGGATTCTAATTCTATTCATAACTTTAAATGCTTTAGATGTTAATGCTGTAGGAATATATATCTTGTACAGCTGGGAAAATAAGGCTAAGAAACAAGAGAGAGAGATTATCCTAGCTTTGCTTATTGGACACATCCAGCTAGGACTCATTTTGGTTTTATTCTAGAGACCTGATAATTAAAAATAATATTTAAAGAAGGAAAGAAATACGTTAAGTGGAGAAAATGAGTAGCAGTAAATGAAAGACGTAGCTTTAAAGACACCAGGGAAGATATAGGTAAGCAGGGACATTTGGGGTAATGAATCCCACATAGACATCTTCAGTTCATTTTGCCCATCTGTTAGGCCAGACGTGTTACCTACATATAATTCTATTCTGAATTGTCTTTCTTCATTCATGTGTTTCCTTTTTATAGAAACCTTCTGTTGGTTGGTGAGATAAGGTTTTAAATCTAAATATCAAATATAGTAGCTGTAAGAGAATTTATGCTACAGGATCCAATTCCAGGTATTTTGACTTTGAAGCCAAGAAAAACAGGTACATCTGGTCTACCTTCCCATCACAGTAAGAAAATAAATACATAGAGAAGAAAAGCTTGGGTGACAAACTTGGGTTCTGTAGACTTGTATACAGAATGAAAGCCAAATATAAAGATACACTAATTGGCTAGCTGACTGGCTAAGGGAGTACCATGTAATATTAATCCCATGTTGTTTTATGAACTATCATGGATTATGCTGATGGTTCTTATCCATGATCTCCTATAATTTGAGGATCAATAAGGCATGATCTCTTATCTTTTTCAGGTTTAGTCAGATATCATAGTTCTCTATTCATCTCTGTACAGAGTGAGATCAGCTTTCTGAATGTAAAGGGAAAGTTGATGATAGATTTAAAGGTAACTAGCTGTTTTCAAACTGCAACCTATTGTCCCCCTCAGGGACTGCAGGAGGTGAGTCATGATTTGAGACCCAAAGGTTGTGTCCTGACATTATTTTTTCTTAGAATTTCTGCCTGTAATCTGCTTTATGATTTGTTTTTTAGTACAATTTTGTTTGGTCACAGTTTTCTGTCCTAGTATTAAAAAATTAAGATGTTATGATGTCACATTTTTTGCTTTAAATGTGACCTGTGGGAGCTGCTGCTCTTTCAATGTTTTCATAGTGCCAATCTTTGGTGACCAGGCATCTCAGCTCATCCTTTTGCCCAAGTAAGTGTTTATTTAGTGGCTCTGCTCCAGAAAGACCCATACAATTTCACCACTCTAGATCCTTTCTCCAAAGTAGGTCTGTGAAACTGTACCTCACATTCCTGATAGGTCTAGGGCTCTACTTCTAAAAGGGTGTTGAAGTTCATCTCATTTAAGTAAGCATCCTAATTACGACTTAACACTTCTATTCTACACACACACACCACACACACACAAACACACACTCACTCATTTGCTTTCACAAACTGTCATGTACATGCATATAGTAAATATTCACCTTTCTAGGTCTTTGAAATATTTTCCCTCTATTGCATTTGTCTCTTTGCATGGCATAAAGATCACTTCACTTTTGATCAATTGCTGCTCCGGGCCTGTACTAACTCTGTTTCTATAACCTAGGGTTATTTGTTTCCACACCTTTATTTTCTGAATCAGAAAACACAACTTCTGATTTTCCAGGCTTTATCTTAATTATTGACTTATTTCAGGGCTTTTGGACCTTACACTCAAATAGCTCCAAAGTACTAGAAAAATGTTAAGGCATAGTTTCCTACCTCTAGAAATACTGGTTTAACCTGCAAGGTAATGATTGCTAATCTTCATCGTCAACTTGACTGACTAGATTTAGGACCATCTTGAAGACACATGTCTGGGCAAGTCTGTGAGGGCATTTTCAGAGAGATATAATGGAAAACAGAAGACCCACCTGAAATAAAAGGGCAATTAAGAGAGTCTGAAGAACACTTGCACTCAATCATGTTTGCTTCTAGAGTATGGGTGCAATGTGAGTGTTTTATTCATGTTCCTGCTATCTACCATGTCTCTTTTACCACAATAGGGTGTATCTCCTCAAATCATGGGTCAAACATCTCTTCCTTTGTGTTGCTTCTGTCAGGTATTCATCACAACAATTAAAAGAGTAACTAATAGAGATGCTTGTTCCCCAGTTAATCACATTGGTGTCTAGTGTTGAGAACTCCCACTTTGCCTAAAGGCTTTAAATGATAAGTACCTAAGTAATAGCAATGAAGTATGCCTACATCCCTATATCTCAGTGGGGATATTGTCAGAGCTGCCTCCCTTTTCTGCAACATCTAGGAACTTGCTAGAAATAAAGATGTTCCAGTACATTATAAACCTATTGAGTAAAAACCTAGGATGGGACACAGATGTCAGTTTAGAAAGTGCCTCCCTGCATGAGTCTGATGCAGGCTAAGGTTTAAGAATTCCACCTTCATCTCACCATTTTCATGATTGTATGACACTTAAGAGACCTCCTAGATGTCCACATATTCTGTGGGTCCATTGTTTTCACAGAGCCTTCTAAGTCCAAGCTTCTAGTCCTTGTAGCTGAGTCTGCCACAGTCCCTGAAGCTTGATGGAAATCTCACTTTGCAATCATCCACTCTCATAAAAACCATGACTGACATGTAGACTTCACTGAAGATGCATGAAGGGATGAAAGGAGGTACTTATATCACACGTATGCAGAGAACAAGTCTACCGTCATTATTAGAAACGCCTCATCTATTGGCTGCCCTGCCATGTCTGGTGCTATTTTACCCAGGTATCACTCAGCATTCAGCTTCTTCTTGTCTCATTATTATTTCTGTTGGCCAATCAGAGTTCTGCCTTCTCGAGCTAGTCTTTCATCTCCTCCCATTTGTTAACTTGTATTCACAAACCCAAGAAGGCTTTAGTTGATCAGAATCCACCCTTTACTTGGTTTTCCCTGCCAGAAATTACTGATTACAAATTTCATTTTCTTTTTCCTCTCTATTATATAAACAAAAGCCAAGTGGGTTATGACAGATTCCATTCTCGTAGCTAGAGAGAGCATTAAATGTTACTGTGATGATCTTGCTTCAATCTGCCAAATAAATGACAAATAAACAACAACAGCAACAATCCTGACTGTTTGCTTTGCCTTCATAAATCTCCAAGCGCCCAATTTGATGGCTCCTCTTTTACATTTTTCCTTTCTGTAGATAGTGGAGTTCTTCAGGATTGGGGAGAGTTCCAGGCAGGCAATACCTTTATTTGTTAGCCTCCAAAAAGATGAATTTAATCTCCTTAATTTCCAAGTGGGTGATATGAGAATCATTGTACTTCATAATTAATATAGATGACAAATTTTCTTCAAGAAAATTCATCCTTCAAATGTCAAAGGACAACTTGAAATTTGTATTAGACTTCTCTAGAAATAAGAACTGCTGATGATGAATAAGGCAACTTGATGATTTTGAATGTGTCCAAAATAAGGAAGTTTTTACTTTACTTGACAAGCAAATAAAGACAGCGAATAGATTATTCAATGGACTGCTGATGTGGCCTAACATCTTCCTGGCAGGTGCACTGTGCTCAAATATACATGATAATACTTTAAATGTAAATAAGGTTAATGAATTTTAATATTCCTCTGCATCTTGTATGCATGCTCCCATTTGCATAGTGACTTATTTCGAAAGTCCCTTTGTAAATATTGCAATGAAATAAACATAAGCGATGAGCACAAAGAAGCGCATACAATTAACTCAGCAGATAGCCCTCCATGAAGGCAAATTGGAATTATATCACAAGATCACAGACGTCAGGGATGGACGAGCCCCAGAAGCAAGCCAGCTGATCCTTCTTTACAGTAGGGAATTATTTTATTTTATGGAGCTTTCAAAAAAAAAAATAGCTTAGTTTAAATTGATGTGCTTCTGGTGACAGGGTTTGCCTTCAAAAGGATATTTGCTGTGTCTCCATCGGAAGGGCTGTGGTTTGGAAGATGTAGTGTAAGAATTAAGAAGGTAGGCCCTTACCAAGTCACCTGGGGGCACACACATGCTATGAATGGGGTAGCTTCATCTGGGTACCCTTACCAGGCCTTGATGTTATTCTAGAAAGCATCATAGCACAGATCTTGTCTATAATTTTTAGAGGGAGTGGATGAAATATTCTTTCAGAGCTATATATTTGGAATTATTCAAGTCCTCTGTGTGTCATGTGTCAATGGCTAGGTACAGAGGGACCACTGAAACCACGTGGTACAGTTATTTTCAGTGGAATGCACACACTAAAGTGTTTTTGCCAGCTTGATACAAGCTGTAGTCATCTGGAAAGAGGGAACCTCACCTGAGAAAATGCCTCTATATGATTGGCTTGTAGGAGCTGGTAATCAGATTGGTGACTACCCTAGCTGTTACATAGAGACATCATCCAGTAACTAATAAAAGCAGATGCAGAGATCCACAGCCAAGTACCAGGCTGAGTCCAGTTGAAAAGAGGGAAGAGAAAGTGTATGAGCAAGGGGGTGAAGATCATGATGGGGAAATCTACAGAGACAACTGAACCAAGCTCATGGGAACTCACAAACTTTAGACCGGCAGCTCTGGAGCCTGCTCGAGGGACTGCACCAGTTTCTCTGCACAGAAGAGACAGCTGTGTGTAGCTTGGTCTGTTTAAGGGGCCCCTGGCAGTGGGATCAGGATCTGTCTTTGGAGCATGAGCTCATTACCTATGGTGGGACACTTTGCTCAGCCTTGATGCAGAGGACAGGGGCTTTGTCCTGCCTCAACTGAATGTAGCAGGCTTTGCTGACATCCACCCCAAGGAAGACTTTACTCTTTCGGAGGAGGGGGTGGGGGATGGGTGGGAGGAAGGCTGGGGGGAGAGGGAGGAGGGATGAGAGGGGGAATCTGTGGTTGGTATGTAAAATGAATAAAAATTTCATAAAATAACAAAAGAGAAACAAATTTGAAGAAAACGCTCATATTATTTATCATATTTGTGTTCCGTAGTTTGTCATGAAGTTATTTCATCAATATTCAACTGAATTTAAACACGAGTTTCTAAAACATACAGTAGATAAAAGACACTTCTTTAGTAAATAATACTAGGGAAAAAAGTTTGGCTTGTAGGCAAGTTGGTGGGGGCATTTGCTTGATTTATAATGGAGGCAGGAGAGCTCACCCCTCTGTGGGTCTCTGTGGGTGGTGCCACCCATGGACTTGCAGTCTTCTTTTGTATGAAGAGTAGGCTGAGCCAGCCATGAAGAACAAGCCTGTAAGCGGCATTCCTCTATGGCCTCTGCTTCAGATCCTGTCCTGCCTTCTCCTCGTGATGGATTATAGTCGGTAAGGTGCCTCTCTGCCCCAAATCATGGTGTTTATCACAGCCTTAGAAAACAAACAGGACAATTTGTAAGAGAGTAGGCCTCACAGCTTCTGAATAGTGTCTTGAAACCAAGTCTGTTCAGCCGGCAGAGGGCGCTCCAATCAGGAAACTAGAATGCGAACATGAACATGAAATGAAGCCTGCACTTCAAAGGAGGCATTTTTCCAGCGTAGGAGGTCAGGAGTTCAGTTAGACTGTTCTGAAGAAAAAACAAAATGAAACTGAGAGAAGGAAAGAGATCAGAAAATTTATGTAAGAGTAATAATAACAAATTTAAAATAGGAGAGAATTAAAAGGCATGATTAGCAGCTGTCACTACCTCAGTTGACAAAGCTGGTTAATAGCCCGTGAGATCCAAGCGCATAATTTCCCAGCCAGCACACATCAGTCCAATCCTTACAATGAGCTGCCTGCTACTTTCATTAGGCAACTGAGTATGCAATCCAAGTCATGCCTTTGAATTAGAAGGAACTACAGTGGAAAAAACAAGCCTCATAGATGTGTACAGAAGTGGTCTTCCTTCCTTCCTTCCTTCCTTCCTTCCTTCCTCTATCTTTTTTCTTCCTTCTTCCTTTCTCTCTATTTTTTTCCCTCCTTCCTTTCCTTCTTCCCTCTCTTTCTTTGTTCAGAGTCTGGGATTGAAGGCAGGAATTATGCTTTACCTCTTTGATGCAGAGACTCGAGAAAGAGGCCTGGAAAGTTAAACTGCTCCACTGTGAGTTGCTGGGTATCATAGCACAGACACCATGAAATTCATTATTAGATTCACTGCTTTATCCCAGCTAAGTACCTATAGAAGTCCACGAGTCTATCCAAGCACCCTGCCTGCCCCTTGTCTACATGCTTAGCTTTCTCTTCCTCCTTTATTTACTCTGGTCTCTGCCATTGGAGATAGGCAGCAGCCTTAGAGATTCCGACTAGTGTGGAACAGAGTCAGAGTGGAAAGAAAATTGTAGGGATTTGTTGATCTCCTTTTCTTTTTGTTCTTTGTTCCTTAATGCCTCACAGATGTCAAATGTGAATAGCAACAAGGTAAGTGCAAAAGACATTCTCTCTCTCTTTTAAGGCTAGGTATACTCAGGTATTCCTTTAAAATATTCTAGTTCTGAGAACTGGGCAGAGGAAGAGTGCCTCTTCCCTTACATTTCTAACACACAGAAGACCTCTTTTATAGACACACACACACACACACACACACACACACACACACACAAACACACACATACACACATCAAAAGAAATCGAAATTCTAACCCCCATCTCCAAATTGAAGCTAGCCAGAAGGTTCAGTGAGTATAATATTTGTTGCAAAAGCATTCAGACCTCAGTTCAGATTCTGACTTCAAGGGGAAACTCTATTCAAAACAAACAAAAAACAAAAGCAAAAAACCGATAGAAAGCAACTGAGAAAGATGCTCTGCCTTGCCCCTAGATTGTACACACTCACATACCCTGCAGCCTTCCTCCCTCAAGGTATTTTTCATGGCCATAGCACAAGTTCTTTTTTTAAAAAAAATCTTAGACTGGTTTCAGTGTGGAAACCCTACCTTATCTATTTGTACAATAAATAATAATTATTGTGACACTTCTGTCCTTTTAAACTTGGATTTCTTATGATCGTTTAAAAAGAATTTAAGTCTGTTTTTCCTTGGGTGCTGAAGCAATTGGAAAGTATTAGAAACATTCACAGCATTATAGGTTACCAAAGTGTTTACTTATGCAAATAACTTGTACCACAAATGTGGACCGAATAAAGGGATATCTCTTCTTATAACTGAAATTGTACTCGTAGGGGACCACCCACCTGCAGCAAGACCTCCAGGGTGCAGCCTGAACAAGGAAGAGCGACTTGGATTTAGAGCTTTGGTGCCTGATTTCCTTAGTTCTCTTAAATGTGGACCTTTGATAATTACTCAGTGTTACTGTTTTCTGAATGGTAAATCATTTCACTTTAAGCCATCAAAGATCCTTTGATGTATTTTTAAAGCCTCTCTAAAAACATCTTATACACCACACTGTGAGCTTAGGCAACAACAGCTAACCTTTGTCTTTTAAAGATTTGGGATTCAAAGTTTGCGGTGATTTCTCCTGAAGTTCCAGATCCACAATTATATATTGTACTGTGATTTTGAAAGGTGTGAATGGAAGTTAAAGGGGGGAGGCAGAAGCTCATCACTCATTTTCCAGTGAGCCCAGACATCTACACAGCTCCTGCATGTCAATATGTGTTCAGAACCCTACTCTTCTCGGCCAGCTTCCATCTGCACTCACTGTGTGTTCATGTGTTGTGAAAACAAGCACAGAATGGGAAGGGTATGACTTTAGTGATGTGGGATCTTTCTAGAAGATGCATTTTTCGATGAAATATGATCTGAAAGAGAGCTAGGACCTATGCCAAAATTTTGGAAATGTATGAAGGTCTAGGAGCATTTTAACTATGAAGGGGAAGATGCATTTTGAAAAAAGCCCAGAAGTTGTGTAAGAGTGAAAAAAAAAAAAACCGTGTCTTTTCCCTGTAGAAAACTTCATGGCTTGAATGCACTACCTCTTAGCTCCATGTCAAATTACTCATCTGTCTTGATAAACTTGTTCGTTTGCATACATTGGTAGTAATATTTCATTCTTTGCACATGGTCATGCTATCATACCATGCATTATGTACAAAAAAATGTCAGTTTGTGCATGCGATAAGAATTTCTGTTACTTTACTCAGAAGAAAGAATTAGCTTCAAAAGTTTTCTTAATTTCACTTTTGAGAAGTCGGCCTGTTCATACATTCCAGCTATATTGCTGGGATGACACATACTTATGATATGTGTCACAGGTTTCCTAGCTGGAGAGCTGAGCTGTGTGTAGCGGACAGTTGTTCACTGGGCCTGGCAGTAAAGGATAAGAGATGTCATGAGCTCTCCCTGGTGGTCTCTGGCTTACAGAGTGACTTGTAGAGCATCATGCTGATTCGCTTTGGTTGGGGAACTCAAGTGGACCTAAAACCTGACTGGGAAGAGGGATTAAATATCAATATTGAGTAGTGCTGACTCAGTGGGTCTAGCAAAAAATCCATTAGCTCACAAATAATTTCTGTCACAACAGAGATGTGGAAAATTCTTACTGTGAAATTCCAGGGTTGGCTTCCCAGAGTAACGGCTTATCAGGATCAAGGGACTGTGGTCAGCTTAACAATACCTTGGTGGCTTGATCTTTTATTAACTTGATATATAGGTCAGTCAAAAGTTTCCTGGTACATGAGCATGCAGAGTATTTACAACTGGGAGGAGACCATAAATGGAGGGCAGAGAAATCAATTTTTATAGATCTTTCATGAAAGCAAAGAAGCTTAAGCAACCGTGGTAGGAAACCCATGGGGCTTTTGTTTGCTTGTTTGTTCTGCGATGGATATTTATCTTGGATGTTAAGTTTACAATTCCTTTGGGTCATTTAATTATGAAAAATTGAAAATAATGTCACTATTTGTAGCTAAACCAAGTGTATGAATGTGGATGTAAGGGCAGGTGACGGGGAAGCAAAACACAGTATGATCTCCCTGGAGCTGGAGTATTATAGGCAGCATTTCTAACACTTTATACTCCCTGACATGCATGTTGGAAACCAGGCAGGAGTCCTCTGGAAGGGCATCACACTCTCTAACCACTGAGCCATCTTTCTCTTGTCTTCTCAAGTCATAATTCTTGAATCATTATACCACTTGTTAAGGATTTTGGAAGCATTTGTCTTTAGAAATTGCTTCCTTTTGCTTGAATTCTCACTAGAATATAAAGTTGTGATGAGTGATGGTGGTGTATGCCTTTAATCCCAGTACTTGACAGGCAGAGACAGGCAGATCTCTGAACTTGAGGACAGACTAGACCATAGAGTGAGCTCCAGGACATTCAGGGCTATTCAGAGAAACCCTGTCTTGGAGAGGGAGAGGGAGAGGGAGAGAGGATATAAAGCTGTATTCATAACATTCTCACAATGAAAAGGCCAGCATAGATTTATTGGACAAAAGAATCTAAAATACCAAGGTGTTGAATAATGTTAGAATGACAGAATGACAGATGAGTTTGTTATTTTTTGTATTTTCACTCGTGTTATAATTTTTAGCCATTTAGTAGAAAAAATTCATATATCCGGATAATGTAATTCTGCACCTGACCATAACAGAAAGCCTTGTCATCAGATTTATATCCTCCCTTGGAGCTATCAGAAAGCAGCCAAAGGGGCCAAATTTGAAGCTGGCAATGGGGAGTGAGACTCCGTCACTCCTGCATCACTGTCTGCATCCCAGCTCTAGGTTTGCTGCTGCTGGTGAAGCAGTCTCCAGAAACTGAAGACATGGTGGCTGATGTAAAGGACAATGAAACTGTCATTTGCAGGGAAACGGATGGAAATGGAGATCATTATGTTAAGAAAAACCAAACTCAGAGACAAATGTTGTTTCCTCTCATATGCAGAATATAGATTAAAAACCTTGGCACTGAAGCTGGAGTGCCTGAGCAGACAATAGTGAGCATTCTTCTTCCAGAGAACCTGAATTCAGTTCCCCGTGGGTGCAGCCAATAAGCTCACAACCACTTGTGACCTACACACACACACATGCACACACACACACAGGGAGATAGATAGATAGATAGATAGATAGATAGATAGATAGATAAATAGATAGAGGTAGAAAGCAATAAAGGAGAAAAGGGTTAATAAAAGGACAGCAAGCAAAGATGATGGGGGAGAAAAATGTCTCACAATTTCTCCTGTGGATTCTTAGATTTAAATCTATATATGTGTAGATTTAAATATATGCATGGAAGTGACACAAAATCAAAAGTAGGACTATTTCAGAGGAGGAAAGGACCCATGGGAGCATTAAAAAGGGGACAATGGGGGGTGCTAAGAGACAAATGTGAGCCAGGTATGATGGCTGGCATACATGTGCGGTAAAGATGTTCATAGTTTTGAATGCTTATCAAACTTAAAGAATGGTGATGGTGTTTTCAGCTTTCTCATGCACTTTGGGGAATATGTACAACCTGTGCACACATACACACTCACATACCCCCCACAAACATGCAGAAGAGTTCAGATCTTACCAAGAACAAAGGTCATGGTACATATCTGAGCCCAAATTGAGACTGTTTTTGTGTTTGAGGGTGCACATGCTCATGTGTGGAGGTCATGTTAGGTGTTTCCCCCCTTGAACTTTACCTTATTTCTTGAGACAGGGTATCTCACTGAACCCAGAGTTAATCAGCATGCCTAGTCTGGCTGACCAGAATGCTTACAGGTCCATATTTTACCTCCTCAGTTGAGACATTGACCTCTGTGCCCAGCTTCTACATGGGTATTGGAGATCCAAACTCAGGTTTAATGTCTTCACAGCAGGGGCTTTGCCAGCTGAACCATCTGTCCAGACTCTGAGCTGCAATATTTCACAGGAATAAATAGGGTCAACCAGATACAGATCCTCCTCATCCAACACTGCAACCTTGTTCTGGTAGCACACTTGGGTAGCACATGGCTCCCAAACCTCAGGCCCTACTTAGATTTGCCTTTCATCTGACTGCTTTGGGGATAAAAATTACTCTTGGGAATAAACAAGCATATCCTGCTATAGTTTTTATTTTTTAAATAAGATAATTAAGGCCTAATTGGCATGCCAGGACATAGAACCCCCTGGATTAAAAATGTTCAAAAAAAAAACATTAAAAAATCCATATTTTGGGATTTGTTTTTAGATCTATCCAGGTTTTGGAGCTTTTAGACAGAGATTCTCAGAGATGATGATTAAGATACATAGGAGAGCTGATAAGACAAAAAACTGCATAAAAAGAATTCTATGAAAACAACACAGTTTGGACTAGAAGTTTCTGTAGTCCCTTGGCTCTTTTGAAGCATCCTATCATACTTTCTTTTTATTCTTTTGCTCAGTGTTGGTGTCCATGCTTTACCAGTGGATACCAGAACTTATCCACTTTACTTAGGAGAGACTTGCTGTGTTTTAGAGGATGTTCTGAGGCCTAACCCCTCTCCTGGGTTTGGACTGGGACTTGGTAGGTATATGCATAGTGAATTCCACTCTACAGATTACCACAAACTTCTCCATCCATGAGAGGTCAGGATGCGCTATAACAGTCAGCACTGGGCTGAGTGGTTTTTTCCCATTTGTTTCAGTGTCCATGAACAATCTCAGACTGAGATAACTGACCCATCAAGGTACAGTTTCTCTCTGGGTCCAGATGTTGCCTTAGAATCTCCCTCAGCATCATAATCAAGATCACTATTGCCAAGTGATTAAGACTGTTCCGAAAAAAAAATAAAGAAAAATTATCATCTAGCTTGGATTATCTCAGAGCTTTTTGAAGGAGAATTCTTATCTGGTAGTTTTTGGTACATTGGTAAGTAATAAGCATGAATGCTGTGGAAGTATGTTCTGGTACGTTGTAAATATTTGCCCCTCCTGCTGTTTTAATAAAAAGGTGATTGGCTGGAGGCAGACAGGAAGTGTGGGTGGGGCTACCAGACTAAGAAAGCTTTGGGAACAGGAAGAGCAGAGCAGAGATGTCAGAGAGATGCAGAGGAAAGAAGTTGAAATGCTGCTGAGAAAAGCTACTGAGCCTCATGGCTGAACGAGATAAGAATCAGGAATAGTTTAAGAGCAAGAGTTAGCTAGGAATATGCCAGAGCCATAGGCTGATCAGCATAAAATTAATACAAGCGTCTGTGTGTTTCTGTGGGTTAGGGTTAGGGCTAGATGGGAAAGGCTGGGCCAGAAACATAATACTACACATGAAGGCTGTAGCCAGTAGCAAGCATTAACTGGTTACAGTTTTTGATCAAGTCACTTAAAATTTTGGCTGCACCTTCCTACTTCTCTGCTACAAATTTTCATCTGAGAAGAAGGCTCAGCTGTGATGTGTGTCTGCTGCCAGGTCCTTTAGGTCGAGTGCATTCTGGACATAGTCAAATCCAACCTCCCGCCTCTCCAGCTGTTCCAGCTGTGGCTTCTCTGCTGTTGCAGTCTGCTATGTAAAACCGGTAGATTTACACTGTAGCCGGGGGCTGTTCATCTGAGCTCTGCATCAGAACATGGCCTGTTGAACTCCAGAATCAGCACCACTTTCAAAACACTCAGGGGAATGCAGAGGGAGATTCAGTTTGACTTAAGCAGTTGGTAAAGGAAATATAGCACACTATTTACTCTCCAGCCTTTGTGCTGGCTAGGTTTTTGTCAACTTGTCACAAGCTAGAGTCACCTGGAAAGAAGGATTCTCACTTGAGGAATTGGCTCTATCAGATGTCTGTAGGGGCATTTTCTTAATTGCTAATTGATGTAGGAGAACCCAGTTCAGTGTGGTGATGTCATCCCTGGGCTGGTGGTCCTGGGCTATATAGGAAAGGTAGCTGAGCAAGTCAGGGGAAGCAAGCCACTGAGCAGTGTCCTTATATGGTTCTGCTTCAGTGTTTGCCTTGAGGGTCTGTCCTGATGTCCTGAATAAACGCTTTCCTCTCTAACAGCAATAAAGAAGTTAAGTAAGATGCTATGTTTAAGTTCACAGTGTAACAGGGCAAAGGTCATACTTGTCTCAACTGAAGCCATCTTTAGTTTCTACCCCTTGACCTGAAAAGTCCAATGGGAAAGCTCCAAACTCATTCTAGAAACTCAGGATCAAAATACCCCAGCCAACTGCATGTTCATGGCTCTTGTTAAACTATTGTTTCTTTTCCCCCTACAACTGCCAACTAGTATGTAGTTTTTCTGTGTTCTTTGTCTTTAGAAACTCCCTGTAATGTGCACTGGGGGTTGCTCTGTGAGAAGGGTTTCTTTAAGATGCTGAATCCAAGCTTTGGCCATGCTGAGTGGTCTCTGGGCTTTAGGCCATAACAATAGCTCTATATTGTTCCCTACGCTCACGTGGTTGTAAGCCAATCTTTGACCCTTTCCATTGAGTAAAATTAAAATTCTGTGTATTACAGAATGACTTCCCTTCCCTAGGCCTTGAATAGCATTATCATTGAATCTGATGCTCTAAGTTTCTTGTATAAGCTGAACCATTGTGGGAGTCCACAAAGATTCTGGCTTGTGGTTTGGTTCTATTTTGACTCAAAGTCAGAGAAGGCCAAGCTTGTTTTGCCTCTCAGGGCTGAACAATAGGATGCTTGGTCAAAGGCATGGTCACCAGCTGCCTTCTTCTTTAAGGCCTGATCGCAGGAGGATTTTCCATAAGGCATGGTTACTAGATGTTTTGTGAATAAAAGTTTATGCTTGTCTGTACTTTGACCCATGGTGTCCTGGAGAGGGGTAGATCTTGCCCTCCCCTGCTTGGGTATAAAAAACCAGGAGCAATAAACTTGAGGCTGCTTTGGTATTGATCAACAGCTTTCTAGACTCTAATTCCTGCTATCTCTGATATTTCTCAATCCACATACTTCTCATACCAAGGGCCATTGGTAACTGGCTTCCTTAATTAAACGTCTTCGTTATAACATATGTCAAGATTTCCTTCACTTTTAAGGCTGCATAATATTCTATCTCATGCATGCACAGTACCACGTTTCATTTATTTGTTCATTTGTCCATGAATATTTGTGTTGCTTCCACCTCTGGGCTATTATGAATAATACTGCTACAAACTTGACCATGCAAGTGTGACTTGCTCTCTTGTGCTGCATGTGGGGTATAGATCTGTAATTGCAGCTATAGGGAGGTGGAAGCAGGAACAGCATGGGGTGAAGAGTAGCTTGGGCTTCACAGCAGCCTCTAACTCAGAACAATGCAGAGCAATCTTTGTTCAATTCTTTCTGATGTATCCACAGAAGCTGATGTTTTGAAACATACAATTCTGCTTTTTGATACTTTGAGCAATCATCACTGTATGGTTTTCATAATAGGTTTTGTTTGACTTCTCACTAACCATGTCAACATCTCAATTTCTGTGTGTTCTTGCCAACACATTATTTTCTAGTCTTTTGATAGTAGTTAAGACTATTGGTGACCAATGTCATTGCTTATGTATTGTCTTACTGCATTTAGAAATTATTTTTCTACAATTGTTTATTAAAAACATGTGAGGTAGTTGTCAGGTACAAATGGATCCATCCCACCATTACACTGGACACTGGTCCTTTTAAAACTCAGATATAGTCAGATCCATGCCACTGTTGTCACTGAACACCAGTCTTTTAAAACTGAGGTATAACTGGGTGGTGGTTGTGCACACCTTCAGTCTCAGCATTTGGGAAGCAGGGGCAGGTGGATCTTGAATTTGAGGCCAGCTTGGTCTACAAAGTGAGTTTCAGGACAGTTAGTACTGGTACACAGAGAAACTCTGTCTCAAAAAATCATAAACAAACTCAGCTACAATCTGACTTATCTCACTGTTACCACCAGATACCAGACTTTAAAAACTCAGCTGTAACCGTTTACTTCTGCAAGTCTCATCTGGTGTGTGATAACTGCCAGAGAGCTGGGCCTTAAATGAGACTCGAGATGATTATTTCTACTTTTACTCAGTGAGTTGGCAAATGTTGGCAGCTGATGGACTGGAGAGTAGAGAAAAAGCAGTGAGCACCATTATTTAATGGGCTGTATTTAATGAGGGGACAGTGCTGTTGTACAAATGTCCAGTCTGTTTCACAAGATAGGCATCTTCCAGTTACTAGGAGGCTAGAACGTCTCCCCGCTCCTAAATGCAACCCTTATTCTGAATAAATTATGCAGCAGCACAACACTGGGATTGGGTGATTATTAGGCTGCCAGACAGACACGATGTCTTGTGGAAAATAATGTGACGTTGGGTGTATCTAAAGGGAAACCCAAGAAACCCAGAATTTTTTAATGCAAATGTCTATCATTCTCTGAAAAAGGATTCAGGCTATTCCTGGAGCTGTAGATTGGCTGTAATTTGGAAAGATGAGTCAGGAGAAGATGAGTTTGCCACATCTGGGTCTGAAATTGGGCATATTGTCCCTGGCAAGGTGGCAGGAAGCTGTGCCAGCCCACACAGTCACAGTGCATGCCCTTCACTGGCACCTCTTCTGTTCCCAGGAGTCAATGACACAAAGCTGTCCCTCCATACATGGTGTTCCTTTGGGTTCAGCCTGATATCTTCATGGCTTCCTCACCTTGATCCTTCTAGGGAGGAACACCGGTTAGCTGTCAATTTTAGTTCCCCCTGTCCACACTTTCAAGCAAACTTACCAAGGCTCTCTCGGAATTTTAAAAACATGAATGCGGAGAATACACCGGATAAAAAGGCTTCTTTCTCCTTGTTTTTCAGTTCAGTCTGGAAAGACTTCACAGTATGGTAGAATATTCCAAATTCATACAACACAAGCAGGAGAACACATGAGCATCTGTGTGCCAACCACGATACTTTTCATCCCATCAGCTACCATTCCTGGTTCAAGCAAGACCCCTCCCCCACTTCCTGCTTCTACTCAAGGATAAGTAGAGAAAATGGGCTCAGGTTTGGGGCAGGGGTGGGGAGGTGGGGTGGTTCAATAAAACATTGATGGTTGATGCACTGGTGGGGGAGATAAAGTCTGATCCATATTTTATCTCGATGCTTATCTAAAACTGTGTAGAAACAAACTATTAATACAGCTTATCAGCTGAGGTCTAAAATCAATCAACTTCAAAGTAGCCTCTGATCCTCCCCTATTCACTCAAGGAGCATTCGGGTGGAGCCTCATCTATTCCAAGCAGTCCTCTAGACACTAGGAAAGCCACAGTAGGCAAACTGAACAGAAATGCTCGCCTTAATGGCGTTTGTATCCTGGGGGAGGGAGGGGTACTGGGAGAGAAGGCAGAGGGAGGGATGGAAAATGCCTAACTCAGCAGAAGTGCCTCAGCAGGAGAGAGGCAGGGAGCCAAGTAGGAACATGGAGATTGTTAAGTTTTCTGGTCAGAGGGAACAGTGAGTTCAAAAGCCAGAGGCTGGATGGGCTTCGCTTACCCCCAGGGCATCTAGAAAGCCAGGCATGTGGGAAGAGAAGACACAAAGTAGTGGGAGACATCACGAGGAGTGATGATGGATTGTTTGTGGACACCTGGGACTTACAATTTCACAGAGATGCAGAGCTTTACCAGGGAGCATTACATAGTTGGCCCCTGGAGTAAGACAGAGTAAAAAAGCAAGTCAATGAGACTGAAACATGAAGCTGAATGTGGGCATTCTCCCACAAGCTGAATTTTCTGAAGTAAATGGAAAACAACATTTTTGTTACCTAAACCTCAAGATATACCAGGTATACTCGCCTTCTACATAGGTTCACCCAAGTCTTCTTGTCTAACTGAACTTCTTCACTTTATTTTATATGTATAAATATTTTGCCTACCTGTCTGTATATCATGTTTGTGCAGTGCCTTTGAAGGCCAGAAAAGGGTGTCAGATCCCTAGGGACCAGAGTTACAAATGGTTGTGTTCATCATATGGGTTCTGGGATTCGAACGTGGGTACTTTGTAAGAGCAGCCAGTGCCCTTAACCAGTGAACCATTTCTCTAGCCCCTAACCATGATGTTTGTAATATTCTCTTCAAGATCTGCTAGCCTGAACTTCCCATGAACCTCCAGGTTTCCTGTTGCAAACCTAATTCCCAATCCTGCTTTTTATTAACGAATCATATTTGCATTGATAACTGGTTATTTAGCATGTCAGTTCTCTCACAGAGCGCTGAGAAGTCCTCTGCAAACGAGTCACGAGAGTGAATAACATTTCATGTTTCTATGGTGCCGTGATCACTCTGCATAGGCCTACTTCAAGCATCTCTATAATTGCCTTTATTTTATCATTTCCTTTCTGGAAAAAAAAACATATTTGAAAAACTAGTTATCTTGCTTCTGGCCAAATTCCAGTGGACAAGGATTATTGTTTGCTGTAGCCGTGTGTTTGGTGGCTCAGAAAGTATTGAGGCTAATACTTTCGCTTTTGGGGATGCGCTACAGGAAGCCTCACAAAGGACGGAGAGAAACATCTGTCAACAAAGAGACAATTTGTAGACAGCTTGTGCAAAGAAAAATTTTTAGGCTTTTTTTTTTTTTAATTAAGGTTTGTTTATTTGCATAAAAATCTTGGTTAGGCCTGTGTTGTGAAGTCTCTTTCATGCTAGAAGAGACAGAGGAATTTATATATAAGATACAGTCAGTCCTTGTCTGTGCAATTCTGAGCAATGGGAGATGCTTCCCCTCTGCTTACCAGATACTTTTGGGTGTTGGTGTGGTCAAGATCTGTATAAAGAGGGAGAGATATAAAACATTTCTTCATAAGAAATACCTGCTTTCTCCTTCAAATCAGTTGTCTCTTTGCTCAGAGAGTCCTATGCAAATTGTAGGATGAAGTTTTTAAAAACTATGATTTTTTGGGGGATTATTTGCAAAAAATAAAAAGAAAATAAAAAGAAAGCCAATCAAATCTCCCAGTCCTGGTTTATCAATTATATTTTAGGGGGCCAGTAAGATGGCTCAGTGGAAATGTGCTTGCTAAGGAAATCTGTTAGCCTGAGTTCATTTCCTGGAACCATCACCACCAGCACTAAAAGCCAGATGCAGTGGGTGGCATCTGTAATCTCAGCACCAAGAGAAGCAGAGCCAGAGACATTGCCTGGAAGTTGGAGGGTTAGTTAGCCTGGCTTCTGAAGAGGAGACGACAAAAGAGACCTCGGTGAGATGGACAGAAAGAACAACTCTGAAAGTGTTGCTTTGAGCGATTGTCCTCCTTACGTCTCAGACATTCGGGTACTCAGTCCACAGAAGGAGTCTGTTTGGGGAGCATTGTGAGGTGTGGTCATATGGGAGGAAGTATGTCACCCCAGACATAGAAGTTTGAAAAGATGCTGGTCCTCTTTGTTTCGTTTGTGGATAGAGATAGGGCACACTTCCTCCAACAAGGCCACACCTCCTAATGTCACTCTCTTTGAGGGTCATTTTCTTTCAGACCTTCACAAGTATTGGTGGTGTACCAGAAGCCAAAGACCTTGAACCAGACCAACTACTCACATTAATGAACATTTGCAAGTAAAGTTGATGGGCGAAAGTGTATACTGTGTGATACACTGCAGCTCCCAAGGCCATGGCAACTAAAGAATACATAATGGAAAGGTGGAAAAGATGGAGGAACCATGCCTTCTCTTTCTCTTTCTTTCATGTGGGGGTAGGGGGTGTGTGGGGAGGTTATAAGGGTAGAGAGCTGAAATGGAAGGACTGGGAATGAAGGTGATTGGAATGCATGATTTAAAATTGCCAAAGAGTCAATAAAAATAATGTTAAAAACAAAACAATAATAACAAAAACCACACACACAATTTGACAAATCAGTGGCTTCGATATATACTTGTAGCTAAAGTGATCTTTATTACACTATCAGTAACAGTTAGTTTTTCAAAGAGATACAGATTTTAAAAGCCCATGGATCCCAGAAGAGGATGTCGGATTCCCTGAAATAGGAGACTGGGAACAGTGACTGGCCCTGTGGAAGAGCAGCCAGTGCTCTCAAAGGTTGAGACATCTCTTTAAGACATCTCTCCAGCCCCTAACATGTAGTTTTCTTTTCTCTCTTTTATATCCACACAAACTTATTTATTATTTTAACAAACTGCGTGCTCAGTGATTCTTGGTTGACCCAGCAGTGCCCTTTAAGGGGCTATGAAGCCTCTGTCTGTCCATCATCATATCAGGAGCAAAGGAGACTGTAGCCTGCAGAAGGATGCAATAGAGAGGCTCCTGTAACTGAAGGTTTTAGTGTTTATGAGTGTGTGTGGACAATGGATGTTGCTGCAGATTTGCTGATAAGTTGAAGACTGTGTACAGCCCTCTTGTTTAATCTACTCTGCCCACACAGCCTTTGGACGGCAGCCTGTACGGAATAATAATGATGCTTACAGAGACGGTTGCAGGCCCCTCATTAGAAGTGGAAAACCCAGCACTGGGTTAGACATTTCAGTGCTATATTTAGCTCATGGGAGAGAGAAAACAATCACTTCCCACTCTCGTTCTTCCTTCAGACTTGTCCTTATTTCACTTTTGCTGTGACTGTCCTTTGAGCCTCAACTGCCATCTTGGGGGAGTTCAGCCCCTTGCACAGTAATTATTCCTGCTGGGTTTGTTAGCTGTTTACAACCCCTCATGGAGAGGGGCATGTCATGAGACCTTCATCTGAGTATCCAGCAGTTTCCTACGGTCTATTGAATTCAACTTTGCTTTCATTGGACAAAGCCTTGGGGAAGGGTTAGACTACATAGATGGAGGTGTGGGGGACTCCATCTTTGCAGCTATGGGGATCCTCACACCTGTTTGGTAAAGGATTTTCAGCTGTGCTTAGTTGGGGATGAAGCAGCCACATCTCTATAAGTAATCCCTCACCTATGCTTACAAAGAAGCCCAATAAACTCATTGGTTCTCTGGGGCGACCTTTCCACTACCCTTCTCCAGGTGGAAAAATGCCTTGACACTGGGTAGACGCTGCTTGTATCTTCCCCTGGGAAGGAATTTTACCAAAAACTTTTTACAGAGGCCTTTCGGATTGATAATAAAGGTAAAATTTACCAGTTTTTTCCATGACAAAACTAATATGTATACTTGTTTTTTAAAAAATAATTTTTCGTTTTAATTAATTTTTTTAAAGATGTATTTTTAAAATTTAAAAGTTTTGTTTTTACATACCCACTACTGTTTATGCTCCCTCCTCTATTCCCATCCATCCCCAGCTTCCCTCCACCCACCTCATCCACTCCTCAGAGAGGGTAAGGACTCCCAGGGTGAGTCATTGTAGGACCAAGCCCCTCCCCCCTAGTATCAAGGCTGATCAAAATGTTCCCCTGTTGTAGGAGATTTCAGACCCTGTATGGCCTAGGACTAGAGGTTTGACTTGTCTTTTCCCTTCCAAAAAATGACCTAGATGTTTATATTAATTTTATTTTGTTTGTACTATGTTTTACACATTTTGTTAGTTAACTCTTTTATCTCAATTTAACTTATTTTTATCAATTTATTTGGTCACGTGGCCTGTGGCTTTTAGTTTATTTATATATATATATATATATAAATATATATATTTTTTGGGAGGTGGATAGATGGATTTTGTCTAACTCAGCTTTTTTTTTAAATTTAAACTTTAATTTTTTTTTTATGGAGTCCAACACAGGCCAAAACAGTTTTTTTTTTTAATTGCATACAGACGAACATTTTCAGCACATTCCCCTGTAGGAATAGGCTCCAAGAAGACAGTTTATGCACTAAGAATAAATTTTGGTCTGACCCCCGAGGGGCCCTCAAACTGACTGTCACTTACATTCAGAGGGTCTACTTTATCCTATGCAGGTTCCCCAGCTGGAAGTTCAGAGTCAGTGAGCTCCCAATAGCTGCAGTCAGCCATCTCTGTGGATTTCTCCATCGTGATCTTGACCCATTTGCTCATATGATCTCTCCTCCCTCTCTTCACTTGGACTGGGAGCTTGACCTAGTGCTTGGCTGTGGATCTCTGCATCTGCTTCTATCAGTTGCTGGATGAAGGTTCCATAACAACAGTTAGGGTGGTCACCAATTTGATTATAGGGGAAAGTCAGTTTAGGCACTCTCTCCACTATTGCTTGCAGTCTTAGCTGGGGTCATCTTCATGGGCTCTTGGGTATTTCCCCAGCACCCAGGTTTCTCTCTAACCCCACAATTACTCCCTCTATCAAGATTTCTATTTCATTGCTCTCCCTCTCTGTTCCTCCCCTAACTCAGCCATCCCATTCCCTCATGTTCTCTTCTCACCTCCCCTTACCCTCCCCCCATCTCAATTTGCTCAGGACACCTTTATTTATTTCTCCTTTCCAGGGGGATCCATGGATGTCTCTCTTAGGTTCCTCCTTGTTACCTAGCTCCTCAGGGGTTGTGGATTGTAACCTGGTTATTCTTTGCTTTGTGTCTAATAGTAAATAAAGTATTTATTTAATTTTTTTGAAAAAATTGTGTGTGTGTTTTGCTTGCATGTATATCTTTGTACTATGTGCATGCCTGGTGCTCAAGGATGCTGAAAGAGGGCTTTGGATTCCCTGGAACTGGAGTTATAGGTAGTTGTGGGTGTCATATGGATGTGGGAAATTGAACCTGGTCTCCTAGAAGATCAGCTAGTGCTCTTAATTGTTAAACTCCTTTCCAGTCCCAAATTCCTTACAGACAAATACAGAAAGGTAGAAATACTGTTGCATCCATGAGAGCAAAATGACTACACATGCTTCTCAGATACAATAGAGCTTTAACTTAGTGTATTTGACTGCAGTTCATTTACACTGCTGGGAGAGCCTCACTTCAAGCAGCTACGCCCCTTTGGAAAGTTCAGTTCATTTACTCAGTCTGTTATTGGGTCAGGGTTAGGGTTAGGGTTATAGGTTTAAAATTTTTTTAAAATTTTGAACAATCTATAAAACAGCATTTTTATGCACCCAATATTGTTCTGGAGTTCTTGATGATGGTCAGTTTTCAAAATAGTGTCTTGATTGACAGTCCTACTTTAAATGGGAGAATGGCTGTCTTTGTGACTTTCTTGTTGTGAAGAGACATCATGACCAAGGCAACTTATAGGAGATAGAGTTTGTGGGCTTTACAGTTCAGAGGTGAGTTCATCACAGTGGGGAGATGGCAGCAGGCAGGCAGGCATGGCGCTGGAGCAGTAGGTGAGAGCTTATATCCTGATCCACAAGCACAAAGCAGAGAGACACCTAATTAGGAATGGTGTGAGCTTTTGAAACCTCACCCCTACTAGCTTGTCTCTGGTAATAAGCCCACACCTGTCAATCTTTCCCAAACAGTTTCATCAATTGGAAACCAAGTATTCAAATATAGGAGTGTATGGGGACATTTAAGACATGATATTGGGCATTGGAAGTCTGATATTGTTACTGAAGTTTTCCATTTACTTATGACTTGGGTTAAGAGTTGCTTTTTATGAGGCAGGATAGAAAATTAGAGAAAATTATGGCAGGATGGGAAGGAAAAGGAGTGTCTCATTCCAGAGTACTCGTGAATACTTCCTGTGGCTGAAAAGCAAGAATTCTTGTCATAGGGCCCTGTCAAGCAAGATGTGTTCACTAGTGCTATAGTAGCATGGCAGTCATAGGGATAAACAACTTCTCTCTGGATTTGGGATCTTCTGCATAGAAGGAACTTAGTTCATGCCTGGTATTATAAATTTAGCTTAGGAGGGGCACCCACTACTATTGTTTTGCTAAATGGTCATATTGTCCAACTGCCATCTAAATATTTGTATTTATAGCTGCAAATCTATGCTGTTCTCAGCATTGGTCAGAGAAGCTTCTTTTTGCAGTGGCAGTAGTTAACGCAGACTCATAGTTGGTCAAAGTGCTGGACATACGTGTCGTGAATGCTCAGTCATAGATAGAAGCTGAATCAACTTCTTGCTATCCAAAGTTTAAGGAAAATTGCAGAAGAAGCAGCTGGAAGAATGTAAGAGCCAGAGGACAAAGAAGAGTTCTATAAAATGCTGTGTTGACCATGACATGGTTACTGTGCTCCAGTATGGATGGAGGTGGTAGTTTATGATTCCCAGCTCATAGCTGAGGAGCTATTGGCAATTGATGAGTGCTTAAAGAAGGAAAATTGTTTTTTGGAAAGTGTGGCTTCTGGCAGGTTGCTTGGCCACACACACACATGCTTATCTGGAAAGCAGTCATTGGACTTAGTGGATTATGATAAAGAAGATGGCAATGAAGTTGGGTATGTTGGAGGCATGTGAGGGCATATGAGGGTGGAGTGAGAGTGGATATGATCAAAATTTATTCTACACATGTATAAAAGTTTCAAGGAATAGATAAAAGTAACAACAATAAGATGAATTGCCAGAGTTTGGGATAAGTGAAGGAGACAAATTAAGAGAATACAGGGTATTTAAGACAGAAAAATTCTTCTACCTGGTTCTTTAATAATAGGTACATGTTATTTCACATTTTCTCACACATATAGAATGTTTGACACAAAGAATGAACCTCAATGAAAATTGCAGACTAAAGTCAGGTAGGTGGATCATTGTTGACTTACTGATGATAAAGGTTGCACACGAGTTAGAGATAGTAAGTACTGGACTGGGAGGTGGACTTTCTTCTCTTTTTTCTGTATACTTAAAATCAATTTCTTAAAAAGATACTGTATTCTTTTGTTTTAAAAAAATCACACAAGGCAGATCCTGCCACCCAATATTTTATAGATAAGTAAACTGGGGGTGAACTGGAAGGAGGTGGAGAGAAGATGCCCCTTGCTCAAGGTCTACTTACGGATAATTTAGGGCTTGGATCTAGGAGCTGGAGCTGGAGAGATGGATCAGCAGTTAAGACCAGTTACTGCTTTTCCAGAGGACTTGGATTCCACTCCTAGAATCCACATGACAGATCACAAAACATCTATAATTGAAATTCCAAGGGATCTTATCTGGTTTATACAGGTACCATGTACATACATGGTATACATACATAGATACATACAAAGCAACTCATAGGCATGAAATAAAAATAAACAAAAAATCTTTGAATCTAAGCCCACACTTTATACATCAATTTTCCAATGTGTATGCTTATTGGAAACTGATAGAATAAAAAAATCTCAAACCTAAGAAGAAAACAAAACCCACCAACTAAGCAAACAAAAAGCCCTATCATGGAAATGTTTGTTAAAAGGCAGCCATCTCTCCCAGGGCCAGAGTGGCCTCAGGCTAAGAAAAGAAATAATGGGACATTAACTCTGGTAGGGCTCTGGGGCCCCCTGTGTCCTGCAACAGTAAGACACTTCATTAATCTTGCAATATCTTTAACAGTCTTAGACATTTTCACAAGGAATTGTTTCTCTACTGACAATGTCACACAAGCCAAACCCCAAACCCAAGCCAACAATGCCCATCAGGAAGTCACAGCTTACAGCACTGGTAACCCCTGAACTTGAAAGACTCCATATATTCTGTTTACTTTGTTAACCACCAGAAAGCCAACTGGACACTGGAGGGAATTAGCCTCATTAATAATTACTGTGTTTATCAACTCTTACTGCCTGAGGGTAGGAAGCAGAGGACTAATGGCTGAAGATTCTGTCATCCAGTCAGGGTGTCTCATACCTGGAATAAACACACAGCCCTACAACGGGATTGCCTCCAGAGAAGAAGGGGGATCTGAAAGGGTTCTGAGCAGTGGTCACACTGATGAATTTTCCCAGGGTAAGGAATATAAGGGTGAAAATTCTTTAGGATGTACTGATGTGATTTGATTCTTTATAAAGTAAGCCTCCCTCTTGCCCAGTTCATCTTAAATTCTACTGAGGAAGGCAAACACAGGGAAGAGTTTTATAACCTGCAGCTCTACTAGATTTGGGTTCTGCATGCTCCCTCTTAAGAATGCACGTGCTCACCTCACCCCTTTTCCTGCTCTCACACACACCCCTCGCCAAACAATGCATCTGTCAACCTCAGAATCCCTTTGAGACCTCATCTTCATCAGACTACACTTATGCTCCCTTCTGAACAACAGTACTTATTTCTCCCATCCTAACAGCTATCAAATTCAGACAGTTTTTATTCAAATAAATTTCCAATATATCCAGCCTGGTTTTGGGTGCATGTTTGGTTCAACAAACAGAGCCTTGCAAGTGAAAGTTTAAGGAATTTCCCTATTGATCATTTATGCCTGAGCACAATTGGACTGCATATAGTTAAAAGCAGGCCCACTATGGAAAAGGACATATGGAAAAGTTATTATATGACCAAGTCTATCAATCAAAATGCAAAGCCATCCAATCAATGCTCAATAGAAACTAGCTGTTCCTTCCCTTAGACCCCAGGTAGAGATCCCAGGCTGTAACAGTAGGGCCTCTCATTCATGGGGCCGACTGTGAATCTTGATAGTATACCCCTCTATTCTGTGATATCAGTTTGCAATGAGAAAGAGACCGTGATACTTTTGCAAATTAGTGTGAGCCCATATTTTTAGTTATTTGGGTATGAGGACAATACATGGGGAATTCCTGACCCGAACCCTAATCATGGGTAACATTATGAGTCCATATAGATGGAACCATAAATGAGAAAACCATCCCTTTCTGCAGGAAGAAGAAGCTGTGAGTGATTGTGTTTAGTTGACATGACATAGGCATGGCAAAGACCAAGACCTCAAATCCATGGGAACCAGCCAAAGTTGTTTCCCTTAGGAACTTTGCCAAGCTTGACACTGGCAAAACCCTCCTCCTGTGGTTCAAGTCTGAGTGTTTATGGAGAATTGATCAGTGTGGATGAAAACTAGCAGTGGGGCTTCCTCCTCCTAGTTCTTTACTGCCTGAAACTCTCACCTCAGAGAACTTATATAATTACCACCATCTGGACCCCAAACACACCCATGCTATATATACCTATAAATATACTGACATTCCAGGTTGTTCACAGTAGAAGGGGCCTCTCTATCAGACTAGTTATAACTCACCTGACCCTAGCCTTTCTGTATGTAGGCCCATCATTTCTTCACTCCTTACCACTCCTAGTTAGAGTTCTAAGACCCAGGCTGCATGGGTAATGGTACCTCTTTACCAAGAATAGCTCCTAAAGGTTGCTTATCCACTGAGGTCTTGTCTGAAGGCCTAAGAGCCACAGGAATCTTCTATTATTTCTCTTAGCTTATCGAGCATTTGCTGTGGACTGTCTTTTGCCTTGGGATTGGAGTAGCAAGGAAATGGACACTTTTATTAGTGCTGTGAAAACATCATCATCATGGTACTCAAAACCAAGGGCTCTCTGGAACATATGGCTCATCTCTGAAATAAAATTAGAAATGGATGTTTCTTATGTAAAATTTTGATACAGACTTATAAGTAGTAATTGACTAGGAAGAGGAGGTTGACAAGTTACAAATGATGCAGATGTGTGAGATGTATTTGGAAGATGAGACTAAAAAGTCAGCACTACCACAGGTCCAGCAAAGGTTTATGGTTTGAGGTAATAGCCGAATGGAATAGCTCTTGCTTAGCACATGTGAAGCCTTGAATTTGATTTCTGGTTAGTAGTACCCACACACACAAAGAAAGAGAAGAACAAGGAAAGAAAGCGGAAGGGAGGGGACAGGAGCGGAGGGAAGGGGAGGGGAGGATTTCATTCTTAGATTTCACTGTTTAAACAGCTAGCCTTTTGACTATATGGATGATCATTTCTCTCTGTTTGAGAGTAAAACGAGTGCCCTTGTACTGGAGGCGGAAAGACTCTAGAGCTTGTCCTTAGGACTTCTATTTTTAGAAGAAGCTGGTGGCTGCTAAACTGTGAGACACCTTTAAAAGAGATGTCCTGTGGTGATTGAACACCCTGACAAAAGGGAATGGAGAAAAAGTTTGTTGTAGCTCGTGGTTCAAGCTACAGTTTGTCTCAGAAGAGTCAAGCAGGCAGCAAGTTGAAACAATGGGCAAATTACATCTGTAACAGGCCACTAGACCTTAGAACAATTGACACCATATTAGAGGCACCATAACCCAGCAGGGAGGCCCTAACCCCTGCCCAAATGGAAGTAAAGACCTAGCCCATAGTTGCAGGAAAGTCCTGCAGTAGAAAGTCCCGGTTGTACTAACCTTGCCTTTTGGCTTCTGTGGTTCTACTTGTTGCTAAGTGAAGTGTGACAATCAGGATGTTTTGTTGTTGTTGTTTGTTTGTGCATAAAAGACAAAGAGCTTCAAGGCTTCAGGCTGCATGATTTAGACAAGTTCCTTATTTAGCCACCAGCTGTCCATGAAAAGTTTCTTTTCTGCTTTAAGAATATCTGTGTGGTGGTTTCTTGTGAGCCTACATCACACCACATCCACAGTCAAGAATAGGAGAGGGAGGGGTGCATGATGGTGCTCAGCTCCATTTCTCTACTTATAAAGTCCAGAATTCCAACTAGGGAATGGTGCCACCCACAGTGAGCAAATTCTTCCACCTCAGTTAAAACATACTCAAATGCTCATCTCCCAGATGATTCAAGATTCTGCTAAGTTGGCAGCTAACTAAAACCATCTCACACATGACCAAGATACATAAGGCTAGCACTCTGAGGCTGGATAAATAAGTGCTGCTGAATTTGACTTCTTGTTGTGCAATGTACAGTTTAAAAAGTTCTGCTTCACATATGTAATGAAGCTCACTGGTGACCAAATAGTTATAAACTTGTGCTGAAGGCTATTCGAAGACAAGCTCTCTGTCAGTTAAATAATCCCTTAGTTAAGAATTAAACATGTAGCAAACAAACAAACAAACACACTGTTAGATTAACAAGATAACAGTGTGTAAAGGTTCTTATTGCTAAACCTGACAGCTTGGGTTTGATCCCTGGAACCCAGATGATGAAAAGCAAGAGCTGATGACTTTATAAAGTCTGCTCTCCACATGTTCACTAAGGCAATATGTATTCTCTTCCCACAAGAGCAAAATAATTCAGTGTAAAGAAAGCAACACAACTAAAAATGTCCTTTCCTTGCTTCTTAACAGGTAGGTATTTCAAATAATAATAATGTATAAATAAATAGATTAACTTGAGGGACACTTTTTTCTGTCATAATCACCTACTTAACATTTTGTTTTATATGATTAAAAATGCTAAATAAAATGTCAAGTGTATTTTGGAAATTAGAATGTTAAATAGGCAGCTGGTGACATATTCTTTATTTGGCAGAGGGGACTTTGTGTGTGTGTATGTGTGTGTCTGGTGGTGTGTATGTGTGTGAGGGTGTGTGTGTGCATGTGTGTATATGGGTGTGTGTGTGTGTGTATGTGTGTGTGTGTGTACCTTTCTTCTTGTCACCTTACCACATCTTACCACATTCTTTCTAGGATAAGACAAAAGGTGATTTGGGTCAACGGGAAATTAGATGAGAGGTTGTTAGAATGACTGTGTCCGTTAGGATAAACAGATGGCGCCTTGGTGGCAAATGTCCTTGAGAGCTGTACGGCTCACTGCTCCACAGCTTTCTTCTTTGCAGAGAGTGTGCCTCCTATCACCCAGATGAAGCTCCATTTTTTTTCTTCCCTTTAATATTTCCAGTGACAATGATGCAAATCAAAGAGGAAAACAACGTATGCACCAACTAGGTCTTAAAGCTTCAACTGTTACACACTTTAATAATTTGGATCATGTTAGATTGGATGAAGAAAGTCACATGAAGATCAGTGGTATGGAAGAAGGTAATTCCTCCTTACAAGGGACAAATGCTCATATGAGTCAAAGTTTTAATTATGACCCATGCTAATACATAAACATTTCCTTTGCAGCTTACTACCTAAAATTTTACTGCCTTTTGGAAGGTAGACTGTTAATGATCCACAAGGACCTGTAGTCATATCCTGGGTAATTTTTTTCATTTTTCTGTTGTCAACTTGACACAACCTAGAATCATATGGGAAGAAAGAAACTTAATTGAAAAACCACCACCAGACTGGCCTATGATAAGGCTGTGGGACACTTTCCTGATAGATTCATGGGAGTGGGCTCAACCCACTGTGGTCTGTGTTGTCTATGGGGCGTGGTTCTGGGTGCTATAAGAAAGTGGACTGGACAACCGACCACTTTCTAAATATAACACCAGTAGCACAGACACTAAGAACAACAATTAATGAATGGGACCTTCTGAAACTGAGAAGCTTCTGTAAGGCAAAGGACACAGTCAATAAAACAAACAACAACCTATAGAATGGGAAAAGATCTTCACCAACCCTACATCTGATAGAGAACTAATCTCTAAAATACATAGAGAACTCAAGAAACTAGAGGCCAAAACATCAAATAATCTAATTAAAAATGGGTTCAGAGCTAAAAAGTGAATTCTCAACAGAAGATTTTCAAATGGCTGAAAGACACTTAAAGAATTGCTCAACATCAAAAATGACTCTGAGATACCATCTTGCACCTGTCAGAAGGGCTAAGATCAAAAACATAGATGACAGCCTATGCTGGAGGACATGTGGAAAAAGGGGAACATTTCTCCATTGCTGGTGGGAATGTAAACTTATACAGACACTTTGGAAATAAGTATGGCTGTTCTTCAGAAAACTGGAAATTAATCTCCCCTGTGATCCAGCAATACCACTTTTAAGCATATACCCAGAGGATGCATAGTCTCACCCCAAGGACATTAGCTCAACTATGCTCATAGCAGCATTATTTGTAATAGCCAGAACCTGGAAAAACTTAGATGCTCCTCAACTGAAGACTGGATTAAAAATTGTGGTATATTTATACATGGAGTACTACTCAGCAGAAAAAAAAAATAACATCCTGAAATCTTCAGGCAAATGGATGGATCTGGCTGAGTGAGGTAGCACAGACCCAGAAAAATAGACATGGTATATACTCACTCATAAATGGATTTTAGACATAAAGCAAAAAATAACCAGGTTGCAAACCACAGCCCCTGAACAACTAGGTAACAAGAGGGACTTAAAATAGACACCTATGCATCCCCCTGGTAAGGAAAAATAAAGAATATCTCCTAAGTAAGTTGGGATCATAAGAGGGAGTGAGTTAGGGGAGGAAGAAACAAATCATGAGAGAAGAAGATGGTTGAGCGCAAGGAGCAACAGAGAAGGAGAACAAAGAAATGGAGGATAGAGGGAGCCATTGTGGAGTTAGAAAGAAACTTGGTGCTAAGGAAATATCCAAGAACCCACAAGACAACCCCAGCTAGGACTCCAAGCAATAGTGGAGAAGTTGCCTAAACAAGCCTTCCTCTATAGCCAAATGAATGACTACCTTAAGTGTCATTATAGAACCTTCATTCAGCAATGGATGGAGGCAGAAGCAGAGATCCATAGCTAAGCACCAGGTTGAGCTCCCAGCCCAGCAGAAGAAGGAAATTGGAGAGAGTATATGAGCAAAGTGATTAGGATCATGAGGAGGAAACCTACAGAGACAGCTGACCGGAGCTATTGGGAGCTCATACACTCTGAAATGACAACTAAGGGGCCTTCATGAAAAGGAACTAAACCCCCAGAACGTATATGACAGTCAAATGGTGTGAGCAGTTTGTGGAACCTCTTGCAGTATGACCTGAGTATATTTCTGGTGCATAAACTGACATCCCAGAGCCCATTCCCCACAGAGGAACAGCTAATTCAGCCCCGACACTGGGGTGAGGGACTCAGACCTACCTAAACTGCATATGCTCAACTGAACTTACTTGCCTTGGGGTTCCTTGCCTTCTTTGGAGAATAGATGGGGGCATGAGGTTGGGGGTGCTGAGGCAAAACAGGGAGGAGGGGAAGGGGAGCAGTGATAGATATGGCAATAAACTTTTTAAATAAAAAATAAAAGAAAGCAGGCTGGGGAAGCCATATGAATAAGCTAGTAAGCATTAATTTTTCATTGCTTTTCTTCCCATTCCTGTCTCCAAGTCTCTTCTGCCTTGAGTTCTAGCTATGACTTCCTTCAGTGTTGGATTGTGACTGAGAGTTGAAATATAAAATAAACCCATTCCTACCTAAGTTGTTTTTGGACAGAGACTTGACCCTCCTGTCGTGTGACCTGTGAACCAAATATACCCTTCTTCTCCAAATGGCTTTTGTTCATGGTGTTTTATTATAGCAATGGGAATCCAAACAAGGATGGGCAATGAGTACACGATAGGAGGATGAAGATTCTCCTGTGTCCTGTAAGAAAGCAAGAGGAAACAAAAGTGTCAGAATACATTAGAGAGCAAGAATATGTAGGCATCTGGGATTAAAGCATTTTGAGATGCCTTCAAACACATGCATCCTGCCTAAATAGGGGAGCTTTCTCATTCTCTCATAGTTAATCCTTTATAAAAAGCATGTGGCCTTTCTCATAGTGACATTTCAAGCCTCCTTGAAGCTGGTATGGACATATACATAAACCCTGACCAGGAGATACAGAGCTAAATTGTGAAACCTTCCAGTATTTTCCTTTAAGAGAAAGCAGACTGACGTATTCTAACGCAGTCGCCAGGCCATCTTTGTCCTTGTATGTTTCATCATTGTTTTCATGTTGGATCTGGTGCATGTGTGGTCTAACCTGTGATGAGGTGGGGCAATGCGTCAGAAGATGGCAGGGATAACAGTCCTGCTGAGTGTTGTGGACTGCTTCAGTATTTGTTCATTAAGTAATATGTTGCTTCTAATATAAATATACATATATGTGTATGTATGTATATTCCTATTTTGGTTTTGTAAGATTGAATTTCCCTGTATAGCCTTGGCTATCTTAAAACTCACTCTGTAGAGCAGACTGGTCTCAAACTCATAGAGATCTGCCTGCCTCTGCCTACAGAGTGCTGACATTGAAGGTATGTGCTACCACCTCTTGACTGATAATAAAATATTTATGTTAAAGTATTTTGAGAAAAGCTACATAGCAGCTATACTTAAACTAAGTTTAATTTGGAGTGAGTATTAAGTAAGCAATATAATTTAGATAAGCAGGGTGGAAATAAGGTAAAGTGACATTAAGAAGCATCTCCTAATGACTTGCCCTCTCCTCCATGCATCTCTGCTGAGCACAGCATATTCTACATGATACTGTACCAGCACAGAGTGCTAGCATCTTGTTACTGGCATCTTCATGAAAAATTCTGTTTCGAAAAATTGCTTTGAATCACACAGTTAGTAAGTAACTTAATAACTGGTTGAGCCATGATTTACAACCAGATCTGAGTGCTGTTTTGGGATAAGGGCTGGAGAGATGGCTCAGTGGTTAAGAGCACTGGCTGCCCTTCTGGAAGTCCAGCATCCAGTACTCATGTGGAAGCCCATAACTATCCATACCTACAGTTTCAGGATATCTTCTGGCCTCTAAGGGTGCATATGGGAAAATTGTTACACATATGACAATAAAATATAAATTAAAAAGGCCTCTTTTTTCTACAGAAGATGAAAAAATGAGCAAAGGTCTCTAGGGAGAAAAATGGAGTCTTCTTCTTCCTCTTTCCCCTCCTTAGCTCCCCCCACTTGAAAATTGACAGACATGACGAATTTTATAGAGAGAAAAGTTAAAAGCTCCTACAAACTGCTAAATGCTCTCTGAATTAAAACTAAATTTATTATTTGTTTAAAGGGAGCATGTTACAATGGCGCTGGAAGAATGATTCAGCTGCTAAGAGCACACAGGTGTTTTTCCAATGGGAAAGAAAAACAGAGGATCTGGGTTCAGTTCCCAGCATCCACATTGTGGCTCACAACCATCTGGAACCATTCTAGGAGATCCGATACCCTCTTCTGACTTCCTTTGGTGCAAGGCATGCACATGGTGCACAGACATGTAAGCATTTAGACAAACACACATAAAATAATTAACAAAATAAAACCTCCACATTATGAGTATCTATTTGCAACCAAAATGAAAATCAAGTTAATGGCACTTTCTAAAATAAAAATATTTTGATGAAGTGCATTTAAATACTTTTGTTACTATGTCTCTCCATCTATGCAGAAAAATGAAGTCTGTGTTTAGCTTGAGAGGGAGCACACGTTCTGAACACATATTTTCTTGCATTCTCATTTAGCCATCTGAATTATCTCCGTTCCCATTGGAAAACACCTGTATTTGCAATGTTCTTTGGAAACAACCCATTACTCCATCATGAATTCAGTTAGCAGAATAACATAAATATTAAGACATTTAGGAAACAATGTAGTTTGGGCTAATGTGATGCTTGCTGTAGTTACTAACTTGCGTTTTCAAAATTTTTATCAGTAGGAGAATGACGGTTGAATTTTCCAGTGCTCAGAATTTCATTTGAATAAGCAAGAATAATTTCATGTAATATCTCAAATACAATATACAATATACATTATCTGCTCCTTTAGGGAACTGTAATTACAGAATCTCTGTTATAATAAGTCACCCCACAATTATCCAGAACTGAGATACTTCAGTGAATAGAACAGCTGATTGAAATGAGAACATTTTTGTGTTTTCTGTTTACAGCCACATGCGTTCCCATAGGGTTAACATTTCTCTTGATATGTGAAACTGTAAGGAACATTCATGCTGTGTCTGCATCTGAACTCAGCATCTGTAGCAATTTTTAAGCTAGAAGGTGTCATTGGAAATGATACATCATTGACAAAGATTATAACCTAGAGCTGACTCATGCCAAATCCTAGGGCAAAGAGAGTAATACAGATTGCAAAACACTTTGATTGTTGAATACATCCCATACTAGAAGTGTTCATACAACATCTTCCTGTTGGTTCTTATCTAAATCAACACTTTCCACAAAGGCAAATAGTTTCTCTCTCAGTTTTCTCTTTGTAAGACTTTGAAAGTAAAGAGTTTTTTCAATTTTGCCTGAACCACCACCAGCAAAGCCTTATCAGATGGTGTGGAAGAAAGACATACACTTACATAACAGTTCTTTTTTTTTTTAAAAAAATGTTTATTTATTTTTTTGAGACAAGGTTTCTATACATAACCCTGGCTGCTCTGGAATGCTCTCTGTAGACCAGGGTGGCCTGGAACTCACCAGAGATCTGCCTACCTCTGTCTCTCAGGTGCTGGGATTAAAGTCATGAACTGTCATGCCCAGCATAAGTTCTTGATTTAAAAACAGCAAAACACCAAAACTCCAGTGTCATTCTTGACATATTTCTCAGTGATAAAATTTGTATGGAACTACAAAAGATCCCAAGTAGCTGAGATAATCCTAGTGAAAAGGACAAAGATAGTCTCGATCACAATACCTGACTTTAAAATACATTGCAGAGTCATAGTAATCAAAATCACAGGCCTGAAAGATGACTTAGCAGTTTCCGGTGTAAGGCCAATGGACAAATAATTTGAGTTTGTTCCCTAGAGCCCACATAAACGTAAAAAGAGAGACCCTACCCCATAATATTGTCCTCTAATACTTACACATGCTATACCCTGTGTGTACCCCCTTACACACATTATATATATAATATGCACACATACACATATATACATATATGAATACATACATATATACACATATAATTAAAGTAAGGAAATTAAAAAAACTTAGTATTGGCATAAAAATTGACATATTAGCCAATAAAAGGATGAATGTGGTAGCACATACCCTTAACCTTAACCCCAGGATTCAAGAGGAAGAGATAGGCTGGTTTGAGACTAGTCTGGTCTACATAATGAACTCTAGCCAGTCAAAGAAACACAGTGAAACTCCATCGCAAACAAATGCACAAACAAATAAATGAAGAAACAAAGCAACAAACAACATAACCAGTAAGATACACATACACACACACACACACAATGTAATAAAAATCTTGAAAAGAAAGCAGCAAAGATCCCCTTCCAGTGTGTGTGTGTGTTTGTGTGTGTGGTTGTGTTTGTGTGTGTATCAGAATATCAATTATTCTTTTAAAAAGCCTTATATCATCTGTCATTTCTTACTGTCTCCCATGTCCCCAAAGGATCCCACTGCTAAAGGAAAAAGTCAAAATAAACATTCTGCTTTTGAATTCATTCATGTAGACTTCCCTTCTCTGGATGGATTCAATACACTCCCAGTGAGAGCAGAATTGTGAAAACATAGCATTATTCTGGGGGCTGAGGTGGGCCGCTCTCCTATTCCAGCAAGTCCAGGAAACAGAGTAGGGGAGGGGTGTGGGAGGCAGTGAGTTGGCCTGTGGAAAGAGCTGATGATGATGAGGAGCCTAAGAGGCTCCCAGCCCTCCGCAGAACAATCTTTGAGCAATGGGACAGATCTGAATTTTAGGAGATCATCTAGCACCTGCTATGTGAAGGCAAAAGCGTGTTTGTGATGGTCAGTGTCCTCGGAGCAGGCATCTGGGTGGGCCTGTGGGGTCTCCAGCCCATTATCACCTCTTCTGTCACCATCAAGGAACAGCCAAAGCTACAGACCCAATCTATTGAGCAGACGGGTGAAAGGCTGGAAAGAGGTCCAAGCCTGTGACCTCAGCCCAGTTGATTCAGGTTGATCCTCTGCTCTCTCTCAGTCATGTATCATCTGTCAGTGTTAGCATGCGGCATTTACAGTGGCTTTCTTTTTCAAGATCCTGTGCTGCATCTGGGAAAAATATGATCAAAGCTGCCTTTAGCATGATCAAAATCTTTTGTAAATATAACATTTGTTTAGTTCTTAAGCTACAGAGATTTAGACATGCCTATCATTTCCACTCAGAACCCTTCATTGGGCCAGATGTTTCTATCAGCCTGAAAATGTATTCACATTGCATTCCAAGCAGGTGAAAATTCTCTGCACACAGAACATATTTGCTGTGGGAGCTGAATTCCTGTGATATCAGACTTTTTATTAATAGTCTTTTAATTGTAGTTTGTATTAAGTTATTTCCTCTTATTTTCACTGTATATGCCAGGTCATTGTCATATCAAAATGCATCAATAAATAGATAAATATCAGATACATCATCTAAAAAAAAGCAGTTCATGCTAAGTACAGGCTAACTGTAAAAGTTCATGTAATGTTTGTAGCAAGACCAACGTTTTGGTCTACTGTAGAAAAATGAGGCAAGGTCAAGATCACTACCTATACAATTCAAACCACATCCCATTGAGAGAGAGCAAAATTCAAGACACAATACAGAGATGCACAGCCATTCTTCCTTCTTTTCCTGAGTGTTTTCCATAGCAACAGGGATGGAGGTTGCTCCACGCTGTCACTTTCTGCAGTTTCCTTTATCTTGTAGGGAATTTGACTTGGAAAACCAGATCCTTGACTTTAGTACACCAGTGAATTTCAGGGTAAGCCAATAAGAAGCAGAGTTGGAGCTACTTAAGGACATTTTAAATTCAGATGTTAAACACAAGGATAAAGACAAGCAAGGAAAGCAAGGCACACCTAAAGGGTTGGGCACAGCTTCCTCCCAAATAGTCACTGGTCATTGTCTTTACAAGGGACTCATATAGGATTCTGGTGATCTCTAAAAACTCATTATCCTTAAGGGGTGGCTAGGAAACTTAAAATCACAAGGTGATTCATAACAGGCAGGATTACAGTCGATAAGATAAAACTCAAGCTCACGGGGATATAGGAAGCTAAGGATTCTTTACTATAAACAGTTAATGTCTTGCAGCAGGAATGATGGCCTAGCTGCTCTTGTAGAGAGGGGTTCCAGTTTGAGTTCAGAACCTATGTCAGATGGCTTATAACCCCTACTCCAGGAGAAGCTCTCTTCCGGTCTCTTCAGGTACCTGACCCCTGTGCATCTCTCCATCTCCCACCTCCTCCCTCATACACACTTTTAAAAACAAAAATTAAGTAATGATCTTGTTTGGGAATCCCAGAAAATGTCTGTGGAAAATGTAATATGGCTCTACCCAAGGGCTATACATCCACATCTTCAGTTTTGTTCATTAATATTTTAATAAAATATCTGTCCATAAAAGGAGTATTATCTCTATATTGGCAACCTTCAGCTTTCACGGTCTTTTTGAAAAAAGCATGTATATAATGTATTTTGGTCACAGCCCTTTTCTATTTCCTCCACTCAGACTCCTTTCATACCTCCCCTAACATGTCTCCTTTCAACTTCATATAGTCGTCCATTTTTTCCTCATTGAGTCCAGCTACAGCTGTCCACATGAGAATGGGTGTAGGGCCATCCCTTGGAGCACAGCTAACTGACCAGTAGTTACTCACCAAAGAAAAATGGTTCTCTCTCCCACAGGGATTACCAACTGCTAGCAGCTCTTTAGGTGGAGGTGGGGACTCTTGAGCCTGTTCCCTTGCTGCTGCTAGAATTTTGACTGGATTGATCTTGTGTGCTTTTGCACAGATAAACACAGCTGCTGTGTACTCAGGAGGGCAAGAGTCATGTCATATTCAGAAGATAGCATTTCACAGAACTCTTCATCATCATTTGGATTTATACTTACCCTTGTCTCTATGATATTCCCTGAGCCTTGAGCAAACATGGCCGTAGATATCATATTTAGGATTGAACACTTATAGTCATCTTTTCTTAGTATATTGACCAGTAGAAGTTGGTGCATTAACCACAACTACTGCAAAAAGAAGTTTCTTTGACCATCAGGGAATTGCAAATTAAAACAACAGTGAGCTATTACTACGTACTTACCAGAATGGCTCAGATCTAAAGCCCTGGCAACATCAAATGCTCGTCAGGACAAGGAAAGACAGGAGCTTGCATTCCCTGCTAGTGTGTGGGCAAAAGTATATCACTACAGTGGAAAAATTTCAGTAGTTTCTTATAAACTAAATATACCAGTGGTAATTTGAATGAAAATGGCCCCATAGGCCCATAGGGACTGGCATAATTGAAAGGTGTGGGTTTTGTTGTAGTGGGATTATGTTATGTTGCTCCTGTTTCCTCTCATTGTAAATAATTGTCCTGTCTAATGGTTTAACAAAAAGCTGATTGGCCAAAGGCAAACAAGAAGTGTGGGTGGGGCTACCAGACTAAGAAAAACATCTGGGAACATCTCAAAGCCTATGTAGACGCCACAGAGATATGATGGAGATACGACAACGAGATGGCAAGTAGATGCAGAGGAAAGAAGCTGAAATGTCGAGAAATGGTATTGAGCCACATGATTGAACAAAATGGGTTGAGTTCAGATGAAGGAGTTAGCAAATTTTATGCCTGTGCCCTAGCTCAGTCAACATAAAAATGATATAAGCCTGTGTGTGATTATTTGAGGCTATGTGGGGCTGAGAGTGGGACCAAACCTCTGGTCTAGACCAGAAAGTCTAGCCCAGAAATCTAATACAACATGGTGTTGTTGGAGGAAGTGTGTCATCAGGGGTGGGCGTTGAGATCTCAGAAGCTGAGCCAGGCCTACTATGTCTCAGTCTCTTTCTGCTGGATCCAGATGAAGAAATCTCAGCTATCTCTCCAGTGCCATGCTTCCCACCATGATGATAATAGACTGTAAGCCAGCCCCCGTTAAATGTTTTTCTTTATAAGGGTTGCAATGGTCATAGTATTTCTTCTCAGCAATGAAATTCTGACTAAGACAATATCGATACCATATGACCCAGAAATTATAGAAAGTGATGTCTATCCAAAAAAGAAAAATGTATTATAGAAAATCCTGCAGTTTTAGACATAACCATCAATAATTACAGGCAAATTTTGGTAACTGGGTAAAAACTATAGTAAATTCAGATAATGGAAAATTACTCAGTAATTAAAGAGAAATGACCTGTTAAGCCATGAAAAGACATAGAAGAGCTTTCAGTACAGACCACCAAGTTAAGGAAACCACTCTAAAACCATTGTAGACTATCATCTTCACCAGTTTATCTAGAAAAGATACAACTACAGAGTCTTAGAGGAAGCAGGGTTAACTAGTCAAAGTTAAGCGTAAGTGACTCTCAAGTACTCAGCCCCAAGGGGTAAGTTTACATCAAATTCTTCCACATCCAAAGGTTCAGGGAACATTAAAGAGAAAAAAATAAATGCTGTCTTCTGAACATGAACACCAAGGCTGTTACATTCATGAACTCCCAGAAGCTGTGCTCAGCTGCACAAGCCAACCAACATTTTATTGAAGAAGTTTTTATTTTACCCATGACATTGACCAGGAAGACTTCATGAGAAGTATAGAAAGACAAGGAAAATTATGAGATCAGGGGAAGGAGCTTTATATCCTAAGGTCCCATTAAAACATCTATAAGCCAAGAAGTGAAAATTCTCTCAATAGGGATCTGCCAGGCATGATGAATGCAGTAGTATAATATGGTGGCTTTGGAGGCAAGCAGATGCATCTGATGGATTTGCTGCCCCCCTGCATCTTGCTGCAGCCATGGGAGGAAAGTCATGCCTTGAACTGTAAGCCTGTTCAAAGCCTATGGTTTGGGAGGTTACAGACCCTAGGAGGAACCTATTATTGTTTCATGTTGTGGAAGATTTCCGGACCTGTTTGGGCCAGAGGTTTTAACCAGGCCTGTGGCAGCTTTTATCCCCCAAAGAATCAGACACTTATATTAATTTCATACTGTTTGGCCTATGTCTCAAGCACATTACTAGCTAGCTCTTTCATCTTAATTCAACCCATTTCTAGTATTCTATCTGCCACATGGCCTAGTCCGTGGCTCACCTGTATTCCTTATATGATTCTTCCTTGGGGGTCTGATGGAGACTGGCTAACTCTGCCCTCCTTCTACTTGTCTATCCTCTGATTCTCTACCCACTTCTACAGTGCTGTACATAGGCCAAAACAGCTCCTTTATTTTCAGCATACCGAGAACATTTCCACCACAGTTTCACTAATTGATTACGCTGTCAAATACCTTTTAAATGTTTATATTAATATCTGCAGATTTGCGCCAATCCAATGGAGGCACTTCCACAAATGAGATTCCCTTATGTCTAGTTGACAAGTGAAACTTAGTATGACTGAGTTTCACCATGTAGCCCAGGCTATCCTTGACTACAGCCCAAGATGGCCTTTTACTCATGGTTTTCCTGACTCACCATTCTAACTTACAGGCATGAAACAACATTTGACTTAAAAATTCTTTAACTGAAGAAAAACTATACTAGCATACTATTGTCTCTTAGATTTCCCAGTGGGCAGGTCTTTCTTTATTAGAGAAGGCTGCAGGATGGATACTGAAGCAGAATGAGGTGTTCTGAACTTGTCATGTAGCCTGCACAATTTGAGATACTTCATAAGAGTCTCAAACTATGTCTAGTAAACATAATAGGATTACATAACACATCTCTTTAGATAACCTCTGGAGATACTTTGGCCATGAGTCTGATTGCTAAAGAACTCTGCTGGTGTTGTATATATGGACATGTTACATGTCACTCAAGCTAGATCACTTCTCAGGGCACAGGTAGGTATCATTATTGATGCAGTCATGATAGTAGGTGTAAATCAGAACAAATTGTGCTCCATAATTGGGTTCCAAAGTAACTGGATGGTGTAATAAATCCAACAGAAATGCCTCCTAGTATGCTGTATGTGTGCCTTGATAGACACTCTGATTTTCTAAAAAGTTAGGATCATATTATAATCAATAGGAAATACTGAAAAGGAAGAATTGAGGAGTCTAACCAAAGAAATTCAGATTTGATATCCAGGTCAAGAGTAATAATGTCCAAATACTTAATTAAACCTACTTCATATTAAATGGAAAGATACCAGTACTCCTCTTTACAGTGTCCTTTCTATAAAAATGTACTAGACTACATTTTAAACTTAAATCCTGCCTGTAGTTGTGCCTGTTGCCATGAATATTTAAGATTTCAAGATACTTCTGTTTATAATGTTTATTCTGGTAAATTGGTGTAATGGAGAACTCATGATGATTTCTGGTGTAACTTTGTGGTATGATTGTCTGGGGATAACACAGGACCCACACCACTCAGTGTCCTTGTGTCAGGCTTCTGCCCATTCCTTGAGGAGGAGGTGTTAGGACCTGGCTTGGGACAATTGGTTGTATTGTTTTTCTTATGGAAAAAAGAATGAATGGAGACAGTTTTAATAAGACAGAAAGACAACTCTGAAATCTTTTCAGTGTTCCATAGACTTGGTTGACTTTTATAGTTTGTATACCCTGAAGTAGATTGCATCTCACTTGTAGTTTTAGAAAGTGTTTTAATTTCCTAGGCAAAGGACATGTAAGTAAAAAGAAACATTACTAATATGGTCAAACAAAACTCAGTGGAGTAGCAGTCACTCTACTCTAACAAATTCACTTTTTGGTCATTTTAGGAGAATTGATTCATAAAGTCATTATGCTTAATATCCCGTATTCAAACAGCTCTTTTTTTTTTTTTTTTAAGGAGGCCATGTTGAGTTTATTGGGGAAATGGGTGGAAGAGAGAGAGAGAGAGAGACAGAGAGAGAGAGAGAGAGAGAGAGAAGAGAGGGGTAGGAGAAAGAGCCAAACAGCTCTTAATGAACTGCAGAGGCACACTGGACACTTTAAGCTATGATGTTTCTTTCAAATGCTTTGCTTATTCAAAGCAACAGAGCTTTCCTAAAATTCTGAGTCATGCACTGAATTCATGTTTGCTGAATTTCTTCCACTCGTTTGATTACACATCTTAATCATGAGAGAAAATACACTTGGAGAAGGTGTCTTGTGTCCACTCATACTATAGTTATTTAGTACCATTACTTATTAATAACATGTATTATAAATGTTTTCATAGTGATATCTTTTCTAGAACATGTCCCCTAATTGTGGCTCTCCTGGGAGATGGAGCAGGTTTGGTGTATGTGATAGATTAAAATCACTTAGACAGTGCTTCTGATTGGCTGGCACAAAACACCCAGCATGTATTGGTAATGTCTCCAGGTTCCTATAAAAGGGGTAATGTTATACCAGCCGGCTCCACGAGACTGTTGGGAGAGATAAATTGTTAAGCGCAAGTATAACGACAACAATATGTGTGAATCTATCCCCAGAGGCATGGGAGTTTAAATGCATCTACAAATCAGGTAAATAACTGGCTACCCAGCGCTGTAACTAAAGAAAGCAAATGTCCACTTAAATTTAAAGATAATGTGAACAACATGTGTAGCATATAAACATAGTTATCAGGTAGGTGGAATTTGGTTTCTTGTGTTTGAAAAGGTTAGCAGAAAATGTTAATTATGTAATTGAATATATTGTAGCATAAATGAAGGATATAATGTCATTAAGCTCAATCACAAAGGATCTTATAGCCAGGAACACATGAAGGGTACCACATGCGGCCTTTCAATCTGCCCCAGAAAATCTTTGAATAATTAATTTTTGAGATGAAAAAACTTTAGCCTATTTTTTTAACCGTGAATACATTCTAAGATATTTTCTGTTTTATGCCTACCACAGTAAGTGTAACTGATGAAAGTATATCTGAGAGAGACCTTATATGGAATCCATTGTATATGGATAGTTAAGGACCACTCCATCCAGTCTAGTCTAGATGAAAGCATTGATATAGTGAACCATTTACAAGGAAAGAAAGCCTTATGAGTGTGTAATCCCAAACTGCAAAATCCCTCCCCATTAGATAATTTATTTATATAACCAAAACAGAATTTGAAAGTGGCTATACAGCCACATATATGTCCTTCAGCCCATATTGTAAAACATTTCTTTGTATGTCTTGGGGTCCTGCCCTCATTCAACTGTTAGAATAACAGAATACCTGAGCTCGGATAGTTATGAAGGAGGGATTATTTTGACTTGCAGTTCTGGGGGCTTCAGAGTCTTGTACTTCTTTAAACCAAGGCAAGAAATAGAAGTCTAAGAAACCTTCCCTTCAATGACCCCCATTCTGAGAGAGCCACTGGGTGTTCTTCACCTAATTCCTTATAGAGTTCCATCAACTCTCAGAATCACTGTAGAGTTCTGACAGTGAACTTCAGAGATCACACTAAAACCATAGCTGATTGTTCTAATTTACTTTATAATTGGCAAATATATGTTTTCTTAGAATAAGGTTATCCACAAATCCAGAGAGGAAACTTTCTCAAAAGCTGCAACATATGTGTCCCAGTATTGAAATTATTTGTGGCATGGTGTGGTTAAGTCTGTTCACCCAGAAGTGGGGGTCAGACCCAAGTGGCTACTTGACGATCCTGTCAGCAACTTTTGTTTCCCTCTGGACAGCCGCCACACTGACAAAGTCTGGGAAAGACTATTGTGTACATTAATGAACTTCAGCAAAAATTGGAAGCAGTTTCATTTTGTAGATCTTTGTGTGCACATCTTGCAAATCTCTTTTCAAAATTACCCCAAATATTATTTATTTCTCTTTTTGCCTTTGTAAAAGGTGCTTTTAAGATGTCAGTTTGTGATTGTTGGCTGCTCATATGTGGGGATGAGTTTCCTTTAAACACTGACCCAGTTTGTATCCTGAAACCTCATTCAACTGTTTATTAGTTTGAGTAGCTTCTTGTAAATTCTCTTGGCATATCTTCATAGAACTATTTCCCATTCTGGATTCTATTTATATATTTTAAATACTTACAGATTATTGCTTCTTTCTTTCAGATCTCACCACAGTGCTGAATGGAAATGCTTTGATGATGATAATCCCCATTCTCCACTAGGAGGTGGACACAAGAGTTTTCATAGCTGTTCTTTCTGAGGAATTCTGGCAGAGAAATTTCTTCCTGTAGTCTCTTGCTGGAATAATTTAAAAAAAAATATTAATGAACTAATTTAGTGTGTGTGTGTGTGTGTGTGCAAGTGTGTGTTTATGTACCTTTGCATGCTTGTGTGTGTGCAAGTATATAGGTGTATGCAAGCGTGCATGCTATGACACGTGTGTGGAGGTCAGAGGACAGCTTTAGCTCTTCTCTTCCTCCACCATGTGACTTTCTGTAATCAAACTCAAGTTGGCAGCCTTAGTGGCAAGTGTCTTTATCTGCTGAGCCATCTTGTTAACCCTAGAAGAAAAAATAAAGATCTAAATTTGTTGTTGTTTTGTGATTAGGTCTCATGGGAACTTTTGAAAGAGAAGGTTGATTCTTGAGCCCTGGGCTCCCACCTTTGGATTCTAGGGTCACAGCCCTGTATCCAACACATCAGCTTATGTAGTTCTGGGAACTGAACACAGGGCCTTCTAAAGCCCACTATATCCCAGGTTCTAGTTTTTAAAGCCAGAAATGGCTACTAGACTCTATCTATAGCTTTTAGGGCCTCTATTAAGAGGAACATCTGTATATTGCTTAATGTTAATTATTATTTTTATTTTTAGTATAATCTTTATAAAGACAGGATATCACTATGCGGCTCTGGCTGGTATGAAGCACTTTATATAAATCAGACTGGTCTAAAACTCAGAGAGGACCTCCCATCTCTGCCTCTGAAGTACTAGGATTAAATGTGTGCCCACCATGCCCAGCTTTATTTATTTATTCATTTATTATTTCAGTACTTTTAAGAGGTGAAGACTGAGCCCTAGGCTTTATACTTGTTTGATAAGTACCTCACTATGGTGCTAACTTCCCAACCATAATTATTTATATATAGAATAATTACTGAATACTAAACCAACTTTATCATAATAGGGTAAATATTACTTACTAATGTTATTATCCTTTATTATTTATTTATTTATTTGCCTTGGTATTTGCCTGGAACTGGAACTACAGACAGTTGTTAGCTGCCATGTGGGTGCTGGGAATCGAACCCAGGTCCTCTGGAAGAGCAGACGGTGCTCTTAACCGCTGAGCCATCTCTCCAGCCCCTATCCTTTATATATATATATATATATATCTGTTGTAATAGGTTTCTGGCTTGGACTTTCTGGTCTAGCCCAGAGGTTTGGACCCACTTGTAGCCCCACTGCCACTTAGGCCCAAATAATCACACATAGACTTGTTAATTTTACACTGATCAGCCTAGGGCCCAGGCATATAACTTGCTAACTCTTTAGTCTTAAACTAACCCATCTTTCTTATCCTGTTTGGCCATGCAGTTCGGTATCTTTTCTCAGCAGCATTTCCTCTGCATCTCTGGCAGTTCTGGTGACTGTGACATCTGTACTCTGCTTTTTGTGTTCCCAGAGTTTTCTCAGTCTGGTAGCTCCACTCAGACTTCCTGTGTGCCTTCATCCAATCAGTATTTTTATTATACCAGTAGGTGGGACAATTATTTACAATGAAACGAAATATAATTCCCCTATGTATATTTCTTTAAAGTGTGTGTGTTTATTGGTTATTAGTTTTATTTTACTTTTTTATTGTAAAGTCTTTGTCTGAATTTGATATCTGAAGAAAGCTGCTGTTCTCATAGACTCAACTAGAAAGAACTACTAAGAAGAACTGCCCTATATAGAACTGGTGTTATTTCTTACATGTTTGGTAGAATTCCCTATAAAGCCTTTAGAGAGTGTGCTGATTTGCATAGGAATGGTCCCACATACTCATGAGTTTGAATGCTTGGCCCATAGGTAGTGGCACTATTAGGAGGTATGGTCTTGTTGGAGGACATAAGTTACTGTGGGGATGGGCTTGGAGGGCTCAGAAGGCCAAGCCATCTCTCTTCCTGCTGCCTGACGATGCAGAAGTAGAACTTTCAGCTCCTTCTCCAGCACTATGTCTGCCTGTATGCTGCAATACTTCCTGAAACTGTAAGCCAGCCCTAATAAAATGTTTTTCTTTATAAGAGTTGTTGTGATCATGGTGTCTCTTCACAGCAATAGAAACCATAACTAAGATAAAGAGCGATTTTTATTGTTTGTTTTGTGAGACAGGGTTTCACATGGCCCAGGCTGGCTTTGAACTCCCTTTGTGGCTGAGAATGATTTTGAACTTCTGATTCTTCTTTATTTCCACTTCCCAAGTGCTGGGATTGCAGATACATGCCACTATGTCTATAAAGTTTATTTGGTGCTGGGTATTGAACCCAGTGCCTCATGCATGCTAGGCAAGCACTCTACCAGCTGAGTAGTTTGCTACATCCCCAATTCCTAATTTCTCTCTCTCTTTCTCTCTCTCTCTCTCTCTCTCTCTCTCTCTCTCTGTCTCTCTCTCTCTCTCTGTGTGTGTGTGTGTGTGTGTGTGTGTGTGTGTGTGTGTAAAAGATTTAAATTGCTGGGAAATGGTGGCATAAGCACTTAGGGGACAAAGATAGGCAGATATCTGTGAGTTCAGTACCAGTGATCTACAAAGCCAGTTCCAGTACAGCCAGGACTGTTACAGAGAGAAAACTTGTCCTTGGAAAAACAAAAACAAACAAACAAAAAACAATAAAGGAGGAAAATAAAAGGATTTAAATTAAGGATCCAATTTCCCTAATAGTTTAAGATTTTTTTCTATTTGGGTAAGATTTAGTAGTCTGAGACTTGCATGAAATCTCTCTGTTTAATCTCAGTTGTCAAAGTTATTGACCTACACGCTGCTTTCTAAATATTTGCAATTATTCCCATGGATTTGTGCTGTTCTCAACTTTGCAGGGAAGCTTCTTTTCTCAGTGGGTCAATGTGCTAAACATAAATAATTCCAAGTGCTCAGCTGTGAATGAGTCATCTATTGCAACCTCCTACCATCCAAGGCTCAGGGAACTTTTGAAAGAAGATGTTGCATTAAGGAACAATTTCTTCCCAATTTTACACATTCCATTTCTCAGGGAAGCTCTATAAGATAGCAAGTAAACAACTCAAAATAGTTTTAGGAAATCCCTGAAATGGACCAGATTCACTAGGCTACCCAGTCTCAAGAGTAGACTTTAAAAAAGACTATTGGCAGTCCCTTTTAGATAAGGCCAGCTGCCTTAAGAGATTTAGCCCAATTGAGCCATGCGCAAAGGACACTGTCCAGCCTGTTGATTGTTTCCAGACTGTGCAGTGTGCTCCAGGTTCTCAGCTTTATGAGACGTCACTCATGATGGCATAGGCTTTGGAGATGAGGCTGTCTTTGAGTCATTTCTGTTCCTCAGAGTAACCCGTCACCCATATTGGTATAAGTAACCCCAATAAAACACATTAATTTACCAAACTGGACTTTGATGGAATCTGTGGTTTGATTTGTTGTGGGTTTTCTATTTGAGGTGAATAGTATGTGTGTGTTTTGCATCTCCCCAGGAAAGGTCATGTCACACAGCATTGGCAAAAGGATGTAAGAGCCAGCAGATAGGGAGGCAAAGTTGTGAAAGGCTAATTTCTGGGCCTGACATAGCGGTAGCATGTATCAGCTCACAGGAGCTGTAGTTACCTGAAGACCCAAACAAGGTAAAGCCAGTAGAGATTTTAGCAGATATGGGGTGGGTCCCCTGAGGCCCCATCCCCACTGGATGATACGCTGGCAGTGGATGGCTGTTACAGAGAAGGAGTCACTGATGGAGACCCCAGCACAACAGGGGCTGTCTCCTGAACCTGGGTTAGGCACAAATCACACCCAAACACTTGCTTTTACAGAGAGATCCTTTATTAAGGGGGAAAGAAAAGTTAAAGTGGCCACTTTCTGACTCAGGCAGAAAACAGCTGCAAATGACTGTGCAGTTATAATTTTTAAAAGGAGAAAAATGTGAGGTTATGTGGGATGTCTTTCTGTATACTGTGAATATCATTAGACAATAAAGGAACTATTCTGACCTATGGCAGGGCATCTTAAAAGCAGGCAGGAAACTGAGCACAGATAAAGGGAAAAGAGGGCAGAGTCAAAAACACTACAATCCAGTCACCCAAAAAACGAAGTATTAAAAAAATCCACAAGCCATATAACAAGACAAATAAATAAATTAAAATACAAAGACTAACAATATACCTAAGCCATAAACCAAACAACATACAATTAATATAAATGTCTAAGTCATTTTGGGGGGTTAACCCATAATAGGCAAGTCCAAACCAGAAAGCTAAGCTAAGCCAAAAATCTTTTATTACAAGGAGGTCCATGTTAGAATGGGCTAGGATGCAGTGGTATATTTTGTTGGGGCACGTTAATTAGGTGAACCAAAGGGGGCTTTTGATTGATGGGGTTTAATACTTTGACAGGTGGATTTTGGTAGTTGGCCTCATGGGGGAGGAAGTGGCCAAATAAGGGAAGAGACCTTGGTAGCTAGCTTTAGGAATGTAATCTAATGAATTTTGGCAAGGCAGCGGGAATGGGAGAGAAGAACTAAACCCGCCAGAGCCATGCTTGCCACGTCCGAGCTGGTCAGAGTTCCTTTAGACACCCTACTTTGGGGACATGGCCATAGGTAGATTGCTCATATGCCAATGAATGGCCACACACCTATGTGCATATGAGCAGAACTAATTGGATTCATATGTTTATTAATAACAAAAACAAAATTATAGAAAAGAACATGAAGTAGGGAGATAGATGCTGTGGTGAGCACTGAGTAGAGTTGCAGGAACATAGCCGTGAATCAATATGATGAAGAGACATGTTTAAAAGTATGGAGCTTTCAGGGAATGAAAATAATTATTAAAAATATATTGACCTGAAGCATGGACCAGGGGGATTCTGACCCCTGGTCCATCACCAGACTCCAGAGGAACCTCTTCCCCCAAACTCATACCATGCAGCAAATGCATTAGCTGATAGCCTGACTATGATGATCTTTGTGATGGGGAAGCATGATCTAACACACTACTAACCTGTGTTGGATAAGGAGACCCACATGCAGGCCTGAGGGTTGTCCATTCCAGGCTCCAAGAAGAAAATATGGGCCCACCTGGTACCTTGTAGCCTCAGCCAGATGGACACTATTAGAATGAGCAGAGGTTTATGGGAGAGAGAGAGCTAGAATGGTTCAGGTCATGTGGACAAAGGCATATCTGAAGGTATGAGAGAGGAAAGGAGTGGACTGAGATGGTGAGGGAGCTGACTCTTGACCAGTGGCAACAATATGAGGAAGCTTGTCTTGCTCTTTGTCTGGGCAACATAGCAGAGATCACCCATTGAGGCACAGGTGAATCAATCCTGAGAATGTAACCTTGGGAGACCTAGCCAACCCTTCATTTCCCACTTGGCTGCAAGGGCTGGGGAGAGATGCCCTACCTCTGTCTCTGCCCATCAATGTCTGAGGCAGGTGGGAGAGATGAACCCTGAGGTAACAAGAGTGGGAGAATTGCCCTTGCTCCTACAAATGGCAAAACTTGGGAGAGCAAGCCCTGCACTTTGCTAGGGCAGTACAATAGAGCCAGCCCTAATAGCATAGGTATGGGTAAGCCAGCCCTAAATTGTGAGCATGGAAGAGCTGTCTCCATTGCTCACCTGTCTTGTGGCAGCATGGGAAGGGAGAATTGCCCCCTCCCATTTATCAAAGTCTGCAGCAGGTGGGAGAGCTGGCATTATGGTCACAAGAGTAGGAAAGCCAATCCTGTTAGCACAGGTGTGGGTGAGCCAACCCTAAAGCCATAAACATAGGCGAACTGTCCCCATTTCACATGTGGCAGACCAACCCTACAGCTATCCAGGCCCAGCCTCAAGGTTATGAATTGGCCTACCCCATCATTAACCCCATATCTGATCTGCTGGAGCATGTGAAGGGGCTTGATCTGCAGATCCGAAGCTATAGGATCTTCACAACACAGGGTAACAACAGGATACCCAGGAAGAGTCCTAGTGTGGACCCAGTAACAATAGTGTAGTAGAAAGCATGGGCCTCAAACCAGACCAATGACTCTATGCAATAGTCACTTGCAAGTAACAATATATGGACAAAGGGGTTTATGACGTGCCTCACTGTGTCACACCGCAGCTTCCATGATGAGATTTTTAAGTTTTTCCTTTTTCTCTTAAATTTTGTTTTATTTGCGAGGTGTGCAGGGGTGGAGGGTGGATGCAAATGGACAGGGGAGTAAATGAGATCAAGATACATGGTATAAAATACACACAGAATAAATAAATAAACAAATAAAAAGTACAGACTAAAATAGTATTTTTCTTATACTATTACTATTCTCCTTTTGGTATTGATAATTTGTGTTTTCCTTTACTTTCAGATCATATTTTAATAGCTACAGATTTATTAATCCCTAAAAATAATAAGCTTTATTTTCTGGGAGTTCCTATTATTTTGTTTTAATTTTATCTATTTTCCCTTGTATCTATTATTTGCTTTTATTTTTGTTCACCTAGGACCTTTCTTTTTTCCTAATTTTAAAGCAGAATTGGAAGTCTGATTTGAGACTATTTTGATTTGAGAATATTTTTCTCTCTTACCATAAGCATTATGAACTATGGCTGCCTCTGAAAGTAATGCTTTAGTTAAATCTCACAGATTTTAATGTGTTGCTTCTTCATTTCCACTCAGCTCCAAAGGCTTTCTACATTTTTTTTTTATTGTTTCTCTTTCTGAGTAATGGTTTATTTAGTAGTGTGTTATCAAAGGTGTTAAAATATTCTGTTATCAATTTGTAAGTGAATTTCATTTTACCATGAGATGGTGTACTTTAAAGACTTGGAATATTTTGAATTTGTTGAGATTCTTTTATGAAGCAGCAAATGGTCTGTTTTGGTACATGTTCTATGTTCCCTAAAGAGAAAACATAAAGGCTGGTAAAACCTTGAAGCACATCATTGGGGTTGCCTATTTTTTCTGGGAATGTCATCAGGCTTCATGTATAAGTATCTGCACTATTCTCAATAAATGAACTTCCTTATAATTGAGAAATGACCCCCTTCTTTGCCTTCACATTGGTAATACCTTTATGTTTGTGCTGCCGTTCTTGTGGACAGCATACAGTTATGGTTTCTTTGTTCTCATTCAAGCACATAACCTCCTCATTTTAACCACAGTGCTTAGATCTTTTACTCTGAATATGGTTGTTGAGTTGGTTAGTATTAAATCTGATTTTTAAAATCTGTTTACTGCTTCTCTCTCTATTTTCCTTTGTTCTATTTTCTGGTCTTTTTTGATTGAATGTCTTTTTTTTTCATTACTGATTTCTTTAAATATCTTGCCTGTTATTAGGTGTCACCTATGGGTGTGGGGATGTTTGTGCCATTGTGATTCTGTTTCGTTAGCCTTTAGAATCTAACCCAATAAAACTTAACTGCATGTACATTGTGCCACTTCATGTACAGGAAAAGATTCTTCAGTTATATGCTTCCTTTGTATCCACACTGTTTCCTGTTTTCCTCTTCTATATAGAGATCACTCAGTACATGCTATAAGTTCCACTTAGACCAGCAGTGCTAGGCTCCCCATAGCTAGGAAGGGTAGGGTCCCATGGTGGGTCAATAGCACTTATGATCCTTCTCTTGACCTGGTGAGTCAGTAACTCTCTGATTGGGCTGGGGGAACATGCACAGGGCATGTGGACTCTTTATCCACCAGTCCTTGATACACTCAGAAGCAATTGGGAGCAATCAATCCCAATAAAGCTTCCTTGGTCTCCATCCAATTATTGCCATAACATTCTTGAAAGCTCCTTGAATGGAGCAGCTTGCTAGTACTTCTCCCTCTCTGGAGCCACTCCCATTCTCGGGAATTCTTTATAGTTTATCAATGAGTCTACTCACTTCTTGTCTGCCTTTTTTTTTTTTTTCTGAAATGTGAGACAGAAAACCCTGAGGCCTCTGGCTAGGGATGGCTTTGATGACTGTGACTATTTGGTATCAAAATCTGAGAAAGGCCTTGTTGCGCTTACAGAATTCACATCAATATGATTTCAAGGACCCCATTTCTCCTATATTTTTCTTTCCATTGTTTGGCTCATCATTTCCATGTAGCTTTATCAGTGGCTGTGGGAGATTTGCTATTGTCAGTCATGCATTATGAGGGCTCTACAGAGTCTTTCTCTGGTGAAGCCAGGGTCTTGGCTTACCACAGACAGCAATTGGAGAGCAAGCTAGAAAGAACAGGTTTGGGATTTAGTAACTAGAGAGGGTTTGTGAGGCCCAGGACAGTACATACCCGAGGAGGAGAGCTGGCATATCAGGAGAGTGTCACTTAAACGACAGTGGTTATCCTCGTCACACTGGTCCCAGTCACTTTGGGATGGCCTTGCTGTGACTGCATCCCCTTGACACACATGGTACTTGGCCTCTTCTGTCCTCATTTATCTAGATGATCTTGGTACGATTTTCCATGTGTATAAAGGTCTTTCTTTAGCATTTCTTACAATTCAACTCTGCTGGTAAGGAATTTTGCTAGCTTTTCGATGTCTGAAAGTCTCTGTTTTGACATTGCTTTTGTAATATATTTTTATCGTGTATAGAATTCTAGTTTGGCTGTTCATTTAATTACTTTAACAATGGTGCTTCATTGCCATCAATTTTACACTTTTGTCTATGAGAATCTGCTGTCACTATATTTGCTCCTAAGCATTGTAAGGAAAAGAAAATGGCTTCTTTCTACACTTTCGATTCTTTGGCTTCTAAATTAAATTGTCATAAAGCAGATCAACAGTAGGCAAAATCATTCTAATTGAACATGCACACGAGTCATGTCCCACCCTCCACCCCATATGGTCAGATGACTGAAACTCATTTGACATCCAATCTACAAAGGGGAAAGTGGTTTGAGGACTTTTGTGGGATGGTTGGGATGAATGCAGACCAAATTTACCTGGTGAGTAAAGGTTACCTTGTTATTTGAGTATGAGTCATTCTGACATTAGAAACTGCCTGGAGTGAATGCTGAACTAAGCTACCTTGGGACCTTGGGACCTCCTGCCCTTGCTGGGGAGGAGATAAAGCGATGGAGAGAAGAAAGAGTAACTGGGAGGGGTGGGAGGGGGAAGGAAATTTAAACAAAATACATTACTCAATATGTACTATCTTGGTATACTAATTGCTTTGAGTAGGGAGAAATTTAGAAACTAACCACATAGGAAAAGCTCTCTACTTCCACCAGCTCCTAAAGTATAGCTAAAACACTCATTTGTAAAGCAGATTTAGATACACAAAGAAAGGTTTCATTGCTGAAGTTATCTCTACCAGAAGGTCATCTGTCAGACAGTTTATTATTATTAGTAGTAGCTTGAATAAAGTCATATTTTTTATCCATGTATCCCCTTGTTCAAATTTCCTTTCCCCTCCTGCCCCTCCAGTTTATTTCCCAGTCATTCTTTTCTAGTCCTTTCTTGGAAGAAAGTCCCACCTAGATGGTTAATGTGTTAGCTGTTAACTCTATTCTCCTTTTTATTTCCTTTGGCATAGGTTTTATTTATAATTATAATTTCAAACAGGCATACAATGTATCTGGATCATATAAACAACTGAATTCAATATACAAAACAGTGGTAGGGTCATCCACTGAAGCATGGGCCACCACTGGCCACATCACTGAAGAAAATGGCTTCACTTTTCATAAGTTGTCAACAGCTCCTCAGCTAGGGGAAGAACTTTATAAGTCCCCTCCCATCCATGCTAAGATATTGATGCACTTGATCTAAATCTTTAGATCCAAAGAATCCAGAAAACACAATGGTCTTTGTAATATCTTTTCTTGGTCTTTGTTGACTAGCTTCATGAGGTCAAAGTGCATTGCATGTTCTGTCCAGATAAAGAGATAGGAGACACATCAATGGATGAAAAATACTCGACATGACACAAATCCTTCCAGCCTCATTCCTCCTTTCTCTCTCCCTAATAACAGATTACCTTGCCCCTGAATCAGTAAGATAGATCTTTGAGGTAGTAACAGGAAGACAGACAAGCATTAGCAGGTTTGGAAGCTATTAATGATGAACCTCTTCCACGTTAGCTTCAGACCTTATCACTGTTTCCTTGGTAACACTAGAAATGGCATCAAGACTTCCCTTCTTAAGATTTAAAACACTATATGAAAAGAGAATGATATCAGACCTTTCTGAGGCCCATTAAGAAGAAACTACTTCTTCCTGGACTGGAAGAAAAATTCGATTTTTATATCTGGCTTTGGAATATGACATGGCATTATAAGCTGCCCAGTTATTTTATACGATTGTCCCTTCTCTTAAGAGTTAATCTAGAGGACCTGTCCTCCAAATTGTGGTGTGGGAAGAAAGAAGGTACCCAAGGCTCATCCATCGATTGGCAGTGTGGCTAAGCACGTATGTGGTGGTGAGATGAGAGAGATAAGAAGTGGAGCAGTATGTATGCTGTGGAGAGATGTAGAGTTGGAGATACAATGATGGTGAGGACCAAGCTGAAGTAAGTGGCCTATGCTGCCATCTGAGCCCCTAGTGATATCCAGAGCCATGCTGCTGCTGAGGGCCAAGGTTCTGCTGCAGCTGGGGTGTATGTTGATGTCTGTAGCCCATTTTACCAATGAAAGCCATGTGGAGGTCCTTGGTCAGGGTTGAAGCATGAGGCCATGTTGATATTCAAGGGCGGTGCTGCCAATGAGGACCGTGTTGATGTGGGTAAAGTTCATGGCCACCTGAGACTATACAATGGTGATGTTTAGGCCCATGCTGCTGCTGAGGGCCATGACTGGGTCTGTGTTTCTATTGCTGTAGGTATCAGTGTTGATGTCAGTGGATCATGTTATAACTGAGGACCACCACCTGAATCCATGTTGATATCCATAGGTCATATGATGGATCATGTTATGATGTCCAGCAGGGATCATATTGATGTGAGTGGCTTGTGCAGCCACCTGGGGTCAGGTTTGTGTCCATGATCTAGGATGCCTCTGAGGATCTTGTCTGTGTCCTTGGCTCTACTGCAGCTGGGGGTCATGTTTGTGGTCTGAACTGTCACCAGAAACAATGTGAAAGCCTATGATCCATGTTCCTGCTGACTGTAAAGAACAAAGAAGCTATTTTTGCAGTAATATTGATGATGCAGATGCATGCTTGAAAAAAGGCTTCTGTGACAACCCCTACTTCCCCCTACCTCCTCCAAAAGTAACAGTCTAAATAGAAAGCCATTGAAGAAAACTCTTAAAAAGTGTAATAAGGATGCTAAAGTTAGTGCTCCTCAATTGGTGGCTTCTGGCTGGGGTATGGGAGGGAAACTACTCAGTTCTATTTATAAAATGGCCACTGGGAGTTTGAGCTTGCTCTACTGAGGATAAATAACACAAATTGAACTTTTGCTTTTGTTCTACATTAAAATTTTTAATTTAGGAGGAGAGGTCTTAAGGATGTGGGGGCAGACATGGAAGGACTGGGAAATGAGTGTGATTGGGGTGGATGATGTAAAATTTCCAAAGAATCATAAAAGTGGGGGAGTAAATCCAACTGGACTTGTGAATCGCCTGGCCAGGAGACTATTCTATAGCAAAGCTGATTCTTTGGAAGATAAGCTAAGGAGATGAGGGGCATAATTATTACAATAATTATTCCCTTAATGAACAAATGTATAAATCCAAGCGTTCCTTCCTCTATATAGTTGATGGCAGATCTCCACTGCCAAGGCTGCTTGCACAGCTTTTCCTTCTCCCTAGTTTTAAGACCAGTGAAAGTCTTAAGGTTGCTGTGACATGTTAGGCATTTTCAATATTTCCTCCAAAACATTTGTACTGATGCCTGAAGACCTACATTGCTGACCCTAACACAAAAAGGCATACCTTTGCCTCTCCACTTTCCCCATCTCTCTTCTCCAGTCAGCTGCCAAGGCTTGTTGCTTGCCTGCTCTATGATTTTTCTCTCAGATTCCAATAAAATGGTCCTCAGGCTTTTTCCGAGTCCATTTTATAATTCTTTATCTTCAAAAGAGTAAGAAGCCACAAAAGCAAGCCCTGACTCCTAGGTAATAGTCTCCTCTCCTGCTTTGTTCAGATCGCTAACCCGTGAATAGGCCTGACTGCCTCCTCCTATTTTCCAAAGATTGGTCTTTTCTGAGTGGTGGGCAAGTTAGAGATACGGTTTCAGGATCCTGAGACAGGAGACAGATTCTAATAATGAACACACAGAAAGGGAATGGCGCCACGCGGTTACCCAAAAGGATTGCTGCCCCTTGGGCTGACTTGACGTCCGTATATTCTTCTTCACATGGAACTTCCCCATCCCTGTACAGAATAGGCATTAACCACCCTGGTTTCTAAACGGCTTGCCAGGACACTGGCTCGAGTGTTATTCTATGGTTGACCTCCAAGGCTTGACATAATTAACATACACAATCTGCTACATTTCTCTACTTAAGAGCATTTATAACTTCTAAAGCGTGAGCCCCAGTCCGGCAACCCCATTAGGAACCTTCCTTGTTAGCGGGAAGCCTTCTCTATTCCATCTTTGTAAGGATTCGTGACACGCCACATGGTGAACCCAACATGGCTCTGGGTGAAACAAAAATTCCTAGTATATAGTGGCCACGTGGTAAAGCCAATATGGTGCCAGCCGGGCCATGTACGGAGGGCATGCCCCTAGGCATGGCTATGTAAACCTGTGCCCACTCTCTCTCTTAAAGGGAGATGCCATGTTACAGTCTGTCTTTCCTCCTCTCCTTCTTCTCTGCTCCTGTACTCGCCTGGCAGCTCTCCTGAACAGAGTGTGGTTGTGTGTGTGTGTGTGTGTGTGTGTGTGTGTGTGTGTGTGTGTGTGTGTCCTTTCACGTGCAAAACCAACAATCTCCAGCTAATAAATTCTCGCTACTTTTTCACTGCTCTTGATCTTTGTGTGTCATTGTTGATAGTCATTAAATTAGAACACAGAGAAAATATACCCCTGTAATGGCTAATCTCAATTGCCAACTTGACAGTCACCGCAAGTTGACCTCAGCACATACCTATAGAGGATTATCTTCATTAAGTTAATTAAGGTAGGAAAACCTGCCTACACCGGTTGGCACCGTTCCCTGGGACAGAATCCTGGACTATTTAGGAAGAAGTCAGCCAGCCAAACACAAGCATTATCACTCTCTACTTCTTCTTTATTTATTTTTATTTTTAAAGGTTTATTTATTTTATGTATATTATCTGCATGCACGATTTTATGCCAGGAGAGGGCATCAGATCCCACTGTAGAGGGTTGTGAGCCACCGTGTGGTTGCTGGGAATTGAATGCAAGACCTCTGGAAGAGCGGCCGGTCCTCTAAACCACAAAGCCATTTCTCCAGCCCCTCTCTCTCTACCACTTCACTGTGAACACAGTGAGATTAACTGCTTGGAGATACTGCTGCTATGACTATCTCACTCTCATGGACAGCACCTCAAACTGTGAGCAAAAATAAATGCCTTCTCCCTTAAGTTGTTTTTGACAGGGTATCTATTTTATTACAGAAACAGGAAAATAAACTTAAGATATCATCTCAAATAGGTATGAATACTACATGGGTACTCACATTTGTGAATCTAATAAACTTTGAAGTTAAAACTTTGACCTCATTTTTGTGTGTTGAACTGCTTAAATTTATTCTGCAGCTGACCAAGGCTTTGTTTTTATTATTTTTTCTTTTTTCTTTCCCCCCTATTCTCTGTGATTTATTTTTTTTGTCAGTTTCCATTTTAGCAACTTCAATTTGATCAGTCTGTTATCTTGAGGTATGTAATTTGCTTTCATTCTTACTTGGTTTATTTTTATCTCAGAATTTCATTATTCGTCTCTTGCTATGGTTTGAATGGAAAATGGGCTTGCTTGGTCCCAGCTGGTGGCATTGTTTTGGGAGGATTTCAGAATCTTTGGGATGCAAGGCCTAGATGACAAAAGTAGGCCACTCTGGAAGGCTTTTGAAAGCTATATTCACTTTTAGTTGTGATTTGGCTCTCTGATTCCTGTTCAGCCAAGATGTGTAAGGTGGCAGACACAAGTCCTCACTGTCCTGCATGAAGAGCCTCTGTGATGTATTCCCCAGCACAGAATTCTGAATCTCCTGAAACTGTCAGTCAAAATGCATCTTCACATTTGTCCTCTCTAAGTTGCTTTGTATTTCGACAGTGATGAAAAAAGCAAATGATCACTAGATGTTCACATGGACTTTGAACATACCTCTTCTACGCAATGGATTTCTTTCTGTCTTCAGCATCCTCAACATATGGAAAATATACAAGGCAACTTTCAATTCTACTTATGTCTATTAATTTTTTATTTGTGTCACTCTAGTTCTAATATCTTTTTTATTACTATAGGTTCCATATCTCCTTTTTTATGTTTGCCTAATAACTTTTAAGGAGATGTAAGGTTTTGTGACATTTACTTTAATTGGATATGGAATATTTATTTATTTATTGAGGTTGAGTTTCAGTATGTAGACCAGCTTGGGCTGGCCTTGATCGGTCACATGATCTTTCCTCTACCTCCTGAGTACTAGGATACCAAGTCTATACTACCATACCCAGCTATATCTTTGCATTTTTAACGTTTTTGACTTTTGTTTTCTTCATTTTGGATGCTGTTATACTACTCATAGGCAGTTTGATCCTTTTGGGTTATATTTTTAAGATAGGATTAGATTTCTTTATTTGAGTGACTATGTTCTATCACCTATGTAGTAGGACACATATCTCAAGAATCACGAGGTGTTCTGCTGCAGCTAGCAGGAGCTCTCACTGTTCTCATGACTGTCAGGTTGTCATGCTGTTCTAGCTGGAGCTCATCTGTACACATAGATACCAACGATCTGGCTTGAGCACTGGCAGTAAACTTGGTCAAATAGGTAAATAAGCATGTCCATCATGATAACATTTCTCAGAATTACTAGGATGATGCGAATGATTCCAGACCTCTGGTTTTGAAAAATCTTTGCACCATTGAAAGAAAATACTCATGAGCTTCAAACTCTACACTAAAATGTAAGGCCACTGTATCTGATTAAAAAGATCATCCCCCCTTTTTAAACACAATCCTTTTTTTGTGAATCAGTTATGAAAAAGGAAAGCAATGTAAAGGTTTTTTTTTTTTGATTGTGCATGATGTGTGCTTGATGCACATGTGGATGTCTGGAAGACAAAGCTGTGGAGTTGGCTCTGCTCTTTCACCTTTCCAGGGTCTGCAGATCCAACTCAGATCACCAGGCATGTAGGGCAATCATCTTTATCCCCTTAGACATCTCACTGGCCTGTGGGAAGTAAACTTAAATGTATATATATATATATATAATATATACATACATATATATAGTGTAACTGAGGTTATATCTAAATAATGCATAAACATGTGTTTTAAATAGAAGCTAATTTGAGGGAAAGAGTGAGTGAGTGCCTTCTCATCACACTGTTCTCACTGGCCTCAGGAAGCCATCTCTGACATAAGATTATCTCACTGATTTTTGGAACTATGGCAGTAATCACACTTGGAAATACTTCTGTTCCATTACTTAGCATTTGCTTGGTAGGAGTGACACTGTGAATGATACTTGTCCTCTGCAAACACATCTCACAAGATTCCAGGATACATCTGAGCATGGTGGTATAATCCCAGCACTCTGGAGGCTGGAGAAGAAATATCAGGAGTGGGAGGTCAGTCTGGGCTACAAAGTGAGACCCTGTTTCAAAAAATTCAAACTAAAACAAATAATAATTACAATTATATTACTATTATTTATCAATGAGTTATCATTTAAATATTATCATTAAAATATTAATGACTATGCATAGGCTCAAGGCTTGTGATTAGTAGGCAGATATCCTGGACACTTGGCAAGGTGACAGTGGGGAGGACATTGCATATGTATCCATATGATGTGAAAGGTCAGAGCTGAGCATGTGTAGGTGCCTGGGATGAGAAGGAAGTTAGGACAGTCTATGGATTTTTAAAACATACCCTTTCCTTCATGACACTCTAATCAGTGCTGAGGTCTGTGTCTTACTCCCAGAGGAGTTAGTGTGCTCCTACCTCTCTTGTTCAAATACTTGTCAATAAAAAAAAAAAAACTGATCAGGTATTCCCTGTGTAGGCATTTATTGCCTTATAAGTTATTAGAAGAAATAATTATTGAAACAACATGCAAATTAAGCACTCAAAACAATTTTTTGGTGTGGAAAAATACATGTGAGTGTGTTAATATTTGTGATCTCCCTGGGATTTGCACGTTCCACTTTGGAAGAACTGTGGTTTCTCATTTTACCAGCAATCTAAAAAGAAGGCATGCAAGCCAGACTCCTGGCCTTCAGCAGAGTCGATACCTAGCCCATAGGAGAAAAATTATAAAGGCATTGGCATACAGCCTACATAAGCCATTTCTCTGTTGTTGTTGTTGTTTGTCTTTTGGGAGGCCGCCACCCAGCTCCCAAATAAGTCACATTTGGAGGCTTATTCTTAATTATAAATGCCTGGTCTTAGCTTGGCTTATTGTTATCCAGCTTTTCTTAACTTAAATTCTCCCATCTATCTTTATGCCTCTGGGTTTACACCTTTCTCTTACTTCCGTAAATCTTACTCTTACCTTGTGGTTGCCTGGATGGCTGGCCCCTAACATCCGCCTCTTTGTTCTTTTCCTCTTCCTTGCTTTCCTCCTAAATTTCTTCTTCTATTTATACTCTCTGCCTGCCCAGCTCCTCCTATCTTCTCTTGTCTTGTTATTGACAGTTCAACTCTTTATTAGACCACCAGGTGTTTTAGACAGGCAAAGTAACACAGCTTAATAGAGTTAACCAAGTGCAACACAAACAAAAGTAACACATCTTAAAATAATATTCTACAACATTTCTAGATTCTAAATTACTAAGCAATTATTTCTAGACATTGTCATGAGCAGTGAAAAAGATGTGTTTCCACTCTAAAACCAACATGTAGGAATCAATCTGACTTTCCCCATTTTATAAGTAAATAGTATCAGGTGCCTAGATACTGTAGTTTCAGTCTGTTCTGAGATCAATGTTTTTGTCCTTGTGATCTGCATAGTCTGTGTGATAATCTCTGCATAGACCAGTCACTACAGGAAAAGACAGTTTACAAACTTTTCCCTCAAATCTTCCTAAAAATCTATCTTGTCTTTCAGGACGTATGAAGAAAATAAACTTAGATTTGAAAATTCCATTTTATATTATAAAGGTAAAATAAAGTTCAGTCTCACGTTCCTGGTAGGGGCTTGCCCAGTTCCAAGAAACAATAAGCTAAGCACTATATTGGGGGTCCAGGAATGTTAAACTGTAAAATGTCCCTAAACATGAGCCAATCAGTAGCACACTTGCACCCTTGTCTTCAAGTAACCCTGCCTTGTGGTTTTGCCTTTGAAAAAGCTTGTGTAATTTAGGGTGGGCAGCTTTTCCTTGCCCTGTACATCGGTGTGTGGAACAATCTCCCTGTCTGGCTTTTATTGTGCTGACAATAAACCTTGCTGTTGCATTTCAGACATTTCTGTCTCTGGTGGTCTCTCTGGGGGTCGAGCTTCCGGCAGAACACATACTTAGAAGAACTTGGTAATTAATGCACTATTAGAATTATTGTTATTTCATAAAATAATTATTATAAGCAAAAAGATAAAAAGGAATCTTAAAGATGTCCCTGAGCACATTGCTATTTTATAGCCTGCATTTATTTTGTCTGTATTTTCTTCCATCATTTGTTCATGCATAGATTCAGTACATAATTTCAATCTTTATATGAATCATACTTGTCTCTTGTCATATTTTCACAAAAGTTTTAATAGCCACTCTGGAATATTTAATAACTACATTGTAACCTCTCAACTGACTATCAATATTTAATTTGACTTTTCCCCAGTTTTAGCTACTTTGTTGTTATTTTTTTCTGTAACATGTGATATAAACAACATTTTGTTCATTTGACAAATACAAATTTAGTTTTCTTAGAATAATCAACAGTAATAGTTATAGTGAGGCACTGGAGAGGTATCTCAGTGGTTAATTGTGTTTGCTAATTTTTTGTAGGTCTTACCTCAGTTTAGTTCTCAGCACCCAAATTGTATAGCTCACAGCCACCTGCAAGTCCAGTTCCAGTGGCTCTGATGTCTTTCTCTGGCCTTTACAGGTACCTGTACATGTATGCTACACTCACACACACACACACACACACACACACACACACACACACACACACAAGCACATGCCTGTGAAAAATAGTTAGAATGTAGCATGTATTTACTGTGAATTATACACTGTTACAAAGAATAGAATCCCAGGGCTTGTTTCATTGCTTCATTTTTTTTTTCATGTGGCAAGACACGACAAAGCAGCTGAAAGAATGGAAGGGTTTATTTGGGCTCAGAGTTTGAGGGTGCAGTCCATATGGTGGACTGATGGGGATGCAGGGTTTCAGGTCACACTGCATCTGCTGCCAGAAGCAGAGAGAGATGGATACTGGTGCTCACTCACTTTCTCATTTTTATTAATTTGAAATCCCAGCCCAGTAATGGTGCTGTACACATTCAGAGAGGGTTTTCCCTCAGTTAAATCCTTCTGGAAACATCTTTATAGACATGCCCACAGATGTGTCTTCTACATAATTATAAATCTAGTCAATTTGATGATGATTCACCATTAAAGAGCCCAAAGATATAAAAACTGGTCTTGTTTTTAACCTGTATTGCTATATTGCTAGAGGCAGTGGTAATCAGCTCCACAACTGGGGAATAATATGTGTTTACAATGTCTCTGTTACTAGACTACGTTGAGAATCAGTTAGGGCAAAGTGATTTGTAACTTTTAATTCCAGACTTGTTCTTAATAAGGTTACAGATGTTTTGAAGCAAAGTAAGCTGGTTTTGGGTGAAGGAGAAACTTCTTAGCGCATGTGTTGACAGAGCATGGTGATGTAGCAGAGGGAGGGAGAGAGTTAAGAAGCAATGTGGATAACACAGGCTGAGGCCGAAACCCTGGCCTTGCAAATGTTTGATTGACTTTTCCAGCAGAAATATCTCAGCCTTTTTCTTGTTATTGCTGTTTGCGTGTGCATTCACACAAATTCGCTGATTGTCTATAACTTCTGTCAAATCTTTTCCACCCACAGACACCCAGGGGCTGACATTGAGACAGTAAAAAAGATAGTCAATGCTAGTGCTATAGGAAATGAAATAAATAGAGAACTTAACAGGATGGTGAAATGGTCCTTAATCAAACCAAATAGAACAATTTAGAAGCTTAAACCAGATGTAAAGACTAAGGAAATACTACTGAGAAAGTCTTCAAAGATTCTGAAGGGACTTTATGTTTCCACAGGGACTAAAACAATGAGTTGACCATACATACTTTGAAAATAGTCTCTTTGACTTGAGAAATGTAGTCTAAGATCATCAATATCAGTGGATGGAGACCTGGAACCATGACGAGGATGCAAATGATGCATATGTGTTTCCCCCATGCACTCACACCTAAGATAAAATTTAACCAATAAAGCAGGCACAATGATAAATTAGTAAAACAAACAAACAAACAAACAAGAAACTTAGCTAGCTAAAGTACAATATCTATAATAACACACTGCAGTGAAAAGGATTGAAACTTGGAGATTTGTCTATTTCTGGAATTTTCCTTTTGGTTTTTATAGAACACTATTGATACCTGGTGACTGAAAGGCAGGAGAGTAAAATCCTGGGTAAGGGTGACCTAGTGCATTTATGTTTTAAGAACTTGTAGGCCCTGGTAGACAAATGAGCCGCTGTGCTCACCTTTCTTACAATGGCTTCAAGTGGCCCTATTTCCATTTCAGATTCCCCTAGCACCAATATACGTTAAAGCCATTAGTGGCCATCAATGGGCTTATAGAGACAACACACAGAAAAGCTTTCATGTTTCTCAACACAGCAAAGGAACATTCACAAAACAACTGCTGGACCATCTTATATTTAATCACCACCAAACAAATAGCAAATGAGGATCTGTAGGAGGGGACTGAGGGCCCTGAAGTCAAATGGTGAAAGAGAAGCTTAGTGATGCCTGTATGTCATTTTTACTTAAAGCATCACTCCATATTTAGCCAAAGGAACCAGGCTGGCTATAATAGCTTCATGGCTTGTCTTCTACCATTTAAGGTAATGCTTAACAACTCTGAGGTAAGCTTTAACTGTGTCTTATTAGAGGCATTTGCAATTCTGTCTTACTTGGTACAATGACATGTCTTTGAAGGCAGGAATGGCATGCTACTCTCTTTTTCTCCATTTTACATCACAGAACCACATTTATTTAGCATTTGTCAACCAAACAAACGCGACCCTCCCCCTCCCATACCCCCAAGTGAATACACACTATGTTCACTTTTTATTTTGATCTCTTACTTTACTGTTTCTTTTATTTTATTGTCTTTGAATGCCTTCTTTGTTACTATTGCATAATTTATGATACTACATCAGCTATTATGAATAATTCTGCTTGAACCATTAATTACTGACAGTACGTCATCTCCTCCTAAGTGGTATATTTTCTCCTGACTCTTATAGCTAGGAGTCCAGAGAAAATGTACCAGGGGTGCACAGTAAACACTTCTCTGTGAAGGTACTCATTATTGACAGACATTTGCTAACACACATTTTGAATCAGTCAAGTCATATCATTGACAAAATGCCCTTTTATTATTTATTAACAAACAAAAACATTAACATTTGAGAGGCAGTCTCGGGGCAATTTGGAAGAGCAGATGGGGTAATTTGACTCCTTTAGTTTACTGGCTCACTGACAGGTACCACAGTGAGCTCGCGCGGTCCCCTCCATCTGGCACTCACAGGGGTGGTTGGTGAGCTATTTAGCATGGCAAGAGATTGGCAAAAGAGAAGCACCTTCAGTGTGCAGAACTCGGAGGCAAAAATAGATTCTGCCCACTCATGGGCTTTAGTAAAGGGCAAACGTCAAGTTACCATTAATACAAATTATGAGGCTATTTTTAGGTAAGGACTAATTTTAAAACGTTAGTCAGAAGGATAAGGTTCTGTATTTGGGAGTAGCAAAGCTAACATCCATTTCCCTGTTTGGTGCCGAGTTTTTGGGAATGCTTCTCCACTCGGAGGGCACCGTTAATTCAGCACCCTCCGAAAGTGCTCATTTTCTCAGGACTAATTCCTCAGGCTTCATTGTCTGATTCTCGCCTGAAAATGTGATGGGAAGTCCTTTTGCATTTCGAAGCTGTGAGCAAGGTGCCTCTGTTTTATTTATTCTAACCCCTGGATTACAACTGCACAGAAAATAGAAATAATGTTTTATAAAAACGGAGATGCATTGCTAAACTCGCCCATCACGCTGAGCAATTTGTCTCCCTGAATGTAGTCAGGAAAAGTCATTAAAGATGGCTCCCTATTGTTCCGAACTGCGCAAATGCGCACATTGAAAGGGCACACTTTCTGATGTGACATTAAGAAAAATGGCATTTATAAATCTTACCGCCAGAGTATGGAATAGATGACCAAGGCGAGTTAAGGTTTCTAAGTATCCGAGGAGTTTTTTCCCCTACACTCCAAAGTTTTTCTTGCAACTAATGGGTCTACAGAGGCAAAACAAACAAACAAACAAACAAACAAACAAAAAAACCCAAAAAAACAAAAAAAGCTGCAGGTGTGTCCTGTGTGAGCTCTAAAATGAGAAGTATGCAGTGGACCAGAGGTTGCCCCCCTTCCCCCAGTTACCAAAAATGCATGGAATGTAGCTTCTGACACCTTAATGAGCTTTGTCAAAACATCCTGTATTCTCTCTACTTCAACCTTATCCTCGGGTACTTACTGGATGAGCATGCACTGTGGTGTAGCTCATTATCAGATACTGCTTAGCTTGTGTGAGGCCCTGGGCTTGTCCTCAGCACTGTAAGAAAAACCACCAACACAAGGAGTATGAATTGGTCATCATAAGACCTAATAATGATGGAGTTCTGGAGAAGAAGGCATTTAATAATAGATACCACATATGAAAATTTGGGCTCTGACTTGTCGTCTTTTCCTCAGAGGGTGTGCTTGTGCTTCAAATGCACATGGAGGGAGAATGCCTAGGGAGCAATTGAACTGCTTCAATGCCAGGTTCAGTATTCTTGAGGTTGGATTCCAAACTATTTCTGTTTATTTTGTTCTCATTTGTAAGACTCACAGTAGCCTTCTTTGAGTCCTAAGTGAGAATCCAGGTTATTTATCAAGACTCCTTTTCTATGGTGTCTGAATCTATTTTGCTTTTTGATAAACAAAGTACCACAGGCTAGATAATTAACAGAGACTACAAATGTATTATCTCTCAGTTCTGGAGGCTGCCGAACCCAAAGTTAAAGATAGGAGAGGGTGCCTCTCACTGTTTTCCAGACATGTGCCACAGAGCAGTCAGAGGACAACTCGAGGGAGTTGGTCCCCTGTTTCTACCATGTGTCTCCTGGAGATCCAACTCAGGTTGTCAGCCCTAGCAGCAAGCCCCTTTGTCTGCTGCTCCATCTCACTGACCCTCAGCATTGAGCTCTCAGGATGCAAATACTGCTGTAAATGCCTTGTGCTTTTAGGCCCTGCCTTCCAATCCTGTTACCCTGGAGCATGGAATTTGAGGGGTCACATCTAAACCATGGAGCTTGGTGCACCCCCAAACTACAGTTTATGTCTTCTCCAAGCTTCTCAAGAGAGTTGGAAATTCTGCTGTTTTCTCATCCTCACCAAGAACCTTCTAGATGGTTTCCCAACCTCCAGTCTGATGCTGCTGAACTAGCCAGTGTGGGGCAGAATGGAACACAGTGTATTAAGTTCTTCTTTTCTGTCCTCTCCCATCATGGAATGTTTAGTTTTTCAAAATCTCACCAATTTTCAATCTCTCTAATGCCTTTCATCTTTTATGTCTTTAAAAGGCCATTCTAGTTGTCTGTTTTTTCACATAGGGAAAATTTTTCAGCAAAAGCGAAAACAAGAAAAGCAAATCTGCTGCTTGTATACTCTTTATTTTTGACATTTCTTCTGACAGATGGAGTCAGAAGGTCAAGGTGTGGAAAGATTGTCAGAGTGGCTTTGGTGCTTCCTGGACTATCCTCCCCACACTTCCTGACTGAAACAGAATTTTTCCATTTTGCAGTCTGATGAGAAAAATCTTTACCCACAATAACAGTTTGTGCGCTATTGATCCGAACTTGCTACAAAACTCAGCTTTTCCAAATTCTTCTGGGATATACCACAGCCAAATCACAGGCTTACCATAAATAACTAGATACTCAATATTTCCACAGCTGTGCAGTACCAGATGGCTTTGCTTTCTTAGGCTTTAAAGGAACTGCCTTTGCAGTTAAATAGTCAGAAATGTCAGATTCTATATGCCCATCCTTCTCAGATAGGGCAAAGTAGGGTCTGGGAGGCTTGACCTTAAACTCCATGATGTTCTGAGTTTGGAAGAGAACTCAATTAAATAGTTACATGCTGGAGTCCAGAGATGTGCTGCCAGTCTAGCTGGCATTTTGGTGTCTGATTGAATTATTTAATTTGCAACAACAGTCAACTAAGGACTAGTGGAGTAGAGGCTGCCTGCCCCACTGAGCATGGCCTCAGTTCTTAGACAAGGATGTCCTTGCACCTTTGTACAGTGCTCCTTCTCTCTCTGGTACATAGCAGAGCATAGCATGTTTGTGTGTGTTTGGGAAGGTGGGGAGTCTCTCTTAGCCCCGGGCTCATGTTTGGCTTGGTGCCTCTCTTCACATTGTTTTTCTGATTTCTCTATTGGATTTTCACCTGATGTCATCTTTGCTATTCCTGTAATTTAGTGAGTAATGGCAGAATTGGGGCAAGTCTTACATAACACTGGAGATAATAGATGACCTGTACATGAAGGTACTTCAGGCTTCACTTAGGATTTTTTCTCTGAGGCTGAAGAGAGTAATTCTTGCAGACTTTGGTCCTTGGCCAGCTAAAGATTTTAAAAGAATTAGGACTAAACATGGAAACAAAGCTGTCTTTATTTTTTAATCAATATTTTTAAATATGCCCTTAAATGATATTCTTATTTTTACTCTTTTATTATTAGAAAGAGCACAAATTTTATAAATAATGTAAAAATCTTGCTGTTTATGGTGTTATTACTGTTGTAACTAGTTTAAAATCATAAAGCTTTATTTTTCCTTGCAGAAAAAAATTATCAAAATATTTTTAATGCATGTATGCACATGAATGTATTTTATATAATATCATTATATAAATATTATTATATGATAGCATTTGTATTCATCAATAAGTCATAGATAGTACTTCAAGTAAATAATTATTGTTTATTTTCATGACATGCAATATAAAACATGATCTGTCATGATTCAATAGTTTACTGTTTTTGAAAGTATAGAGTTTCTATGACATATTGTGAATTAAATTGTGTTCACACAAAAGATAAATTTAAGTTTTAGCCTCAGCTATAAATCTTCAGTCCATTCTCAAGAACTCACAACAATCTTCCTGCCTCAGCCATCTCAATGCTGGGATTGCTGGTGTGAATCGGCACACATGGCTTTGTCTTCTCGTCAGGAGGTAGAAACATACAGTGGTTGACTGTTGAGGCAGAAACTGGAATAGCAAGACTGATGGTATCACTGAGTGCTGACCTTCCTTCCTGCCTACACATGAGGTCCGTGGCTGAAGCTGCAGCACCACAGAAGCAAAGCAGAGCGAAGCAACCATCAAGCGTCTCAAGAATCAAAAGGGCAAAGCTGAGGAATGGCAAGGATCACTGGCAACTACCACTCACTAGAAAAAGAAATAGAAGGCTCCAGCCCAAACTCCTGAGAATCATGGCTGTTAGCACTAGATTCTGAATGGGCAGTCTCCAGGATTATAGGTCCTCTGTGGGAAATTGTTAAAGCAGTTGTAGGAACTGATACAGTATCTTTTGCTCAGTTATTTTATTGAATTTTCTTGCAGCTGGGAATCCATTATTATTATTACTGCTATAATTGTTATTATCATTTGTCCCATATGTCATCGGTCAGCACTTCAACTCTAAATTAACAAATAAATACTGTGGTATGTTTTATGATTCACAGCTGTTGATGCAAAAACATTGCTAGCACCTCAAAGGGGCTAACACATAGTTTTTTCTGGAGCTAAACAGGAGTGGTCATGACCTGGGAAATACGGAACTAGGTTACTCACATTCCATATTCCAATATGGTAAAGACTTAATGACAGAAAGTAAAGAAAGTCATAAATCAAGGCACATTTCAAATATCTTGATGGAACCATTAGGTAAGTGACTTAGATCAAAGTGGAAAAAAATCTCAGTTTTAGGCCTTATGTGTTAATCAATGGCATCCTTAACTTTTGGCAGGCTGGATATACAATAAATATATGATAGATGTATATTCCAAAGGATTAACTAATAGTCACAAAGGTATAATCTCACACAGAGGAGGACAACAAATGACTATTACAAGGACTAAGGTGGCCCAAGATAATTTGGTTCTAGACTTGTGACATTTCAAACTCTCCACAGTCACCTGAGTTCTGGTTGACTCCTCAGCCTTGCAGAAGGCTCAGTAGAAGGTGAAGTTTCTCTGTGGGAACTTTGGTCCACATCTCCCAAAGCCATGTGCTGCAAGCTTGGTTGCTAGCCCCTGTGCTATAGGGAAATGGTAGGACTTTAGGAGGTGAGGCCTAGATAGAAGGAATTGAGGTCACTGTAGAGGATGCATGCCCTTGAAGTATATCCTGGGATGCTCCCCTTCCTCTCTCATTCTCATTGCTTCCTGGAATAACAGAACCTCAAATCTTAGCACAACTGACTCTATGATGAAAGTGACATTCAGGCTGTAAAACTCAGCTCATAGAGAGAACCACCTACCAAAGTGAAAACAGACATAATCCATAAAAGTTCATAGCTCTGGAAATGTCCCTAAATGTACTGACCTTGCTTTTGGCTTCTTTAGTTTCATGTTTGGCTAACTGTTCTTGTTAACTGAATTATGTCAACCAAGAACATGGATTTTTATGCTAAAAAGCTTACCCTGAGTAAGGTTTAGGGATACACTGGGATCTCAAACAACCAGTGTAGTCTCTCTGGCTAATCAAGACTTTCTATTGGCTTACATATATGTCTGAGCAGTCTTCTCTGGCGACTACCCCACAATACTGGCTACCATAAAGTAAGCAACTTGGCTCTACCATGTGCTCCCTGCTTCAGCACAGACCCACAGCCATGGGGCCAAGGACAGGACTGCAACCTCTGACACCCGGAGCCAAATTGTTTCTTCTTTGAATCTGATTTTCTCAGGTATTTGGTTACTGTGGTGGAAGTTTGACTAACACAGTAGTAAGTAGCATAGGATAGATCTGGATGGTGTTTCATGATCACTTTATCCACTTTTTATCTCAAGTAATGAATGCATTAGAAAACAACTTAGTTAATGACCACCATCACCAGGACAACAGCAAATGGTCTGTACAGGAAAGCTGAGAAGACAGTAAGGATTACCCATTTTTATGCCAGCACACTCATGATGAGCACTCACTTGTTCCACAGAAGATGCTATTCAGGCGAAGTGCCATGTACATAAGGGTACAAAGTCCAAATGCAGCCTCACAGACCTCCTGTACATAGTGTGTCAAGTATAAGCAACACCAAAGAAAAATCTATTTTTCAAGGACCTAATTCAATCATTTTATTTACAAATGAAAAAAGCTGAAGCTTAGGGTGAAAAGGGGAGTTTATTCATTGGACCCAGGCTTTATGTGAAGGACCAGATTCAAATTCTAAATTTGAATCAGTGCCCTTCTGTATCATAACACTATTCCCTCATCGCCAAGTAAGCAAGGATAAAGAATCAAAAACGTCAAATGGCTCCTGAATAGCACAAGCAGGCTCCACCTGGGCAGATGAAATCACTTAGGATATAAAACTCAGCTGGTGACATCAGTATTTTCCCATGTCTAATGGCAGTAGTGGTCATGAGGGAAGAGAAGAAAAGAAGAAATGCTGACAGGCACAAGACAAAATACTTTGATTTATTTATGTCTTTACTTTTCAATAATCAAAAGTCAACACATTGTGACTCATGACAGGAATATTAACATGGGCAAAAGAAAGCCTTTGCCTCAAAGGCCCAATCTAAGAACATAGTTAATAGCAGCATGATGTCGTGAGTTAGACAATGAACTTTGATGCTGGGAAATCACTAAGAGACAGTATTATTTATAGAATTAGAGCAGTGGGAGAAAATTAGAAGCTAATTAGTAGTCATTGATTGTACCTCATCGTCAGTATAGGAATTATCTCTGCATTTACCTTGAAGGAGAGTCGTCCTTTTTTTTTTCATAACTGGGATTTTTAAAAGGTTACAATATGGTTAAAAAAATACACCCTGAGCCCTAAGTAAAAACAAAGAAATCAAAGATAACCACATACACAATTTTTTTGTGTATTTATAACCATTAACTCACAAATGACTAAAAAATGATTAGAGCTAGAGTAAATAAATAGATGTCACCAAAGAAGCAGTGTCTTCCAGATACCATGGGCCTTAGGCACTTATGAACTCATAGAGACTGGTACAAGCCAAATGGGTCTCATCTCTAACTAAGAGGCTATCTGTAACTGACAACCTCTTGCAAAGAATTAGTTTTTACCAATGAAATCTCACTGGGTATATTAAACACACTTAATGGGAGGCCCCATGGCCAGCAGTAGGTTGCTAACAGAAAACAACTCAAAAGTATTTTGGAAATTTTTTTGGTCTGATATTGCTTTGTTTGGGCTTTTTACCTTATTAATTTTTTGCTTGTATACTGAAGTTTCTGATTTTGTGTTTTTAATGTATGGTTCTTTGTGTGTGTGTATTTCTCATGCCATTTCTTTCTTTTTCATTCTGGTTTCTTTGCTTTATTTTTTATTTTTCTATTTGATTCTTAAAGAGAGAAAGAAGGCTTAGAATTAGATGGGTGCAAAGGTGGGGAGGATCTGGGGGAGATAAGGCAGAGGAACCATTTTCAGAATATATTGTATGAAAAAATTGCACTCAATAACAAAATATCATTCTAAAGTATGATTAAATATATTGGTTTGTTCCTTGTCTGACTCTTCAGACATGAGGGAAGGTATCCAATATCTCAAAATGAAGCCAATTTTATTTTTTATAATACAGATGACCATTAAGAGACACTTCTAAGTCCAGAGGAACCGTTTACCTTATCTCAGGTATGAAGAATCATCTCAGACCCTATGGGCGACCAAGGATTCACCTTGTCTTGACTAGCTCTGATGCACTTGTCTTACTTGAAACTTTGTGTGTGTGTAAACACATGTGTGTGTGTGTGTGTGTGTGTGTTTAATTTCTATTTTCCTCCAACATAATTTCTGTACTCCTTAAGATATTCCTTTGCACAACAATCTTTTTTCAAAAGGCTTGATGAAGAAATTCCCACCCTAAATCTATAAGTGCTGTTCTTCTACCTCAATGGAGGTTTCTTGTCGGTTATAGATGAAATCAAGCCTTCACATTATAAATCTAGAATTTTGTACTCAGTCACATTAAAACTGCAGTGTGAGGACACAATAAATATATTTAGGGATCTACCATATGCTATATTTCACCAACATATGTGGTTAAAATGTTAGTGGAACTGTGATTGCCAGCTTTAATTGCAAACAACCCAGGATTACATAGTAAGAGTGTCAAGGAAGGAGTGACTAGATCAGGTTAGCCTGTGGGCCTGCCTGTGGAAGATGATCATGATTTAGTTAATGAACATGGGAAGACCCAGTGCACTTTTCTCTGGCTTGGGATCCTAGACTATGTGAGAGGGGGAGAAAATGAGCTAAGCAACAGAATCATTGCATGTGTTCATTTCTCTCTATTCCTGGCTGTGGATGAGATGTGATCTACTGCTTCAATTCCCATAACCTTGCCTTTTTTGCTCTGATGGACTGGAACCTGGAATTGTGAGCTAAGGTATATTCTTACTCCTCCAACTTATTCTTTTTTAAGTTTTTTTTTTTTTTTGTCACAGAAACAGATATAAAATAGGACAGAAACTCAGAGCATGTGGGACCGATCTTAAGGAGAGATAGAAAGTCCCAGAATTTCCAGGTAGTAGCTAAGCAGAGCTGATAGGGGAACATGAAGCAGAAGGACTCAAGAGCAGGGTCTCACCTGATGGCTTTCACTGTCAACTAGATGCATTTAGAATCACCCAGGAAACAAATCTCTGAGTATGTCTAGGAGAGTATTCCCATAGATGGTTAGTTGGGAAACCAACTTTGAATATGAAATGCATAATTCCGTGGGCTGGAATCCTGAGTTGACTAAGAAAGAGGTAAACCGAGTGCTAGTGATCCTCTCTTTCTGCTTCTAGACTGTTGATGTAATGTGGACGTAAAATATGCTGCTCATGCTCTACCATGCTTCCTTTACCATAGCCCAAATAAGTTTCCTTCCATAAGTTACCTTTGTCATGCCTTCTGTCATAGAAAATAGACCCCAAAGATGCTGAAATACATCAAACTGATATGTTGGCAGATATTTAGAAAACACAAACCAGAGGAACTATATATACATCAAAGAATTTGGGTGTGAATTAGTGATCCATTAGGGTTTCTATTGCTGTAAAGAGACAACATAACCACGGCAGCTCTTTTTGTGTATTCTTTTATTTTAAAAAATATATCAACCACTGTTCCCTCTCGAGTTCCCTCTTCCCAGTTACCCCCAGCTTCTCCCACCCCATCTACTCCTTAAAGAGGGTAAGGACTCCCATAGAAAGTCAATACAGTCCGGCAAAACCAAGTCCCTCCCCCAGTATCAAGGCTGAGCCAAGTATTCCTCTTTAGGGAACAGGCATCAAAAAACCAGTTCATGCATCAGGGGTAAATCCTGATCCCACTGCCAGAGGCCCCATAAACTTCCCACAACTGCTATCCACATTCAGAGGGCCTAATTCGGCCCCATGCAGGTTCCCTAGCTGTTACTACAGGGAGTCAGTGAGCTCCCAACTACTTGGGTCAGCCATCTCTGTGAGTTTCCCTATCATAATCATGACTTGTTTGCTCATATAGTCTCTCCTTCCTCTCTTCAATTAGACGGGGAACTTGACCCAGTACTTAGCTGTGGATCTGTGCATTTGCTTCCAAGTTGCTGGATGAAGAAGAAGGTTCTATAATGACTATTAGGATGGTCATCAATTTGATTATGGGAAAAGGCCAGTGTAGGCACCTTCTCCACATTGCTTGGAGTCTTAGCTGGGGTCATCTCTGTGGGTTCTTGGGTATTTCCCTAGCACCAGGTTTCTCCCTAGCCCGCCAAATAGCTCCTTCTATCAAGATACCTATTTCCTTGTTCTCCCTCTCTATCCTTTCCCCAACACAACCAACCCATTTCCACATGTTCTCCTCCAACTTCTCCTTACCCCTTCTCCTCCATTGTCCCATTTTATGAAGGAGATCTTATCTATTTTTATTTCTCAGGGAGATCCCTAGATGTCTCTCTTAAGTTCTTCCTTGGTACTTAGCTGCTCAGGGGTTGTGGATTATAGCCTGGTTATCCTTTGCTTTACATCTAAAATCTATTTGTGAGTGAGTACATATCCTGTTTCTGGATCAGATTTTTTTTCTAGTTCCACTAATTTCCCCGAAAACTTAAGTATTTTTTTCTGTGGGTACACTTCATTGTGTAACTGTACTAGATTTTTTTTTTTTAAATCAGTTTTTCAGTTGGGGGCATCTAGGTTGTTTCCAGGTTCTGGCTATTACAAATAATGCTTCTATGATCATTGTTGAGCAAATGTCCTTGAGGTAAGAATGCTCATAAAGTATATTAATTTTCAATTTCTTAAGACACCACCATACTGATTTCCAAATTGACTGTACAAATTTACATTCCCATCAGCAATGGAGGAGTGTTCCCTTTACTCCACATCCCCTCCAGCATAGGCTGTCATCAGTGGTTTTGATCTTAGCAATTCTGACAGGTGTGAGATGATATCTTAGAGATGATTTGATTTGTATTTCCCTGAAGGGTAAGAATATTGAGAATTTCTAAAATTGTCTTTCAGCCATTTGAGATTCTTTTGTTGAGAATTCTTCTCTGTTTAGATGTGTATCATATTTTTTAATTGAATTATTTGGTTTTCTGCTCTCTAATTTCTTGAGTTCTCTATATATTATAGAGATCAACCCTTCGTCAGATGGAGGGTTGGTGAAGATCTATTCCCATTCTATAGGCTGTCATTTTGTCTTATTTATTGTGTTCTTTGCCTTACAGAAGCTTCTCAGTTTCAGGAAGTCTGATTTATTAATTGTTACTCTCAGTGTCTGTGCTACTGATATTATATTTAGGAAGTAGTTTCCCATGTCAATGAGTTCAAGGCTATTTCTCAACTTCTCTTTTATCAAGTTTAGTTCAACTGGGTTTATACTCAGGTCTTTGATCCACTTGAACTTGAGTTTTGTTTAGGGTAATAGATATAGATCTATTTTCATTCTTCTACATGCCATTATTCAGTTATATGAGCACCATTTGTTGAGGATACTTTCTTCATTCTATTGTATATTTTTGGGTTTTTTTCTGAAAAATTAGCAATTCATAGCTGTGTGCTTTAATGTCAGAGTCTTCAGTTCAATTCCTTTTCTATGTGTCTGTTTTTATGCCAATACCAATTTGTTTTTATTACTTATAGCTCTTTAGTAGAGCTTGAAGTCAGGAATAATGATGCCTCTAGAAGTTCTTTTATTGAATAGTTTTTGGTGGCCCTGGGTCTTTTGTTTTTTCATATGAAGTTGAGTATTGTTATTTTGAGGTCTATGATGAATTGTGTTGAGATTTTGATAGGGATTACACTGTATCTGTAGATTGCTTTTGGTAAGATTGCCATTTTTGCTATATTGATTCTACCTGTCCAAGAGCATAGGTGATCTTTTCATTTTCTAATATCTTCTTCAATTTCTTTCTTCAAATGACTTAAAGCTCTTGTCATACAGGTCTTTTACTTCTTTGGTTAGAGTTATCACAAGATATTTAATGTTATTTGCAGCTATTGTAAAGGGTGGTGTTCCCATGATCTTTTTTTTTTTAGTTTTTATTTCATTTGTGTATAAGAGGGCTATTGAATTTTTTTTTAGTTAATCTGGTATCCTGTCACATTGCTGTAAAATGTTCATCAGCTATAAAAGTTTCCTGTGCTCACTTTTGTATACTATCATATCATCTGCAAATAGTGAAAATTTGACTTCTTCCTTTTTAATTTGTATGCACTTGATCTTCTTTTGTTGCGTTATTGCTTAGCTAGGAGTTTAAATACTATATTTAATAGATTTGGGGAGAGTGGAAAGCCTTGTCTTATTCTTAATCTTAGTGGGATCTCTTTGAGTTTCTCATCATTTAGTTTGATCTTAGCTCTGCTGTATATTGCCTTAATTATGTTAAGTATCTTCTATCGCAGTATGAACCCGCCATGAGATATGTTTTTTTTCTTTATTTTGTATTTATCAAAAAAACAGTAAAAAGAATTTAAAAAAATGCTGAAGAGTTAACAATAACTATAGAGAGGATAATAATCATAAGCATGGCTTATCAAGGGTGGAAATTCAAATAAGATTACTACACATATATTTTCTTTGTGTTCAGCTTTCCCTCTGAATTTTTTTTTCCATCCCTGTATATCCTTATTGAAGGTCTCTTCACCCTCCCACCACATCTGATCATTTTTCTTCTCTGCAACTCCCCATCCACTCCATTGGCAGGGAGCAGACAGTCCTATGGTCACACTGGCCCAACAATGCTTGGATCAGTCTTCACTCACGGCCAAATCCAGTTTTGTCCCCCCTCCCTCAAGAGTGAGTCAGGTGTTCCTATAGATGGACTGGGGTTTGAAGGGTCAGTCCAGGGTGTTTCTGATCCCAAGCTATTCAGTGGTTGTGGTTTGCTGCTTGGGCATGTTTGGCTTTTTTTTCTTGTTTGTTTGTTTAGAGACCACCAGTGAGTGGGTACATCCCCTGCTTATCTCTCTGAGTTTGTGATACTTCGCTCAGGAGGATATTCTCCAAATCCATCCATTTGCCTGTGAATTTTAGGATATCATTTTTTCTTACTGCTGAGTAGTATTCCATTGTGTAGATGTACCACAGTTTGTTAATCCATTCTTCAGTTGAGGGATATCTAGGTTGATTCCAGGTTCTTGCTATTACAAATAATGCTGCTATGAACATAGTTAAGCTAATACCTTTGGAGTGTGAATGTGCCTCTTTAGGGTATACACGCAGAAGTGGTATTGCTGGGTCCTTGGGGAGATTGATTCTCAATTTTCTGAGAAACCTCCATACTGCATTCCAAAGTGGCTGAACAAGCTTACACTCCCACCAACAATGGAGGAGTGTTCCCCTTGCTCTGCATCCTCTCCAGCATAGGCTGTCATCTGTACCTTTTATCTTAGCCAATCTAACAGGTGTTAGGTGGTATCTCAAAGTTGTTTTGATTTGCATTTCTCTGATGGCTAAAGATGAAGAGCACTTTTTCAGGTGCCTT
>PVIH01002416.1:0-190427 GCA_004025045.1 Sigmodon hispidus
TTGCACACCCCTAGCAGCGCTGTGTTCTCACAATGAGTGAAGCCAACCTGAGCTAATGCACCCTTGCACACCCCTAGCAGCACTGTGTTCTCACAATGAGTGAAGCCAACCTGAGCTAACACTCCATTGCACACCCCTAGCAGCGCTGTGTTCTCACAGTGAGTGAAGCCAACCTGAGCTAACACACCATTGCACACCCCTATCAGTGCTGTGATCTCACAATGAGTGAAGCCAACCTGAGCTAACACTCCATTGCACACCCCTAGCAGCGCTGTGTTCTCACAATGAGTGAAGCCAACCTGAGCTAATGCACCCTTGCACACCCCTATCAGTGCTGTGTTCTCACAATGAGTGAAGCCAACCTGAGCTAATGCACCCTCTCACACCCCTAGCTGTGCTGTGTTCTCACAATTAGTAAAGCCAGCCTTCTGTCTTCATTTTCTTACCCTCAAGAGAAGGGCGACACTGTTGCCTATGACAGAGCTGTCCAAGAAGCAGTTGCTTGGAGGGAATGCAAGCAGTTATTGTATCTAGCTCTCTGACAAATTGCTCCAGGAGCACAATATCTCAGCCCACATCTCTGTTCCTAATCCCCTTCACATTTTCCACTATCTAAACATGGCAATGTTCAACCATGCTGATGTTCCGGGAGAAAATAGACCTAGTCTACCATCTTCTCATGGCTTAACTTACCTACCAAACCTAGGGAAAGACGGGAAGAGTCAAAACAGAAGAATGAGGCTGATCTTAGCCTCAAAGATGCAACTCAGGCAAGAAGGCAAGGTTAGAAGGGCAGGAAGAAGGTCAAAGGACTGGGATCCAGCAGTAAGTCCTACCTGCATCTATTCACTCTGCCAAGTGATGCTTCAGACCTTGTCACTCCTCCCAAAGAGGGGATGGGAGGAGGACCAAAGGAGGTAGGTAGCTTGGTGACATCTTACTGTTCCAATTGGTTTCTTAGGATAAGGAGGGTGGTGTTAATACACAGTTGGATAAGCCTTATGAGGAAATTGTTCCCTGAGGACAATGCAGATATGAGGTAAAGCCCCATGTGATTATGAATTCTAGACAAAGCCATGGTCTGGCCTTTTAGGAGATCTCCACTTTACCCTCCTCTCCCTCCCTATCATGTTTTATGTTTTCCTGCTCTTTTACTAAAGCAGAAATACTAATGGAGCATGCCTGTAAGGAAGCCCAGGGCTTGGGTGTAATCTCGGTTGATAGAATACCCACTCAGCATGTATGGAGTCCTGGTTTCAGTAACCAGCACCACAGAAACCAATATGGTGTCACACATTTGCAATCCCATCACTGGGTAAGTGGAGGCAGGGAGATCAGGAATTCAAGGCCACCCTTCCTCTCAGCTACATATAGTTCTCAAAGCCAGCCTAGGACTCATGAGACCCCCATATCACAAAACAAAAGAAACCCAAACATGGGAGTGAAGGAGGTAGATTTTTTTGTCTGTAGTTACACTCAGCAGGCTCCCCTCCTCTCCATGATACAGGGCTGCTTATGTCCTCACTTGCTGTGAATGAATACAGTTTGTGTGGAGCTTCCAGTAGATTCTTCCTCTAGACCTGCCCATTGATATACTCATTAACCTCACCAATAGCACCTTATCTCAAAACCTAATAGCCTGCCCAGAAACACTGCCCAAATACCCTAGGCAGTGTCCAAAAACACACTGAACATCTGCACTGATCTCTAGCTTAAGGGAATGGGAATGGACATGGCTTAGATGTAAGGCACTATCCATGTGAAAATGATTCCTGCCTATCAGAGTTAGGAAAGCTCTACCAGTCCATATTTGCAGCTAGAATTTGGACTTGGCCCAGTCCTCATAAGTCTAGCTTGTGGTTGAGTGGAGGATAGGAAGGAGAAGGCCTTCAGCCATGCCAACCATCTTTACCATGGAGGAAGGTGATGTATAATGTCAGCACTAGTGCTCTGTCTCTATACCCAGGAGTAAAAGTCATGCCCAAGAGCGGCTGCCTGTCTCCAGTGCCTTGACTCCTCAGAGGACGATTCTCCTTGGCCCTGCTTAATTGTGTTCATCACTCAAAGTTACTTGGCAAATCTGGCCAGGGGCACAAGCACTGCCATCCCTTTCTCAATTATGCTCCTTGTGCTGCTAGAATCTGGTTTAAGGCCAGACAATTTTTGATTACAGAGTCAATCTTTGTTTAAAAGTTTGCCACCCTGGGGAAGTTTCTAGAAAGTTCTTTTTTAAACAATGCATTCTCTGGACACCTACAGCTAACAAGTTCCATTAACTCAGATTGCTTTTGAAGGTGTACAGTGGAAGCATTAGGTAATATCCCAGATGGGCTTCAGAGAGAGGAATGGATGCAATACCGAGAGGTGTAGCTTTGTCATGAACTGGACTAGCAAGAATCAGTTCTTTTCTATGTCCCGAACACTGTACATATCTCTGAGGGTGCTGACAGTCTCCTGTCTCTCTTCACTGCATGAGAGGACCTCATTCTTTCCATTTATGAGGTAAGGAACAGAGAACATGCCCATCTGCCGACAGCCACAGCTCAGACTTAGATCTTCCTGTGTCCTTGACACCAAGCCTCAGATTCTAGAGCTTGGCCCACAGGCTGTTCATTGTTTGCTTCAGAAGACATAAGACACCAGTGAGTTTTAAAAAGTATGGACATTTAGATATGTTAACACATATAAGAAAGAACTGATGCACCGAGCCAAACATTCCTAAACTAGAAATCTTCCTTTACAAAGCAACCAATTAAATAAGAAAAAGTTAGCTAAGCAACAACACAATTAGTAAGAGGCTCTTGGATCATTCAGAAAATCTGAATTGAGTGCCTACTGTGTGTAAGCCACTCTGCTGGGTACTGGGAAAGTGTAGTTTTTTGATGTGCATTGTTTGCAAGGCAAATGGACAGCAAATGGATAATACACTGAGTTAAGAAGGTTTATGAGTAAAGCTACCATGAAGAACAGTGTGAGCCAATGGAAATGCTAGCAAGTTCAGAGCTCAAGACTCACCTTACCCTCAGCCCCAGAGAGTATTCAAGGCCAGCCTGGGATTTGTAAGACTCCACTTCATAAATCAAAGGAAGACAAAACATGGAGATGGAGGAAGTAGACGGGTAGGCAAATGGAAAGACGTATTGGATAAGAGATTGCAGGTGTGTGTGTGTGTGTGTGTGTGCGTGCGTGCGTGCGTGCGTGCGTGCGTGCGTGCGTGCGTGTGTGTGTGTGTGTGTGTGTGTGTGTGTGTGCAGACTCGGAGGTTGATGCTAGGTGCCTTCCTCAATGGCTCTCCACTGTATTCTTTGAGACAGTGTCTCTTGCTAGACCTGAAACTTACTGATTAGCTAGATTGTGGGCTGATCATCGAGCTCCAGAGTTTGTCCAGTCTATTTCCCAGTATTGGGATTGCTAGCATACATCACCATGGAGACCCAAACTCAGATCTACATGTTTGCCCAGCAAGCACTTTACTGTGCTGTCTCACTGGCCCCTAGCTAGAGCTTATAAAGAGCAAATATTTAGTACTGTGAACTTCATTGATCAATGGTCTCTGTGCTGATGAAACTCACTGTTATGGCAACAAAGCTTCCACAAGCAAATATGTAAGTGAATGGATGTCACTGTATTCCAATAAAGCTTGATTTACAGTAGTTTACTATGGTCTGCAGCCTCTATATTAGCTCATCCAGACATCTCCCCACATTTTAGATAATGGCCTTGTTCAGAACATACAAGCTAACCTTTGCAAGTCTAGCTTCAGAGCACTCACACACCTCTCTAGATGCCATCCTGGATGACTCCTTTAACCCATGTGCCAGCTTTTGATTCCCTCAGGGTATCAGCCTTCAGGATCCCAGACAGAGGACAGCACATTCCCAATGGCCTCTGGTCTCTCTCCTTCACCCTTGTACAGCAATATCCAATGTATCCCAGTGGGGTTCGTCTACAGCCTTCGTTTGTAGTTTAGATGCAGCTTGTGAAATGCAGCCCTTCCATCAAACTGTCCTACCAGAGCCAGCCAAGAATGGAAAGACAGCTGGCTTGCAGGTTCATGTCTTTAATTCAGTCCAGCCCCCTGCTGTAAAAGTCAGCCAGAGCCAACCATCTCTGTGGAAACCCATCATTAATACCTGCTATTCATTAGCCATACAGTTTACCCTGTACTCCATCCTCAGTCAGAATTAGAAAGGTTAATGACACTGATGCCAACACTCATTGGTTTCAGCTCTTGTCCAAGATCTCTGCAGCCACCACACACACACACACACACACACACACACACACACCTTGGCTAAATAGTTGTGTTTCTGGCTAACACCTTCTTCAAATGTTTCAAGATTTCCCAGAGTAGCCAGACCTATGTCCCTGTGCTTCTTACTGTAACTTGGTAGGTCTTGTGTCTCTGGTCCTCTACTGTCCCTCTGCCTGGAGGTGTGTAAGCTCCTTTCCTGTAATTGGTCTCTGGAGTCAGCTGCAGTTTGCAATGTCATTGCAAAGAAAGAAAGAAAGGAAGAAAGAAAGAAAGAAAGAAAGAAAGAAAGAAAGAAAGAAGGAAAGAAAGACTTTTAACCAATGTGTTAAAAACCAGATGCATTTTAATGATGTCAGCTTTAAAGGCTCTCATTCACTTGCTCATTCATACCATCAAGTCCACCATCACTTGCTTAGTGGAGACCTTCAGTGTGCCTGACTTTCGCCTGTCCCTAAGACCCTTGCCTTTGAAGAACACACTGATCAGGCCATTAAAGAATTATAACTTTATGCCATTGTTGCAAAAGAAATCCACATGCATATTAAGTAAAATAGCATGCATGAAACCACCTTTATTCTAAGGGGGCAGAGAAACATTCTGGAGAATTAATTACCTTTGATCTGAGAGTTGGCCTAAGAGGAAATAACTGAGTGATGAATGAATGGAGAGCTGTGTTCCACACAGCAGGGGCTGCACATCCAAACTCATGCAGCAAATGGAGGGTTGTTTTTTGGGGGGTTTTTTAATTGCAAAGGTCCATGCTAAAAGGGTCTGAGTTCTTGATTATTGCTTGGCAGAAAGAAGAAGGATGGGAAAGAAAAGGAAGAACTTTGCCAGGCTCCAGAGGAGAAGAAATTGCAAAGCAGTGTGTGTGTGTGTGTGTGTGTGTGTGTGTGTGTGTATGTGTGTGTGTGTGCGCGCGCACGCGTGTGCAGCTACACAGGTGGATAGGTATGGTATATCTCAGATTGTGCAGCTGGATAGGAATGGCATATTCCTCCCAGTCTGAGAAAGGGGACAGGTACAGTATATCTGAGGATAGACAGATGGATAAGTATAGTATATCCCAGGCCGTGAGGGTGAATATGCACAGTACAACTCAGGCTATACAAGAAGATACATACCATATAGCACAGGCTGTGCTGGTTGGAAGCACACAGTATAGCTGTATTCTACATACTGTTTTTCCTAGGTTAGGATTATCTGTAGCAGCTGATACTTTACACACCCTGTGTTCCCAATTTTTTAAAAAATATGGCTGAACCTAAGAATTCTTTTCTCCTGCCCACCTCTTTTTGAACAGAAACAGAGAAGGAGGGGATCTGGGGGCGGGGGAGGCAGAGGGGCAGTAGGGGGAGGGAATGGGAGGAAAGGATGGAGGGTAAACTGTGATAGGGATGTAAAATAAATGAAAGAATTTTAATTAATAAAAATAAAAAGTATAAGCACTTTGAATATAACAAATAAATAAACTGCTTCTTTATATGCAGATGTTAAATTTTTATAGTATCCCCCCCCTAAAAAAAAAAAAAAAAGCTTTCCTCCCTGGAAATACTTCTCAAGTGCTTAGGCCACCAGGGAACTATAACAAAGATAGGTTTGCATAGACAGAGGATCCAAGTTCAAGTCTCAGGAGTCTGTCACATTCTTTGACTGTGCATCCTTGGGCAAATTACGTACCCACCTGGGCATCAGTTTACTCATCTAAGAGTGGAATAAGCCCAGTTTTCTTCCCCTGTTTTTGTTGTGAAGATTAAGCTGGCATGTGTACGGCACCTGCTTAGCTCAGAGAGGGTCAGTGACAGCAATGATGACCCAGAGAGTTAACCCTATTACATCAACAGGTCTGCAAGGGCAAAGAAGACATCTGTTCCGCCCACCATGGTGCCTTCGATGCCTGCTACTGTATCTGGCAGGCATGAGTACCCTGGGTGCTCCTTACAACCATAGTGACTTCGGTAATAATTGTCTTGGCAGTGGAAGAGATGCTGATGTGATGTGGTGCTGCACATTCTTAAACCAGAGTTAGGAAAAACATCCTTGAGTTGAGGACCCACAGGTTTGTCTTTACTTTAATTGTCTCTTCTGAAGGCATTTCCACCACTAAAAACAGAGGACATCAGAAGAGCCAAAGGTCCATTTCAAAAGAACAAAAGCCATGCTGGACTCCCATAAATCCTGCAGCTGGCTCAGCTGCTTCTCTGCTTAGCTAGAGAAGCCTGAACAGTGCCTAGAAACCCACCAGGGAGCTCAGAGAGACAGGGACCTCATGGCATCAAGCCTGCCTGGCTGCATACATGCTTTGTGCAGCCTGAGACAGTCTGAATCCCACACAATCCCTTGATGTCCCGTGGTGGGTGCTTATCAGTCTCTATCCTCTGAGAGACAGGACATTAGCTGCCCTCCGTCCCTTCAGTTTCCATTAACGGAACCAAGTGGCCCTCAGCCCTCTGTATTCAAGAGGGCCTTAGTTCAGATGTAACACTCTATTCCTGTTTACAGAGGACATGTCCTTAAGTCCTTCTTTACATCTTCCTCTATAAAATGGGTTTAAACAGTACCACTGATCTCAGGAGCGTTGGGAGGGTCAAGGAGGGTGCATGCACTAACAGTTTATTACCATACATGCTCCACTCTCTTCATTCTCAGTGTGACACAGTCACGCTGGGGCTGGGAAGCTGCATTTCCCTGCTGTAGGAGAGGCTCATGCTGCCCACCTAAGATGCTCTGAATATTCAGCTCATAATGTATGGCACATATTCGTGCTAAGCATGCTGCACCGTGATCATTATTACAGCTATGCACTGTTGGTCTTTTTCTGTTTTGATTATTTAGGTTCAACTACTCCCTATTTATTGTGGCAAAACACACACAACATAAACCCCCTTGGTGACATCTAGAGCCTTCCCTGCTGTGCAGCCAGCATCACCTCTCTTATGTACTAGGCATTTGAATCACATCAAAAGCTGGTACCCTTTTAGCAACCGCTCTCACGCTCTTCCCTTCCCAAACCCTGGGATCCACCAAGATTTGGTTTCTGGATATTTTATATTAACCAAAATCATGTCTGTGGTATTCTGTGTCTAGGTTATTTCACTTAATGTAATACAGGTAAGATTAATTCATGTTATACCAATTATTTGCATTTCATTTCATTTAGAGGTGAGTAATATTCCAGGAAATGGCTACACTGCAGTGTGTTCATCCATCTGTATACGTTGCATACATCTGTATACGCTGATGGATGTTTGCGTTGTTTCCACCTTTTGAATAGTGCTGCTGTGAATATTTGCATAGAAGTTTTGTTTGCAAGTGTGCTTTTTAAAATTCTTTTGCAAAGGATGACATTTTAGTATATGTGACTTGGCTACCTATGAGGAAGAGGGAGAAACAGTAAGAAGATAATGAAGGAAGAGAATGATTTCAACTCCACCAATAGAACCCAGCTTCTGGGATGCTTGTGAATATTCACAGCATATGTCACAAGCTACACTGTGTGTGCTATATCATGATTATGGGACCCACCTCAGGCTATACTCAGGTGACTTTCTAGCCTCTTGACACTTCAAAAAGTTCCTTGCTTTCCTTATTCTCTGTGTGTCATAGTATGGTTTGCTGGGGCTAGGGAAATGGAACCAGCCATCCTTCCTCCTTTCTCAGAATCAAATAAGCCACAAGAGCTACCATAATCAAGGAATAACTATGAGCCAAGCTCTGAGTTAGGCCTTTCATACACAGAAACTCACTCAGTCTGAGCTACAAGAAAACTGAGGCTTAGAAGAGAAGAGTAACCTGCAAGAGAGTGGTAGAGGCAGGCTTCTAACTCAGGTCATCTCACTGCAGTGTTCCTGCAGAATAGTGGATCACCTAGCCGTCACTCATCTACCTCATCTCTACTAAACCCACCCATACATTTTCTTCAGCATAAAAGAAATCCAATTCAAGTTTATAAGTAGCATTTCAGGAAACTGCCACAGCCTTGGGAATCTCATCCAACATTTCTGTGCATATCAAGCAACTATTATGTGCTATGTCCAGATTTGGTGCAGAATATCTGCTAGTCTAGCTCTTCCTCTGCCACACTCCTCCCCTGTTATTGAGAACATAATCAGATCTTGGCTCTTGCAAGGATGCTCATGACTAGTCTCATTCTTGATATAAAAGAGACAGAGTAATCCAGGAACTGCAGTATCAGACCCCATTCTCACAGGGCCCCCATCTCCATCATGACTGTTCTGTCAGCATCTTCAACAGTTCCTGACTCATTGTAAGTGTAACATTCATGTTTGCTGAAGGAATTGATGAGATTGCAGCAGCAAGAACAAAACAAGTGTGTGCCTTGCCTTCATCTGACATAGGTCCTGCTTTTCAATTTACTGTGGGACTCCGTTTCCCATCACAGCCATGTACATACCCAGAGCTATGAAAATGACTCATCAATGTTCGATGCACTTGAAGCACTGTTTTCTTAGCACAGATCCCGCATATGGCACCTGATGGCATTTACTAATTTTTTATTGTTGTTAGCAAACATTATGTAGGTTGCCATGGAGTCACAAAGGGAGTCAGGCTAAGATATTGACCCTGAGTAAGTAGCTCATTTGGAAAGGTAGATATTTCTGTAAATGAATAACTTTGACCAAAGGACCAAGATGTGTGAGTTCACAGTCAATCAAACAACCAGGGCTCAATTTTCCCTTGGAAGTGGCTCCATCCAACTCAAAAAAAGAGCCATTGGTAGAAAGCAACATTTATTTCTGAAGCCAGAAAGTACAGTTGGAGGCACAGAGCATATATGCATATGCTTTTGTCAAAGCCTGCCTGTCAGGAGGCTGGGAAACCACACTTCCCAAGAGATCACAGAGCACACAGCTAGGTTCCAGGTGATTCTAGACATCGAGCAGGTAGGCCAGGATTGAGGAGAAGGCAAAGAAAAGCAATCTAATTCCAGGGCAGGGGACGACAGGACTAACATACATGAGGTGCATTCTGTGTTCCAGGTGCACATGCTCATAGTGTATCCTGGACTCCCTTCTACCCTAAAAACAGTGGTGCCTGGCATGTCATATGATTTCCCATGTTTTGGAGAAAGTAATGCTGCTCAGAGGAAAGACTTGTCATTTTCCCTAGTAAGACTCCTATATTTGTTAAGCCTTTATTTTTAAGCCTCTTAATCTTTTTCACATGATGTAAATTTTTCCTATGACCCCAGTATAGAAATGGATAGAAGTGCAGTCCACAGAGAAGCCTCAGGCCATCTGACCTTAGGCCCCAGCTACCTGGCAGAGGCTGGCATCTAAGAGCTGCAATCTAATAACCACTGATGGATCTGATATTTGCTTTTTTTATTTCTAAAATGTTCTGTCCCTGACAACTGTCATATTACCCACTCAAGAACTGTATCCTCTACTCACATTCTGATCTCTTAAATTTTCACTTTAGCTTTGAGCTAAACAAACATCCTTGAGAACGTGCAAATGGAGATCATACTTTACACAATATTTCTGGTCTATCAGAGTCTCTCTGAAGCAAACATCTATGTCTGCACAAAGTTTGCAGAGTTGGCCACAGAGTTTGTTTCTCTAAAAGTGTATATGACTTCCTCTCTGCATTGGGGGACATTGTGACCTTGATCTAGTTCAGACAGACTGGTGGACCTGACAGGCTGCCCAAAGAGAGCAAGGTGAGCAGTGGAGAGTCACCTACCCTGTGAGCTCAGAACCACCCTAGGCTGTTATCCAAACTGACCCTGTCCTAGTGTTCTGGGAGTTAGCTTGGTGCAGGCATACTTCTACTGCAATAGTGCTGATAGTAACATCTAGCATTCTGTGATATCATCTCTCTCTCTCTGGTTTTTTTTTTTCTGACTAACATTCACTACCCCACTTCTGGTACCAATTTTATGTGGGCTTGGATTTTTCAGCTGTAAGCAACAATAATTTCTTCTTGTTTCATTACATCTTCTATCTGTTCTATGAGGCAGGATATATTATCACTCCTAGTTGTAAATATGAGAACATCAAGTAATAAGTAGCTAAGATAACATGCTCACAGCTTCACAGCCAACTGGTAAGACTACAAATATAGCTCTTTCTGACACCACCTCTGTATTATATCACCTGTAACTACAGAAGGACTTTTGTGGTGACATTGAGATGTAAAGCATTGATCTAATTAATTTTTATCAATAAAAAATGGGGAGTCAAATATTGGGGCAAGGACCTAAAGATCAGAGAACTGGGAGAAGCCACCAGTTGCTTCCTACCTCTCCAATTTCACCAGTCCAAAAGGCTCTGGATTTTCTTTCTGCCTCACCTTATCATTTCCAATCTTTTTTCTCCATACAGACCTCCAGACCTCTATGGTTAACTAGTGGCTAGCTCTGCCCTCTGACTCTAAGTAAGCTTTATTTGTCAAAACACAAACAAAATGACCAATCACACAACAGAGATGGACCAATAAATATAGTAGGTCATTATTGAATAAACCCAGAAGAGTGTGAATGGTGAAAAATGACCTCTTTACAGCCACACCACCAGAAGAAAGCTGAGCTCAACAACACAGTTCAGTCTAGCCCTTCTCAGTTGGAATAGCACAAATACACTAATTTAGTTCTGGCATACATCATCTAGGCTTAATCATGCAAACACAAGAAAGAGCATTTTTTACATAGGAGACAGTACAGAATGAATCTCAATCTGGAATGGAGCACTTGTGCCAAGCAATGGACCCAGAAAAGAGCTTGAAGCCTGACTTAAGAGTTTTGATTGCTGTGGTAAAACATTATGACCAAAAGCAACTTGTGGATGAAAGGGATTGTTTCAGCTTACAGGTCACACAGTCCATCTTTGTAGAAAGTGATGTCAGGAACTCAGGCAAGAACTAGAAGCAGAATGTGTGGAAGAATGCTCTTGCCACCTAGCAGCAGACTCTTTCTTAGCCAGATTTCTTACAACTCAGCATCACCTGATCCACATCAAATAACAGTCAAGACAATCATCCTATGGACAAGCTCACAGGCCAGTCTTATCTGGGAAGTCCCTCAACTGAGATTCCTTCCTCAGATGATTCTAGGCTATGTCAAATTGACAGTTAAAGCTAACACATATGGAAAGGTAGAATTTGTCCAATCAAATATTCTGCTTATTTGATGTGTCTCATGACATATGAAGACAATCAGATTAAAAAGAATTAATATGTAATTGATAAGACTTTATGTACATATGTATGTGCTTTGTGTGTATGTGTGTTTGCATCCAAACCAGGCTGAATGGCATATTTAAATATTTTGTTTGAACACAGGGTCTCACTACATAGTCCAGGCTGGCCATCATCCCACCCCAGCTTCCAGAGTTCTAGTATCATAGGCATGTGTTAACACAGCAGGATACAATTTAATTTGTTCATGATTCTAGCAGCCTCGGATCCACCTGGGTCTCTTGGTGCTGATCCCTGTCAGTCACCTTTCCATTACAGCCATATTGAGGAAGGACTGGTGTGTTCAGACTTTTCACTGATGGAACACCAGATAAACAGCCTCTTCAGATGGCATATGTGTGTTTAAAGTGAGAAATGTGTTTTCCTCAAATGTTCTGTGAACATGTTGAAGCTTTGCAAAATGATTTGCAATCCCTTTAAATCTGACAAGCATGTTTCAATGCCACATCATTTTGCTAGGTAACAAAAAAAGGTAAATCCAATTAACAGTGATTGAGTTTTATTATCCAGGTGTCTCTCGAGACTGCTGCCTGTGTGGAGGAAGGGACTGTCCCCACAATCTCCTTGGTATGTTACGGGTTATGTGTCTCAGGATTCCTTTGATTGGCTTGTGATTCACCCATATCACAAGAACTTTGCTGTATCGTGACCATGGCTGTCACCTGCTCCTCTCGTGTGTGTGTGTGTGTGTGTGTGTGTGTGTGTGTGTGTGTTTGTGTGTGTGTGTGTTTGTGTGTGTGTGTGTCACAGGAAGGACCTGTCAGGAAGAGGGCAGAAAAGTTAGGAAGCTCCAAGTCAAGTAGTTCCAAAATTGGAGTGGCCACAGTTTGACCTTGAGCAGCTCGTGCATCTTGTTATGTAGTTAGCATGCTAGCCTGCCCCTGATGGAAAGTCCCGAAGGGCAGTAGGCGGAGGAGGTAACATAGAAACACACATGTTTTAGAAAGATCCAATGAATGCCTAGGGAGGCTCAGTGGGAGAGAACTGAACCTGGGGACAGGATAGTGTGTGAGCCTGTTCACTTTTCCTGGGTGCCCATGGTGCTGTAATTATACCTATGGCACCCAGGAACAAATACAGCATCCAGCATTTTCTAAACAATCCCCCAAAGTCTTTTATGCAAAACTTGACTAAATCTGTATCTGGAACTGGTTTTATTTTCCAGTTCTTTTGCTTCTCTTGTGCTTCAGACAGTCTCAAGCTACCCTTTTCTGTTCTGAAGTCCTGGGTTTTCTCCTTATTTCCCTCACAAGAAGAAAATATCATTTTGTTTATGCTAAAACTATTGGGAGCCTTGAAGAAAGAGTCTTGGAAGTGTCTCAGCTTCCTGTAAACTCCAAAACAAACCACTTTAAACATCAGGACTTCAATCCAGTCAGGTAACTGACTATCGTAGGGAAAACATAGATGGCAGGCTCGGGTTTTAGGGTAAGCTGTGGAGTTCCACAGAGCATGAGAGGCCAGCTCACATGATCCGCTCCAGGGTAATAAAAGGAATGCCTTAGAGTGGTGAAGGATAAGAAATTTTTTTATCTGAGGATAATTAAGAATAAATCTCTATCTAACTGACTGGTAAAATAAGGAAACACACATACTTTCTGATGGTAATTTTCTCTTTACTTCTTCTTAAAAATGATCACTGACACTTTCTGTCTCTACACAGTTATAAATCTCTACCCAGCCATAGCTATACATCTCAAATATATAGCTCTCTCACTAATAACACTCTATAATGTTCTTACTTATTCACTCACACATATATGGCTTTTCTACATTTCACTCATTCTTTGCTCACTTGCTCTCTCATCCATTCATTCTATCACATATCTCTCACCCTCTCTTTAGTCTTCTTCATGTCTCACTCAATAAACATACACTCACATTCTGCACAGCTTCCTCCCTACATTGCTGCTGCTCTTACACACTCTCATTCATACACACTCATTCTCCTTCTCTCTTCTCCTCTACATTGCTGCTGCTTCTCCCTTAGTCAAACTCTGGACAATTATATGTTTCATTTTCAGGGCCCAACCCATTCTTACAACACATGAAGTCTTACAGTTATTCTCAGGCTAGACCAACCAGTGTAAATCCTTGGCCTTGCATGTAACCTTTTCCCAGATAGACAATGAAATTGAAATTTAGAACTTCACAATAACAGTAGCATGGTAGTCAGGGTGCATGCAGAAATTCAACTGTTATAGGGCAGTAGGTCTCAAAACAGCCTAGCCTTGATTTAGCAAAAAAAGAAAAAGAAAAAAACACCTTGATATATTAGTCTTTGTATATTTTCTGTAGGAGCAACTTAGTCTGTTTGAATTTATTGGGGAGTCTAAGATTAGTTGTCTTTGAGACTTAAAATACTGTTACTTTCCTGTGTCAGTAAAAAGGAATATTCTGATATTATTTCTATACATCAGAGTTATGTAGCTTAAACAGAAATCATCTTTCCTGATTATCCACAGCTATAAGTATGCCGAAAGATGTAAGATACACTACCAATGGGCTGTGGAAGGAACCCCATAGCTATTCTTACTAGGAAAGCATAGCAGTGGCATCTGAGAAAGTTATAGACAGAAAGCAGCTGGTCACCAACAGTCAGTGACCCCCATGGCTCTGCCGTGTGGAGCTTCCCATGAGGAATTACATGTCTGGTGGGTCAACCTGTCAAACACTAGTTGTCACTGCTATATGGCCCTCTGCCGTGGAGAAAGTCAAACCTTGCACTGTGTCTATGTCAACTTCTGTTATGCAACTATGTTTAGTAAACAACACACTCAAAAGGAAGCATGAGACTTTGGAAGGCAACTATTGTCATATTTCCAAGGAAACAGCCACATTGCTGAACTTTGCCAACTAAGTAGAAAATAGAATTGGCACATGTTTGATGTGCAGGGTCCTGAGGTCTTCACCTTCATCCAGCCATCCCTAAGACTACAGACAAGCCACTGCCTCAATTCTAGACATGCTTCATTCCATAGAAGAAGCACCTGCTGCAAGAGGTTGTAATGCTATTTAAAGAGATAAGCACTTAGAGAGAGATGGGTCTATGAGTGTCATTGTTATGCACATTCTCACAAGCTCTTTTAGCCTGGGACTCATTGTCTTGAGTCTTCCCTGGCTCTCTCTATGCAGAGTCAAAGAGGGGAATTTCTAAAGAAGGCAAAGGCTGGGATGCAAAAATAAGGGATGGTACTACTGTATGGTGACATAATTTATACTTAATAAAATCAGCCAGCAATATCAGAGAACAGAATCACCCACAGTCAAGCCATGAGGGTCAGAGAGCAGTGACCTATGCCTTTAATCTCTCAGGAGACAGAGATATTTCTGTTTATCTGTGAGTTCAAGGCCTAAAAACAAAACAGTAGTAGCTCACACCTTTAATCCTAACTCTAGGATTATGATTTTATTAAATATAAAATATAGTACCACATAAAATATATCACCATACTCCTGGATTTCAGGGCATCTGTCCTTTGGACAAACAAAGAAGGAATAACCTCATGTCGATGGAGCAGACATGTTACAAGGGCAGCAGGAAGAGCTGAGCTGGTATGATGTCACTTCCTTTGGGTACTACACAAGCAAGTGACCATGTCTCAGAGGAATAAGTCAAAGAGCAATAAAAGATTATTCCTGACCTCCTCCTCTGGCCTCTGTGCAGGCAGAGACACATATACATGTGTGTATGAACACACTACATAAAAAGGCCACTTTTAGCCTTTCCTCATTAGCATTGCCTCATTGCTTTCTAAACTCTTGGCTTTTCTTAAAAGGATCAGCTTCTCCTGTTGTGTAGACCCTTTTCCTCCAGCAGATACACACCCTTTGGTGGAGTCTTGTGCTTGGAGTAAGAACTCATGTTTATTTACCAAGAAGCACCCAATCTTAAGATTAAAATGTCATATCCTGGGACTCCATTTGTCAGAGTAGTTGAATCTTCTTCTGCTGACACCCATAATTGCTCAGTTTGTTGGATACATGTAGACAAGTGACCATTGTTTTGTGTTTTCATGTATAACTTTTTTAAAATATCACAAATGGGGTATGTCAAATTGGAATATTATTCAACCAGAAAAGAAACAAATTCGAGCAAGCGCTTCACCACAAATGAAGCCCAGCAAGCTATCTGCACAAATATGAATTCTCTACAGTTCAACTTCTATGAAGTAGTGAGTTATCAAAACTAGAAAAACAAAAGAAAATTATAATTGCTAGGGGCTGATAAAGAGAGAAGAGGAATTGATTTTCAGGACAGTAAGGGTGCTGAAAGTGGGTGGTACTGGTGGTTTTTCAGCAGTGGAGTTGTATTCATTACAACTGAGCTGTACACCTCAGAGAAGTTGGCAAGATTTGTGTCAAATATGTTACTTTGACACAATAAAAGAGATGGGACAAAGGTGAGAACATCGACTGCTGTGAATATTGTTTCTTATGATAAAACTAAAATGATGTCTGAATTAATAAACAGGTAGAACTGGGGAGATAGCTCAGTGGTGCAGCTCTTGCCTAGTATGCAGCACACACACACACACACACACACACACACACACACACACACACTAAATGTGCACATAAAGAAATGATGGGTGATAGACCATACTAGACCTAGACACTGAAGCAGTAACCTTTATTCAGAGCTCAGAATGAAGATGCCTTCAACTCTATTTTCAACTCATCACTCTTCACACACACACCCATTCTACACTTGATATGTACATTTCTGCCACACAATGACCAGTCCACTGCAGTCCAAACCTTGTGGGATTTACATTGTCTAGGCAATAGGGGTTGGATTCTGACAGCCATAGATGTCCTTTGTGTGTGCTTGTGTATCTTCCTGGCTTTAGTCTACCAGCCTTACCATGCTGTGGTAACTGCCTCTCGGGGTCCCTTTCAGCATCCAGGCTTGGGAAATTGGTTTGGGATGAGAACAGTGGTTGAGAGGATGGATCTGTTCTGAACTCTTTTCCTGTAGAAACTGAGCAGATCCTGTCTTTTTACCATGTGTCAATCACTGTCAGCATAGCAGCCTTGCTTGGTTCTGACTCTATAGGCATAGAGTACCCTTCTTCCAGGAACTTGGGGCTCTGGCTGTTGAAAGGATGTCAGAGCTGTTGCCCTTACCATACATGTCTCTATATGCAGAATTGTAGCCAAGAAAATGGTGTCATGTTCTCTACGAGATATCTCCCAACTCTTACACCAGTGTAGAGATGAGAACAAATCACTTCAAAGGGGTATTTTCTACTCTGTGCTCTGCAGAATATTCTATGGATCTTAAGCACAGAAAGCCTTCCACGTCATAGTCAAGTTGGTCGTCCTTTTATTGTTTTCCCTGGATCAGAATGTCTTAAGTATCTGATGTTTGAGATGGCAATGATACTATGAGATAACAGCTAACATTTGTCAAAGACTTACCCTGTGCCAGGTGCTATCACAGAGGTCTTACATGCGTCATTCTATTTAATACTCCCAACACCTGCGGTTTATGCCTTATAGAAATGAAAGGAACTCTCTCTAAGCATCAGCATCCAGAAGGGCCCTTTGGGGACCAAATAGTAGAAAGAAGAGAATAGTCACTGCTCTTCATACTCAGCAGAGGAGAGCTTCTCAAACTAATGAAGATGGATATATATATATATATATATTATCATGGCAACTATAAAAAGTCAAACTGATCTTAAGCAGGGATGGGTCAGTATGTGAAGTGTTTGCTGCACAAGCATGTGGACCTCTGAGTTCAATCCCCAGAAGATATGGTGGTGCATGCTTGTAATCACTGCACTGCAAACATGAAGACACCTGGGGCTCACTACACAAGACAATCTACTTCCTGTTCAACGATAGACCCTGTCCCCAAAACACAAATTAAAACAAACAAAAACAAGGTGGACACTACCAAATGAGTGACACATGAAGCTGACCTCTGACCTCCACACACATATACACACACACTCAAAAAGAAAAAAGAAGTCAAGTTTATCTCAGTAGGTCTTGGGTGAGGCATGAGATACAGTGTTTTGTTCTCTTTCTTAAAGATTTATTTTATTTTATGTGTATGAATGTTTTGCCTGTGTATGTTTGCGCCACATATGTTCAGTGCTGGTGAGGACCAGAACAGAGGGTCATATCCCCTGGAACTGGAGTTATAGATGGTCATGAGCTACCATGAATATGCTGGAAACTGAACTCTATCTTCTGTAGGAGCAGCAAGTGCTGGTAACTGCTGAGCTATTTGTGCAGCCTCTTCCTGTGCCTGTAGTTTTTCTTCCGCTCCTGAGACAGAATTCACCCATCCTCCCACTCATTCACTCTCTGCCATTTGCAGACTGGACTATTTATCAAAAACACAAGCTGTAACATCAGAACCAGGTCCCAAGTCTGGTTCTGCACTTCGCTTCATGACCTAATGTCTCTGTCTGAGTCTTGCCATCCAGTCTGTCAGATAAGAGTGAAGGCTCACTGTATGGTACCTTTGTAAATATCAAATGAGGTTAAAAAAAAAAAAAAAAAGCTAGCATATGCCCTGAAGTTAGATCATGGTGCATGATCATGATGGCCTTATTTTATGACTCTCTTTTTATGCATTCACTCCTGATTCCCATGTGGTTACCAAGAAGCTGGCTTCAGCATTTATTGACACCTTATATATTGAGGCAGATATTTCCACGGCCCTAGTGGTTGCAGCAATGGGCACCAGCAATCAACAAGAGATAGACTGACCTGTGAATAACTTTTGATCATGTCAGCGGAAGGTGCAACTGGATATACAGGTCCCGAGGATGAGCTATGGCAGCTACATAGAGATAAGAGCATGTGTGTGTGCGCGTGTGTGCGCGTGCGTGCGTGCATGCGTGTGTGTGTGTGTGTGTGTGTGTGTGTGTAAGACTGGAATGGGATAAAATGTCAGCAGATCACAAGCTATTCATTATCTAGAGTGAACTAAATATGTAGGCAATTATTGACAGGAGCCTGAAAGGAGCAACCAGGAGAATTGGTCCCCAGCCAAATCCCATCTCTTTTGAGCAGGAGCAGGGATTGGCTGATCAGAATTTAACATGGGAGCATGCATTTTACAAAAAAAAAAAAAAAAAAAAAAAAAAAAAAAAAAAAAAAAAAAAAAAAAAAAAAAAAAAAAAAAAAAAAAAAAAAAAAAAAAAAAAAAAAAAAAAAAAAAAAAAAAAAAAAAAAGGACAGGCAAAGAGCTACAGGGTTCCCTGGCCAGATGGAGTAAGCAGAAGTCCCCCTCACCCCACCCATCCAGCCAACCCAGCAAGCTCACTCACTAAACACATAGGGCTTTGCTTTGAAAGGGGGCTTTATGCATAGGCTCCAGCCTGGAAGACCCCTGCCCACCACCCTTCCTCCCCCTTAAGATGTAAGCTTTTGAAATGATTTCATGTGGAAGCATCGCTAAGTAAATTCACTAAATGCCTATTCATCCCCATCAGACAGGGACCTGGTGAAGCAGGAAATGCGAAAATGGCCCCAGCTCCAGCCCTGAAAGATGCTTTCTGGGGTTGCCAAATGGAGTCACAGCAGGCTGACCCTGGGAGGTCTGAGACTTCCCAGAGGGGGCTCCGGGAGCCTGGCCTTGGCCTCTTCAGTTCTCCCATCTAAGCTTCCCAAGTGGCCCTGTTTATTATTCCTGCTGCTCGAGATCCATTCAGAGGTTAACTTGTCCTTTTATTCATCAGGGTGACAATAATGAACTGTCGCAGAGTGTGCAAGAGGTTTGGTAAATAAGAGCAGCTGAGGCGAGGAGATGTATTGGGCCTCTGGATGGCTGGGAAAGACATTGCCTGATTTTCCTTATAAGGACATTGTGTTGCTACTTACCCCAGCAGCTCCTTGGGGACCCTTTTTAGCATTAGGCCACAGGAACCTTGGAACCTTGGCCACCTTGGTTATCACTGTCCAGACACAGGAAGGTTGGCCTTTTGTGTCTGTCCCTAGGATTCACCTCTGTGTACATCACAGAGCACTGCATCCTGTTCAGGATGCATTTTACCAGGCTGCAGATGCAAGAAGCTTTTTAGGCAGCTGCCACCCCAGTATGACTGGCCTCTAATTGATCAGTGTCCCAGCTTAGTATTGAAATAAAAATCACACTTATTTTCACTTCAATATCTCTTACTGCTCTGTTCCATTTTTTCCACCCATCTGGAATTATGAGTTATTTAACATAAACTATCCAATGAGTGGATGAGGGTTCAGGGTGGCTATACTGTAGAGCGGTGGAGAAATAAAGAGGAGTTGTATAATAGTAAGTTTCTGACCCAGACTAGCCCTAAGATCTGGACCCGCCTGCAGCAGCTTAGCTCTGTATAGCCCTGAGGTCCAGACCATCAGTCCCAAAGTACCAAAGAAATACACAGACGCTTACATTAATTTCATGCTGATTGGCTTATGGCTCAGTCATATAACTTACTATTAACTCTTAAACAAACCCATGACTCTTATGTTGCTTAGCCATATGGCTTGGTACCTTTTCTCAGAGCAGCATTTTTCTTCTTTCCTCTGGGTCTTCTGGCATCTCTCCTGGTGTCTCTCTTGGTATCTCTGCCCTGCTCTTCCTGTTCTCAGAGTTTTCTTAGTCTGGTAGCCCCGCCCATACTTCCTGTCTGTCTTTTGGCCAATCAGTGCTTTATTAAACCAGTAGGAGGGACAAATATTTATAATGTACCAGAAAATAGTCCCACTGTAGGGTTGAGGGCTAAGGGTATAATAAGCCAAGCAACTTTTAGGTGGAAAGAGCAGGGCAACATGCCCTGAATGTGTACCTACTGTGTACCCTTAAATCTACCCATATTTCTGATGAAAATGCATGATGAACCTGTGTGTGCTCAGTGTGCTTAAATCTGAGCATCCAGAAGGAAAGGAGTTTACAGAGGGCCACTATTCAGATGGTCTGGTGACTTATTTTTGCAGCTGGAATTCACTTCCAGATCCCTAGTGTCTGAAGCTTAGACATTGCTTTCTAAGCTATCTCCTTGCTTCTCTTCAGTCCAGCATTAGAGTTAGGGAGCAGATAAAGCATGCGCTACTCTAGCATGGGGTTAGGGTTAGGGTTTAAAACTCCAGCACCCACAGAAAGGCAGAAGCTATGGTGAGCATATGTATGTAACCCCAGCACTCCAACTGGGCTGGAGGTAGCAGACAGAATCAGGTGACTCCCTAGAAACTTGTGGGCCAGCCAGACTGATATGTATAGGGAGAAACTGAAGTCCCTGCCTCAAACAAAGTGGAAGGTGAGGGGTTAACACCCAAGGTTGTCTTCTGATCTCCATACACAGGCCATGGCACATATGTGCTTTCACTAACATTCACAGGCATATACACAGAAGCAACGCACCCTTACACACACACACATACCACACACAGTTCAAAAGAAAGAGTGCAAGCTCATTGTGTTCCCATAGAGGCTCTTTCTTCCCACTTCACCCAGTCTGGAAGAGTGGTTAGCCTCTGCCCTCTAAGGAACATTCTGCCCAAGCAGAGCATCCTGGTGACAGAGGAGCTGTCACATCAGCACCATTTACCTGTTTGGGTTTATTCGGTGGAAGAGGCGACTGCATCTCTGGCAGATGGAGACCTGTGTGACTGCCTTTTAAAATACTGTCACAGCTGTATGCACAAGCTGATTAGCTGTGACGGCACTGTGAACACCGAGATTGATGGTGATAAATTTGGGATAACAATGCTGGGAACAATGTCATCCGTTTGCACGGCGCTTCATATTTTTTAAAGCTCTCAATCCGCAGCCCAGTGGTTATCGAACACTCTTTCATTGCTCACTGTGCACTGAAAGAGTCAGTTCTAAATCAGCTCATCTTGATTCGTGCACTCCTTCATCATTATTCGGTCATTCACCAAATGTTAGTGTAGGCCCTACTGTGTGCCAAGAACGAGCGGGTCTAACTAGATTTTCTCCTTGTGGATTTTATAAGTAAGGAAATGAAAGAGCACTTTCAAATGGTGATAAAGTCAAGTTAGCATTGTGATGTGATAAAGGTGTGTTGGAGAGGGCAGAGGTTCCTTTAGGTGGAATGTTCAGAAAAACCTATCTGAAGAAAAAAACATTTGAAATATCTAAATGACAAGAGCAGGCCAGAAATTAAGAGGGGTAGAAATGGCCCAGGCACAGCAAGTACAAAGGCCCTGAAGCTGATCTGTATACAACATTAGGTATACAGATGACTATTGTAGGCCAGGCCCAATGCTGACCATAGATACCAGAGCACATAAGACACTACACTGCTATCAGAGTTCCTTGTGAAGTACAGTGAAGTATGTGGGAGAGAGATGCACAAATACCCTGTATTGGTTAGCTGTCATTATCAACTTAACAAAACCTAGGGTCATCTGGGAAGTCAGCTGTAATGAAAGAATGTTAGTGCAAGCACACATGTGCTTTGGCCTGTGTCATATCTGAGGATGGGTCGGGACATGGGAAGACCCAGCCCACTGTATGTGTCACTGTTCAATAGGAGAGGGGTTCTTACCTGTGTGACAGTGGAGAAACTATGCTGGGCATGGTACCCAGTCAAGAAAGCAAATGAGCATGCATGAATTCACTTCTGTCTGCTCTCGACTATGGGTGTGGTGTGTCTGCCTGTCTCAAGTTGTTGCTTGCAGTGATGAACAACTACTAGGAATTGTGAGCTCAGAAATTGTCTTTTTCTGGGATGTTACAACACAGCAGCCAGAATAAAACTGGAATGCAGCCTGTTTTCACCTAATGTGGCAGGTCCAGGGACAGACCCACCAAGAGGGTGCATCACCAGGCTGTGTGGCATGGTCAGAACAGGGAGATGGAGGGAAATCTGCTTCTCAGGATCAAGAAAGGAGGCAAGAACCAACACCTCCATGGCCTACAGAGGACCCTGATTTTTCTCTTGTTTGTTTCCACAGGACAAATGACCAGCTGGTGGCATTTCTCTCCCGATATCGAGATATGAATTTCCTGAAGTCACATGGCCGGGACAATGCAAGGTGATGCACTGGGCACCACAGAAATGAAAAGCTATCACTGGGGCCTTTCTTCCAGGTTGATTTACACAACCAGAGCAAAGTTTCCTGTGGAAGAGTTCAAGGGTCCCTCTTGTTAGTCAAGGACAGAGAAGCAGATGCTTCTTGCACCTGTGTATGTATATGTATGCGGGTATACATGTGTATGTAGGTGCACATGCATCTGTGTATGTGTATGTATGGGTGTGCACATATGCATACAGGTGCATGTGCACCAGGGTGTGTGTATATATCCTTCCTCAAGTACTATCCACCATTTTGGTTGTGAGACAGAATCACATAGATTCTGGGGACTGAACTCAGATCCTCATGCTTACACAGCAAATACTTTAACAACTGCACCATCTCCCCAGCTCACTTAAAACGGTCACATCTTTGTTTCCCAAGGGATTTTCTGAGTTCATTTTTATTGTGGTAATCCTTGGAGTACTCACAGGTAATTCTCAGATTGTTGGTAGGCAGACTGAGGACTGCATGTAAGTGATATGTTGTCCCCACATTATTTAATCCTTCTGCCTGTCACTCAAGAGCTGCTTACTTCATGCCACCCACATGCCAGGCACTGCTTTAGCAGTGAACAAGAGCACCTTTAGATCCCCTAATGAATCTACTTTCTAGTTGAAAGACTCATGATAGCATGAAGTCAAATCCAGAGGCCTAACCTTCCAGTCTGTGTCATCCATATTTCCTCCCATTGCTGGTATGGATAGAGCCATGGGGGATTCAGGACCCCCACCTCTCCCACTTACAGTGAGCAGTATCAAAAACTAGAAGTTTGAATTAAGGAGATGGCTCAGTTTGTAAGGCACTCACTTCATGAGTATGAGTTCAGTTTCCAGAAACCCTGTAAAAATTCAGGCATTGTAACATGCACCTGCAATCCCAGTGAGATGGGAGGAAGAGACAGTCCAAGTAGCCTACTACATGATGAAGCTTCAAACCAATGAAAATTCCTCATCAAACAAAATGTGCAAGATACCTCAGGACCAATACTCAAAGCTGTCCTGTGATCTCCACAAACATGACATGTATGTACACCTACTCCTACTTACATGTGCATAAACACATTTACAGATATATGGGAACACATACCTGTACAAAAAAGCTTCTCTCCTTGATGGAAATGGCAGTTTTGAGTACTCTCTGGTTCTAGCATTGACACAATGTATTCCAGAATAGTAGTTCCTTGAGAATTTTGTACAGATTATGTCTTAAGCTACTACTGCTGTGATGAAGCACCATGACAAAAGCAACTTGGAAAGGAAAGGATTTATTTGGCTCACACCTCCACATCACTGTTCATTATGGAAGACAGTTGGGACAGGAACTAAATGGGGCAGGAACCTGGAGGCAGGAGCTGCCTCAGAGGCCGTGGAGGGGTCCTGCTTACTGCCTTGCTCGTCATGACTTGCTCAGCCTGCTTTTTTATAGCACCTAGGTTTACAAGCCCAGAGATGGCTCCACCCACAAAGGGCTGGGCCCTCCCCCATCAATCACTAATTTAAAAAATGCTCTACAGGCTGATCTTATGGAAGTGTTTTCTCAATTGAGCTTTGCCTTTTTTAAATGACTCTAGCCTGTGTCAAGGTGACATAAAAACCAGCTTGCACAATGTGTTTTGATTATATTTATCCTTTTACCCCAATTCCTCCAGACCCACCCTCTTCCCTACATATTCTACTTTTACCCTCTTTATTTTTAATTCCAAAAAGAAAAAAAAAAATTAAAACCATAGAACCCAACTTGTGATGCCCATGTATCTTGGCCATGTGACCTTCCACTGGAGCATGGTGAACTTACCTTCTCCCCTCCCTTCTCCTGCAGGTGTCAGTCGGTAGCTTCTTAACTGGGAGTGGGTCTTCATGGCGCCTCCCCTCTTCATGCTGGGATTTGGTCTGGCTTGCACTAGCATGGGTCTTGCCATCTACTGGCTCTGGCTCTGGCTCTTACAGACTTTCTTCCTCTTCTTCAGCAATTGTCCCTGAGCCTTGGAAGGGGGGACATGCCAGTTGTGGGCCTCTGTTCCTTACCATCTACTAGAAGCTTCTCAGATGAGGGTTGAGAGTTGTATTTATTTGTGGGTATAACAATAAGTCATTAGGAGTCAGTTTAATATTTAATATTAGATCCACCTAACAGAATAATAGTAGTAGATTCTCTCCCAGGACTTGTGGCCTGTGTAAGCAAATGGTTTGTGGGTTAATGATGCGCTGAGGTGATGCTGAGGCAACTACTCAGCTTCCCTGAGCTTCAGTGCTCTCCTGTTTGCAGAACAATAAAGTTGAATGTACTAGTTTCCAAAGTCCCTTCCAGTCTGCTATGGCTTGTCTCTAGACTGACTCTTGTACGACTGGCTGACAAAAACTGAAAGCTTTAGAGGCAGAAAGATGTGAGGGACAAAAGCAACCAGTTGGATGCAGCATGATTTGCAGGGTACCTCGGTTTGTAGTCCTGTACAGGGCCTAACAGCCATCCTGACCCTCTGTGCCTGTCTCCAGCACTTAGCAGCTCGTTTTGACTTTCAGCTCCCACTGTGAGGAGATGGCATAAAAGCAAACTTGTATTTCAATAGCTGCCAAATTGGTCCCAACTGTTCTTGTAATTAAATGAACAGGAGTACTGTGTTCACTATTTTCCCTAGTTTTCATCCAAAAATTATAAGTGACCAGTGGGGTGACTGATGCATGGTGCAGTCATCATTTCCTGGGGAGCATCAGCAAAGCCAAAATCTGAGCACTGGATAATGGAAATGTCTTTGGGGGCTTCTTGCTTCTGCTCAGATGCAGTCTACCTGTATGTGACTTTCTGTGTGAGGACAGGAAAGTAGAAAGGAAAAGTCAGCTTTCTCCGATAGAGTAGTTTCCTGAGGGATATTTTCTGCTCTGTGTAATTTCACAGTCATCAAGTGTTTGGGATGGGCTAGAATGTGAACAGTGAGGCAAAAATGTTGGTATCAAAATGTCATCTCTGCTACATCTCAGCTCTGTGGCTCCAGCATTTAGTCCCGACTGGCCTTGCCTCTGTGTGTAGCAGGCAAAAGCAACAACAGGATAAACTGGCTCACAAACCACAAGGAAGGCAGAAAGCTGGACTCTGAATATGGTACCTCATTCCAACCTTTCTTGGTAGATGCTCTCCCATTGGAGAGAAGTATGCAACTGAGGACTAGGTAATTACTTTGTCTTACCCCACACCCAGCATCCTAAGATTGGTTACTGAAAGAATTCCAGCATAGAAAGTTAGCCATCTAGGCTTGGAAGAAGAAGACCAGGAATCACCTGCCCCCTCTCAGCACTCACTATAAGACCCTCTGTAAACCACATTAATTATCTATTTATCTGCTGCCTTGTCAGTAAGACTGGAGTGATGAGAATGTCAACCCTATAGAATTTACTGAGTTTGCCAGACATGATGGCACAGGTCTGTAATACCAGCTACTTAGAAGGCTGAGGAAGGAATGGTGCAAGTTCAAGGCCAACCTGGGAGACTTAGTGAAACCTGCCTCAGAGTAAAAGTTTTTATGAGGCCAGTGAAATGGTTCAGTGAGTTACAGCTATTAACCATTAAAACTTGGTGATCTGAACTTGATCCCCAAACCAAGTAAAGGTGGAAAGGAAAACCCAGCTCCATAGAATTTGTACTCTGTTCTCTACTGCACAAATTCTGGTTGTAATGAACGAAACTCAGAGCCAGATATCGGGGAAAGGCTAAAATATCAGAGAGAGGAAACACCACCGTTAAATCTCACCCAGCTATCTTCCAGTGTCCTCAGCCTCACTCCTGGTTGCTTCTAATGCCTGCTGTTTTCCCAAAACTGCCTTAAATACCTTCCCAGCTGTTTCCCATCCAGGTTAGGATTAAAGGCGAGAGCTACTCTATATGATAGTCAGCCTTGAACTCACAGAAACACAGAAAGATCTGTCTCTGGAGTTATGGGATTAAAGATGTACATCATCACTCCTGGCTTTCTCTGTGCTGGGATTAAAGGTTTGTGCCATTGAAGCCCAACTTTTTGGCCTTGTACTCACAGTGACAGAGAACTCCAGGAGCTATGTGAGTTATCACGGCTCTGTTATCCTTGGAACTCCCAGAGCTACCTCTGTCTAGTTTGACTATGGGTTGATCTCTTGATAGTCCAGGTTTTATGAAATATGTAACATATCACCACAGTTCTCCACATGCACATTATGGCACATTACACACACACACACACACACACACACACACACATACACACCAGGAGGGGAAGATAGGCACAGAGTGATAGAGAGAACAAGAGGAGGAGATAACATTAATTTTTTTTAATGATTGATATTTTTTAGGTAAAGATAATTATTACCAAGTATGACAATCTGAATTCAATCCCCAGGAACCACATGGTAGAAGGGAAAAACCTTCTTCTGCAAGTTGTTCCCTGACCTCTACATGTGTACCATGCTATGGACATACACATGTACATACATACATGCATACACAAATGAAATAAATAAACACATGTAAAAATATGTAAATACATACAAGTGAAAATAAAGGTCTAGAGAAATGCTCCATAGCAGAGCACTTGGGAGCATGTGCAAGGCCCTGAGTTGCATTTCCAGTGCAGCAGAAACAAAGAAGGAGACAATATAGCCTCTTGGGACAGTTGCTTTGAATAGGGAACAGATGATGATGATGATGATGATGATGATGATGCAGAAGATTTTAGACGTGATAGACATGTGACTCCGACTCTCAGGACAGCTTCTAGAGTGTTCCCAGGGCTGGGTTGAGGCTGGGAGAGGATCCAGCTCCAGATTGGAAGCAGCACAGACAGCACAGGCAGCTTTGCACCAGCCTCCTGTGTGGACTCCACCTGCTGTAGGCAGTATTCCCACACTGGGTACCAGAATGACTCTGAGCAGCATCAGGTATTTTTCTTCTCTGACATTGAATTAATTCTCCAGCTAAAATCTTATTGGATGTGTAAACAGGCAACTGATTAGCCTAAAGTTGGCATGTCCACAGGGAGCCTGGCCAGGAGCCTCCTCCTGGTAGGTATATCTGCTGTCTGGAGGTATTTTGGTACCATCTTGCTTCTGCAGAGATGGGCTCCCTTCCCTGAAAGCACATAATTAATACTGCATCTCCAGTAGAGAAAACAGATCATTTCTGCTTTTCTTCCCATATACCTACTTGGTCATTTATAACACTCATGGGGTCCTGTGAGTTTCAGGAGCTATGTGACCTTAGAACTTTGTGCTATACCCAGCCTCACTCCCTACTTCCTGCACAGGATTTCTCATACATCCCTTCCCGTTACTCTACTGTGCACTTTTCTAGGCTTTTTTCAAGACAATGTGAATACTTAAAAAATAGTCTAAAAAGAAAAAATATATATTTCCAGAATCACTGAGGAGTAGAATAGAATTTTTTTTTACATTTCTTTCTATGTCCAAAGAAGTCTATGAATGACAAGCATCACTTTAATAATGAAAACAGAAAGTAGCAGACACTGGTTTTTTAAAATAATATGAAAGGGCTGGAGAGGGGCCTCCATTAGTGAAGTATTTGCCACAGAAGTGTGAGGAACTGAACTTGGATCCCCAGCACCCAGGTAACAAAGCTTAGTGAAGTAGCCTCCACTGATCATCACAGCACTGGGAGAAGGGAGCATGTGGGGACAGGATGTGCTCATCATCCAGGAAGCCTTTGAGTCAGTGAGCTTCAGGTCCACTGAGAACCTTGCTCAAAAATAAGGTCAAAGAGAATCCCAGACATCAAGTATGGACTACATGCATGTGATGCATGTGTGTCAGCACACACACACACACACACACACACACACACACACACACACACACACTGCATTTGCATCTGTATACAAACAAATAGTACATGGACTGTAAAACTCCTAAGGCCTTCAATGGAAAACCTTTGGCTTCTAAGAAGGAGAAGCAGATTCCTGGCCTTAAAGCCTGAACTAGCACAGCATCCTTGAATCTGTAGGTCTCAGAAGTCAGGCCACTGGTTCTGCATTTCCTCCTGGGCATCTTCTTCTTTCTTTGAAGAAATGCCAAGTTGGTTTTCACTGAACAGTGTAATGAAGAGTAGCTATCTCTGACCATCTCCACCAGTTAAAATTCCTTATCAACCATTGCCCTTCATTTCTCCTACATAATAAATAGACAAAGCAAAATCGATTTGCATTTTCTCTCTACTCATCTATTAGGGTTATGATCTTGTAGCTTAGAGTATGGAATCCATAGAATGACCTGTAAGGTTTTAACTATCATTCTCGCCACTAACCAGCCATGTGTACGCTCCATCTCCCCCACCCAGTCTATCTGCCTGTCTTTCTCTCTCTCTCCCAGCAAAGACTGCATGTGAGTGCTTACAGAGTGCATGGGTAAGACCTAGAATGTAGAGTGTACTCAGCAAACGGTAGCTGTCAGCATCTATTTTGTTCTCTGCCTCTAGATGTAAGAAAAGGCCAGAGATGGTGTTCTCAATCCTAGTCTCTTGACAGAGATCAGGATCTGGAAGATATCAAATACACTCCCTAAGGCTGATAAAATCATGACTGTCCTGGGCCTTTTTGTTCCCTCTACCTGTGTCTGCCCATCAGAACCTAGTGCTAAATCCTAACCAAATCCTGACTTAAGCTGGCAGGAAGTTTGTGTTGATAGCCCTTTGGCACAGTTAGAAGGATGAGCGTGACACCTATCACCTCCACCATCACAACCATTAGCATGAAATAACCTCAGAACTGGGGTTCCAAGTGGGAACTCCCTGCGTACTATCCTTGTTTAGCATGGGATGGTTCCTTTAGTGCCTTTCTGTTAGATCTCATATGATAATAAAAGAGATAAACATTGAAAACACCCATTTTGATAAGGAAAATGTTAACATCCCAAATATCTTATGGAGTGCTAACTATATGTCCAACACTGTATTAAGCCCTCTCCCAACCAATCTTACTTAAGCCTTTGGACTAACTCTTACAGATAGACATGCCCTCAGGCACTCTTTTCCACTTGAGGATTAGAAACAGCACATGATTTAGTGTAGCGGGTTTAGGCACTTTTGAGCAAGACCTAGGTATGGTTTTTAAGGACTCCTGTAAGGGGCGTGGTCAGGCCCCTTTAAAGACCAGTTCCATGCTGCCTGCCCATTCTGTTTGTTTTGCATTCTCATTTCTCAGTGGGACGACTGCCACCACCACTGTGTGGGACAGTTTAACTCTCTGGGAATTGCCCTAAGGTTCAATTTTGTATCAACTAATGTTGCATATGAACTCCTTAATAAATATTAATCCTTAATATAATCAATTGCCAGTAAATAATTCCTACAATAATCAAGGAAGTATGAGGTTAGTTCCAGATGTAAAACTTAGACCAAGGAGCCTGGCTTCATGGCTCCCCTGAATCATATGGCTGTAATATGTGAGCATATCAGATGACTGAATGATTGTGAGTTTGTGGGCTATCATGCTTTGTTCTATGGTTTTATTTATTTATACATGTGTGGATATGCAGGTGTGTGTGAGAGAGAGAAAGTGAGTGAGAGAGAGCGAGAGAGAGAGAGAGAGAGAACCTTTGATATCTCAGGAGCCATCTACATTGTTTTCTGACAATAGCACCTCATTGGTCTCTACAGTTCACTGGTTAGGCTGGGCGGGCTGACCATAGAACCCAGGGATCCACCTGCCTCTGCCTCTGAGCACTAGGGTTACAACTGTGCACTGGCACACTTGGCTTTGGACTTAGGTTCTGGAGAACTAAGGTCCAGAACTTAGGTCCTCATTATTTTACACAAGCACCTTACCAACTAAACCAATGTTCAAACCTTGGCTTTATGTTTTCAGTAAAATGCCTGGTTTATGTTTTTCTAAGGAGTTCCATGACAGGGTGCTGGCCCTGGAGAACATACAGCAGACTGACATGTCCAGGAATGGGACCTTGGGACACGATTTATCCTCTCTAGGTCTCCGTTGCTTTTCTCTTTGTTTTGCCCAGCTGTAGATTTAGTTGCCTTAGTGAACTTCTAAGGCTTCTTCGAATGCATCGAGGACCCTAAGGGATAGCCTGTGTCCTTTAAGAACTCACAAGAAAGTGCTGGGATAGCCCCACACTTGGTAGTTATGCCAAGATGGCTGCCAGGGAATGAGCAGAATGGAGATCCCACTTTAGCTCCTGATGATACTGTGGAGCCCTTCATCACTGGCCACTTCTCTCCTGGGGGCAGTTGGGTCCCTATGACTTAATCAAGACCTTCCATGTGATTTAGATTCCCTTTCAGCTTTTAGAAGTTGGTCCCTTGAGTCCTAGTGAAGCCTATTTGGCTAATACATGGTTCTATATTATAAGTATAAATACACTTTGGAAGACAAGCCAGACATTTCTTAAAACCCAGGAGTCAAACTGAATGCAAGTGCTTCCAGATAAAATTCAGGAAGGCCACTCTGAAGGTGCAAGTCCTTGTGGGACCCCCAGATAACCTCTCAAAGAAAAATGAGACTTTTATTTTTGGACGTGGTCTCTTTGAAGCGGTAGCAGTGCTCAGATCCTTTATTTCCACTCCTTTGGGAGGAGCCCTGGCCTTGCTGCTTTAGCAAGGAATGACAGAAATCTTAAGAGCTTACCTTGGAGTCAAGTTCAAGTTCCCTAGCTCTATGACTTTGGAGAAGTTACTTAACCTGTCTTTCTTTTGTTTTGTTTGAGGCAAGTTCTTACTGTGTAGCTCCCGCTGACCTGGTACTCACTACAGTGTAAGCTGCCCTCACATTCAAAGCAAGCCTCCTGCCTCACTTTCCCAAGTGAGGAATTATTACCAAGCCTAGATGGAATTACTGAACCTTTTAGAGAGTCTGTTCCTCTAACACCTCTGCTGCATGCCAGATGTGCGAGAGGAACTGGGTGGGCACCTACTTGTGTCATTTATGTGACTTTCTGATTGTCTAATGGTTTTGGCTCCTGACTTTTCTGCTGTTCATTCATCCCTTGAGTAAACATTTGCTGAGTACCCGGTGTGGAAAAAGTTATTCTAGGGATACAGCAGAGAACCAGGAGGTAACATCTCTATCATATCAAGTCTTCCACCTCGTAAGCAGAAACAGATGACAAACCAAATCAGGACCTTGCACACGAGAAAGGAGATGCAATGGATAACAATAAAGCATGGAAAGGAAGGATTCAGGATTCTAGGGTGGGGAAAGGGTGTCACCATATGGAATTACTAATTGATGGTTTCCCCCATTCGTTGCTTGGGTAACCAGAGCTTGCTGAACACTTTATGAATCCCTTTCAGGGGCACCTGGTTTGGAAGGCTGTAGGGACTGCTGTAATGGGGTCATGGAGTCATGCTGAACCAGGATCAGTACCTGGCTCTTCATAGTGCCTGTGTTGCTTTGGCGCCACCTGTTGCCCAGATGCCCCAAGGTAACCATGGTAATGAGATATAAAAACTGAGAGGATGGAGAGACTATCTTTGATCCCCTTCTGTATGTTGTTAGTTTCATCGACACAAACGAGAGCTCAGCCCTCGTTGGGGAGAATCAGGAGCCAACATCTATAAAAAGAGGGTGTCTTTAGACTTACCTTGTCTTCCAACTTCACCTTTTATGTTTTAAGTTATGATGAATGCACAGAACAGAGTAAATGAAAATTTTAAAATTAAATATTAGCTCAAAGATCTGACTCTGTCCCCTTGGTTGACACCCAGACTCTGGGTTGCTGTCATCTTCTTCCTAGACAATACAAAGTTCTCTCTAGCTCCTGCAGCATGAGAAAATTTTCTTAGGCTGGAGGAATGAGCTGTCTTTATTTACTTATATTTAACCAAAGCACATATTTGCAGGTTATCCTATTTGTAAGTCAGTAAACGTAGAATCCACTTCCCTAAAGTCCTGAACATTTCATTTTGGAGATGACTCATACATGAGTATTGCAGTTGAGTATTATAACCTGGGACAGAACATTAAAATTATAAGATGCTATTAGCCCAGAACGAAATGTGCAGTTTAAATGCTGCTCCATGGAAGAAGAAATTTGCTAAGCCCCTGACCCACAGGTTGTTTTTCACTTTCTCTCTCTGCTAGTATGGTTTCCATGTGAATTTTCACATGAATTTTCTGAAATTAAAGTTTTCAGAATGGTCCTGTGTAGCCACTGGAAATAATAATGTGATTATTAGTAGCCAGAGTCAAGGCAGGATTTGATATTTCAAAGTTTGGGACTTCCTGCCACACTCCAGTTTTGTTTATGTAGAAGTGATATGTGTCTATAACGAATAGTTCTCAGTGAACTTCCCAGGAAGATCAGGACTTTATGAATGAACTCATCAGGAAAAGAATAATACAGGGATACTGGACACCTAGATGTTTTGGTAGATTCCATCCATATGTGCCTTTGAGAAAGTGGCCAGCCTAGCATGAAGCATGACTGCTGCAGGGGTGAGGCCAGCCTAGCATGGAGCATGACTGCTGCAGTTGTGAGGCCAGCCTGACAGGGAGCTGGACTGCTGCAGGGGTGAGGCCAGCCTAGCATGGAGCTGGACTGCTGCAGGGGTGAGGCCAGCCTAGCATGGAGCGTGACTGCTGCAGGGGTGAGGCCAGCCTGACAGAGAGCTGGACTGCTGCAGGGGTGAGGCCAGCCTGACAGGAAGCTGGACCACTGCAGGGGTGAGGCCAGCCTAGCATGGAGCTGGACTGATGTAGGGGTGAGGTCAGCCTGACAGGGACCTGGACTGCTGCAGGGGTGAGGCCAGCCTAGCATGGAGCTGGACTGCTGCAAGGGTGAGGCCAGCCTGACAAGGAGTTAGACTGCTGTAGGAGTAAGGCCAGCCTGACAGGGAGCTAGACTGCTGCAGGGGTGAGGCCAGCCTAGCAGTAGGAATGCTGCAAGATAACAAGAAGCATGTTTACACAGAGGGTCCAGATTCCTGGACCAGTGCATGGCTCAGAAGGCTGAAACAGCAGAAAGATTCCCAGATTGAGGGCTTTCTGGACTGTAGGCTCCCTGTGGACAACTAGTTCATCAGGGCAAGGATCATTCTTCCGTCTGCTTGACTCCCATGAGCACCTGGCACCATGTCTAACACGCAGTAGGTGGCCAGTAAAGGCTCACTGTGGATGAACTGAAAGTTCACGAAGAAAGCTTGCTTATAGCTCTGTCTTCTCTATCCACTTATTAGATCTTATCTAAGGAGCTTTGATTTTCCTAGCTGCAGAGAGACAGACAGACAGAAAGAGACAGAGAAAAAAATGCTACTTCTGCCCCATCTGTGCTACATAGTCCTAAATGAGATGTGTGTGTGTGTGTGTGTGTGTGTGTGTGTGTGTGTGTGTGTGTGTGTTGGGGGGTGGAGTTCTACTATGAAAGTCAGGGATATCAATTGTATGTTTGCATGGGAAGAGCTCAAAGGGACCTTTTATTTTTTTCCACCAAATGCAAGCTGAAATCATGTAAGTATCAAACCATGGCAATACCAGTGGTCACTGATTTAGGCACAGACTGGAATTACAAGCTCTCATATCATATTATAGTTTGTGTAGATATATCAAAGCATAATTTATGCCCACTGCTTCTACAAAAGTACTTATTAGATGTGCCAGGATGTCACCACATCTTGTCACTTAATGTGCTAATGAAATACCCAAAAGATCGTAATTTTTTCAAAATATTTTATAAATCCATGTATAATGTGTGAATGGAGAAACATCTATGAACAGGGACTACAGCTTGCTAGTGGAGTACCTGCCAAGCATGCCCAGGCCCTGGGTTTGAAAAAAAAAGGACTATACACGTTAATATTAATAAGTCATGGTTTTGATAGCAGAGCTGTGAGCAAGCTTTCTTCCTGAACTTTCAGTTTTTTCCCAACAAGCCTTTATGGAATACCTGTCATGTACTACTCATGGTTGCAGGTGCTTGTGGGCATCAAGGAGAAGGGAGGATCCTTATTCTGATGAGCTAGGTATCCATGTGGATCCCACCAACATGCATTCATCTTGAAATCTGAATCTGGTGTGTGTGTGTGTGTGTGTGTGTGTGTGTGAACCCAAGCTGGTCTCAGAGCACAGCATATAGCCAAAGATGACCTTAAACTTATGTTCTTCCTGCTTTCTCCTCCTGAATGCTGGGGTGATCTCACCATGCCAGGCAGATTCATGTGATACTGGAGGTCGGATCCAAGGCTTCATACATGCTCTCTATGTAGGCATTCTACCTACTGAGCTATGTCAGTGTGTGTGTGTGTGTGCGCGTGTGTGTAAAGTAATTTTATAGCACTGTCCTAAGATGGGGGCTCATGAGCTGCATTCATCAAACTGTCACAGGAACCACTAAAAGACTGTTCGAAGAGATTTCTAGAAAAGTAGAGATGAGACTGAATTTGCTCATGTCTGGGTGAACTGCTGAGTAGCTGCACTAGGCTCTCTGGGATCCAGTGATTCTTCTATCCAATAGGACAATGGTAATTCCTGCCCCATAGGTGCCTCACTCCAGAGGAATATGCACTGGGCTCCACATGAAATTCTGGCTCCTAAAGGCACACAGAAAGTGCTGAGTAAATGCCCTGACTACCATGATGGTGGCTTTGAGCTCTGGTAAGACCTCTCTTAGCCAAATACTCAAGGCCAATTTTTTTTTGCCCAGATTCATTCGGAAACAAGGCCTGGACCGTCTTTTCCTGGAGTGTGATGCACACATGTGGCGCCTGGGGGACCGGCGGATCCCAGAGGGCATTGCTGTGGATGGTGGCTCTGATTGGTTCCTGCTGAACCGGAAGTTTGTGGAGTATGTGGCATTCTCCACAGATGACCTGGTGACCAAGATGAAGCAGTTTTACTCTTACACCCTTCTTCCTGCTGAGGTGAGTCCCAGGAAAGATCCCAGGGCAGAAGATGGGAAAGGAGGATAGTGTAGCCTTAGCAGGGAGTGAATGTTTTGCAGTGTGATCCTGGCTTTATGGACTTTCCTGCAAACCACCAAACAATGCTGGAGAACCACATTGGTCCCTGAAGGTCTTGACCTCATAACAAGACCTGTGGTGCACATATAGTGTCGCAATGCTACCAACTGTCTGCATGGTCTCTGCATACAAAGTGCAGCCATATTCAAGATAGCCCTTCTTTGTAATAGAAAAAAAATACAATATTCTAAATCCCCCCCCCAAAAAATGGCACTGCTATTTTGCAGGGGAAAAAAAAGAGTTAAAATGGCAAGCCCTGTGATTGTTGACGACACTCACAACTGTGCAGTGCATGCCAACAGTTCCAGGACACAGCCACATCAACTTTTTACACATCCTCCAGTCATCAATCATGCAGTAAAGTAATAACCATTTTCAGCACCAGTAATCCCTTTTCTCATTTGAATACAGTTCTGTCATTCCTGTCACTTCCTGATTGTGCCGTCTTCATTGTACCCACATATGCACACTCTTGATCCAAAATTGCTCTGAGAAAACTAAATGGGATCTCTTTCACTGGCCTTCTGCATTGTAAGCCATTATGACCAAATGTTCAGGGCTTAGCCCTTCCTATGAAGCATATTAAATAAACCCTGAATCTTTTGTAGCATCCAGGTGTAGTCCCCATTGCATAAGAATCTAGACCATTCTAAAACAGTCAGGCACATCTTGATAGGTTGCCTGTCACCTGCTGGAAGCTGCCTTATCAGATCCGAAATGGGGCTTCTAGCTTTGTCTCCCTGGTCTTCAGCCATTCTAACCTCAGGAAACCCCCAGTGTTTGTTCTGTTTCCATGGAGCCTGTGGCATTGCTCATGTATGGTTGTCTGCCTTCCCCTCTTAGGCCTCAGGCTCTAATCACATAGCCTGGAACAGGCCATGCATCTCCATGGATGGTTTCCATATATTATCAGGTCAGAGGCCAGCTCTCAGGAGGGCCGGCTGTCTACTCGCCTCAGTGTGAGAAGAAGCTGAGCCTGTCTGAGCCAGGTCTTACTATTCTGTGCACATGTTAAGTCATCAGCTTTTAATCCTGTTTCAGTGAAAATCACCTTTTCTCTCCATTCTGATAACCTCCTCACCCATTATCTTGCAGGGAGTTTCTGCATCGTTATAAAGGACACAGGGCAATTGGTAATTGGGTACTTCTCCCAACTGCTTGATGGAAGAGAGGTGCCTCTGTAGACAATTCAAGTTTAAATCCAGGTCCCCTGCCAATGTCATTAGCATCACAGGAAGACAAGTGAGTGGAGTTGAGTGGCAGGTGGAGCTTCATTTTGCCCATCCACCCACTTACAAGAGATTCTCTGGGAGTTTGGTTGTTCTCAGCAGTATGCCAGCAATACCATTGTTACCCAAAGCTCTGGATGCACTCACTTCCCCACACCTACCTCAGCACTGAAACATGTGCCTGGGGTCTCTGTCAGACCCTCCTCCCACATTGTGCTCTGTCTGCCTGCTTGTTCTTTCCTAGACAGCTCCAAGGCTTAGAGGAAATATAAAGGCTGTATCCATAAATTTGCAACAGCAAGACACATATCCACCAACAGCTTCCCCTGGGGACCAGGGTCCAGGAGGGAGCATATTCTCCAGTTGGCAGAGCTTGTTATAAAATAGTGTTGAAATAGAAATCTCTCTTTTCCTTCTCTTTCAATATCTCAGAATCTCTAACCAAACATTGTGTCTTCTCTCTGTCTCTCTTTTTCTCCGAGCATTACCTCTTTCTCAGAGTCCTTGACAGAACTGGCCAAGAGTCCTAGAATTAGGAAAGGACTGTGGGCCCCGGTTCATTACCAAGAAAAAGCAGGCAGTTCACCTTGACTTGTGTTAAAGCCACACTGTGTGGGCTCCTTCAGCACCATGGACAGAAAAGAACCCCTCAATACCCAGTATAGCCACACTGAGCTCAGTGGCTTCTGATTGAGTACAGCGGACAGGAAGTACTCACCCAAGCCTCTGTTCTAGCCACACTGTCTTAGTGCAGAGGCTCCTGGTCCAGCAGCACCAACAGCAGCATCTCTCCCACCCACTTTTTCTTGTGTTGACGTGAGAGTGGTGGACCTTGGTTTGTCACCATAGAAACCTGCCCTACCCTGCACTGTAGTCACAGTGGCTATCCAGAAGTAAAATCCAAGCTCATTGGACATTGTTACCAAGCTGTTTCAGACATGAAACCTGTTGGTTTCCAATCTGGCCCTTTGCAAGCAAGAGCCTTTGCAGCCTGTAGTTTCCTGGGAAGCTGTCTACCATGTTTGCTTCTAGTCCCCATTTGTTGATACATTCTGAGAAACTCTTCCTATCTATTAAACAGACAGCAGATGTCCTGGGTGATAAGGGACATATCTCTTCATATCAGATTCTAGGCACTAGGGAAGGAATGTTTGAGACAATAGACTTGTAGGTTGAGTTACCCAGTGAAATCTAAACAGACATCTGCACCCTGAGATGAACAAGCCTGTCAGCTGATGTTGTATGCCTGAGACAGACTTGATACCAGTGTCCTAGAGACCTCTTTGCACTCGATGGTCCTCAGGAAGGACATGCCAATCAGATACACTTGGTTGTGTGTTACCGGGTTCTCAGGTTGAACCTTTGTTTTCCTCTGCAGTCCTTTTTCCACACGGTCCTGGAGAACAGCCCTCACTGTGACACCATGGTGGATAACAACCTTCGAATCACCAACTGGAACCGCAAGCTGGGCTGCAAGTGCCAGTACAAGCACATCGTGGACTGGTGCGGCTGCTCTCCCAATGACTTCAAGCCCCAGGACTTCCATCGCTTCCAGGTGAGGCCACCTGCCCATCACACCTTCCTAGAGAACCATTGCGAGCCCTTAAGGCCAGACTTATGGGCCATCTTATTCTCTCTGGCCGGCCTAACTATAACCAGCAGGTAGCATGCATTTGCCCCATGCCAAGTGGCTGAGCTGTCCTCCCCAGATCTACTCATTAACCTTCCAAAGACCTAACTGTGTGTTGCTGCTATTGTGAGCCATCTTAGAGACAACAAAAAACAGGTCCAAACGATCAGAAATTCTGTTCATGATCATACATCTCAGGCTAGAGAAATGGTTCAGTGAAGAACTGTTGCATGAATCCTAATTGGTTTTATAATAAAAAATCGAGAGTAAGATACTGGGGTAAATGCTATAAGATCAGAGAAGCAGAGGAACGAGCCATTGGAGAAACTTCTCACCACTACTGAGTTCTTAGGCCAAAGCGGGAAGATCCTGTCTCCATGAACTCTTAGACTGAATGCCTCTGAGTCCTCAGCCAAAAGGGAAGTGAAGGGGAGGGAAGAAAGAGCCAAGTTCCTGCCTCATCCAACAGTATATTTCTGTCTTTCCCCAGCCATATTATGTCCTGTCTCAACCTTCCTAGTGCTGGGATTAAAGGCAAGTGTGCTTTCCAAGTACTAGGAGCAGAGGCATGAGATCCCAAGTGCTGGGATTAAAGGTGTGAGCTACCACTGCCTGGCTGTGTTTCACTTTTAGACTGGATTAATCTCATGTAATCCAGGGTGGCCTTGAATTTACTGAGATTCAGATGGATCTCTACCTCTGCCTCCCAGGGCTAGGATTAAAAGTGTGTGCCAACACTGCCTGACCTCTATGGCCAACTCTGTGGCTTTGCCCTCTGATCTTCGGGCAATCTTTGTTAGATTATAAACAATATGTCACCACAGGGAAGAATGAGTCCTACATAATCATTAGGATGTGAGTTTGGATCCACAGCACCCACAGTAGAAGCTTGGAATGCTTATGTCTTTAACTCCAGTGTTGAGGAATAGGATGCACTAAGATCCATGAGATGGAGTGGCTAGCTGAAAATGGTACCTCCAGGTTCAGTGAAACACCCATCTCAAGGCAGATACCCCTAGCAGGGGATACTCAACATTCTTTTCTAAGCTCCATACACACAGGCACATACAGACACACAGAGAGACATACAGAGAGACAGAGAGACTCATGGATGAATCTTAATTATCCTCAGATAAAATAAAAGATACAATAAAAGATGATGTAACCTAAGCTTATTTCTCAAGGTTATCCCTGCCAAGGACCATGGGAGTATACAGCAGATGACAACCAGTATTTTACAGGTTGTCTTATCAAATGAATGACTCTATGTTGGGGAACCCCACTAGGCAAAGTGGAGGTGTCCACTAAACAAAATCCATACAGTGGCCACACTAGGCAAAGTCCAGGGGGAGGTCTGTGAAGTGGCCCCACTAGGCAAAGCCTGTGGGGTGACAAGCTGTGGATACCGGTTGTTTTCTGCCTGTGACTTTTTCAGGTGGCACTGCTAGGCCTCCCTAATAAGAATAGCTGTGGGGTTCTTTCCACAGCCCACTGATAGTGCGTTTTACATTTTTTGGCACATTTATAGTTGTGGATACTCAAGTCTGATATATAGAGTAATACCAGAATATTCTTTACTGACACAGGAAAGTAGCAGTATTTTCAGTCTCAAAGACAACTAACTAGTCTTAAACTTAAGAAAAAATTCAAGACTAAACTGCCCCTACAGAAAATACACAGAGACTAATTCCCAGATGTTATTTATTGCTAAATCAGGGCCAGGATGTTTTGAGACATACTCCCTGACAATAGTTGACTTTTTGCAAAATCCTGACTACTCAAGGTTCAACCTGCTACTGTTATTGTTATGTCCTGAATTTCAGTGTCATTCTCTGTCTGGGGAAATGTCACATGCAAGGCCAAGCATTTACACTGGCTTGTCTTTGTGAACTTACTAGCCTGAGAAAATGTGTTATGAGAAGGAATTGGGCCCTGAAAATGTAGCATATTATTGTCCAGAGTTTGGCTAATGATGCAGGGATTAGCAAGGGGTAGAGAGAAGGAGAAATGAGTATGTATGTGTAAGAGTATGTAAGAGCAGCAGCAGTGCAAGGATGAGGCTATGTGAGTATGTGTGTGCTGAATGAAAGAGGAAGAAGAGGAAGCCTAAAGAGATGGTGAGAATGGATGAACTAGAGAGTAAGTGAGCAAAGAGTGAGTGAATGATGTAGAAGAAGCATATGTGTGTATGTGTGTGCGAGATAACACTGTGTGAAAAAGTTGTTGCTACACATAGATATCGCTGTGTGAAGAACTATTGCTACGTATAGGAACCATGTAAAGAGCTATATGAGTGTGCATAAGAACAATGTAAAATGTTATATGGCTAGAGAGCTGTCATTTGAGATAAATAGCTATGGCTGTATGGAGATGTGTAACTGTGTGGAGGCAAGGAAGATGAAACTGTATAAAAGGAGATGTAAAAGAGAATGTATGTAGAAGAAAGATGTGAAGACATGTGAAAATAGATGTAACTGTGTATGGAGATGTATGACCATATGTATGTAAAGTAAGATGTAGAATGCAGCAATGTGGAGATTTGTAGCTGAATGGAGACAGAAAGAGTCAGAGACATTTTTAAAAAGTAAAAGAGAAAGTTACCATAAGAAGGCATGTTTGTTTCCTCATTTTACCAGTCAGTTAGATAGAGATTTATTCCTAATTATCCTTAGATTAAAAAAAGTTTCTTATCGCTTTGCTACTCCGAGGCATTTCTTTTATTATTCTGAAGCAGATCATGGGAGTTTGCCTCTCATGGTCCAAGTTACGCTCCCATCTTTTCTCTATTGCCTCTCAGTCACATTTCCTGGAATATTTGCTAAAACAATTTGTCTGGGCATATGCTCGAATATATTGAGAGCAGGTTTTTTACTCCAGCAGTCTTGACATTGTGACTGGATCACTATGTTGTTGGGGACCATCCTCTGTGGTCTCTACCCACAGATGCAGTTGTACCATTCAGCTGTCATGCAGCTGCATCTTCACCTGTCATGTCCAAAGATATCTCACAATGTCCCAAAATGTGCCCTAAGTTTAAATTTGCCTTTTGTTGCAAACCTCTGCTCTCTCTCCAGCAAAGGCTAGAATATTGTTGTATTATACTTTGTAAAAACCCGAGGAGCATCCAGGTTGGGAGACTACCATGTTCTGTAAAGTTTAAGGATTAACAAGAGGTGGAGACATCATTACTTGTACAGCTGTCTAGGCATGGTCTTTCACTGTACAGCTCTGAGCAGTGTAGAGCTAGTAGGGTACCTCTCCTGCTTGCCACAAGCCTAGAAGAAGCCTTGGTCCCCAGATTCTACTCTAGATGGAGTCTCTTCTCACTCTATATGCTCCCCAGGACAGTATATTGCCTGTGAGGGGTGGACTCTAGGTTTCCTCCTCTTCTTTTTCTAATAGAACCCAAACAAAACCTCATAAAATGCTGGAATAGATCAGGTGGGGTCTCTATAGTCATTACATAGGGATGACGTTCTCCTTCTTGGAAGGATGGCAAGCACAGCAGCACAAGCGGGGGACACCAGGATACATTTTTGCTGTGGTGGTGCATAGTCAAAATTGCCTTTGTGGAGCTTGGGGTCTCTTAACCTCGTCTCTTGGAGCATAGCCACAGATATGCTGCATCTCCATCACCAGAAGCCTTGTCCAGGATGCAGAACCTCAGCCTCATGCACAGCTACAAGTCAGGACCAAACAGGGACCATGTAGAAGGTCACCATGTAATTAGGATAGTGTCATGTTGGATATGCTCTACCATCTATGTGCCAGACCCTCTGTGGACATTGGCTTTGCTGGGATGGACATCACTGAAGCACAGAGGGATTAAAATATTTTTTGTGGCCCTGCAATTAATGAATTTGGTAGCACAAAGGATAGGTAGGTATGTGGGACTTTCCCACTATCCCCCACTGATTCTGTGCTTCTGTGGTCCTGTTATTATTTATGATTCTCCAATGTCCTCATCTTAAGTTACCTATATTTGGTGATGCACTGAGAGCTGCCATGGACCCTCTGGTTCATGTTAACTTAAGCATTAACTTGGGTGATTTGGGACTCTCTGCTCACTATCCATGCAGAAAGGATATACAGAGCAAAAAGGCTGCAGAAGGTAGTGTCTTATCTATGCAAAAGAAGAAAAGTGGCCCATGGCTTTGTCTAGGGTGATTCCTGCCCTTGCTTCAGACCCTCAGCATTTAGAGATAGTAGCCCAGAGCCTGGTATGCTGATTCTTGGGAAGGTTGCTACCTCAGAGTTTTCCTGGTAGTGGCATCTGTACGATAACCCCAATATCCTGGGGTCATCATGGTCTGATGAAGCAAGCTAACTTAGAGACTGAACTGGGTGCACACAACTCTTTTGTGATAGCCCTGTCTTACAAACATCCGGACTTTCTTTTGTCTGTTAGCAGCAGAGAGTTCTTTTCTAAGGAACTCTGAGGAAGAGAATGATAAAAATAGACTCATACCCTTGGGGCTGCCAAGATTGCTCAGTGGTTAGAGTGCTTCCTGCTCGTCTAGAGGACCCAAGTTTGGTTCTCATTACCATGTCAGATGGCTCACATTTTCCTGCAAGTCTAGCTTCAGGGGATCCAGCATCCTTTTTTGCCTCTTGGGAACTCACATACATGTGGCATACACACACACACACACACACACACACACACACACACACAAAGAAGTGTGCCTGTGTGCCCTTCTACAAGTTTAGTCTGTGGTCAAATAGTAGCAAGTAGAGATGAAAACCATCTTGCCAACAAGACTGGTTATCATCCCTAGGAAATGATAACCTGTAGATCAATAGGGAACCTTGTACCCAAATAAGGTGACAATAACATAACAGCAACTGATAACATGTAATAGTAACTCATGCTTCTGTACTCACTTCAAAGACAAGGAAATTGAGGCTGGAGCAGTTGAGCAATATGCCTAAAGACATGTAGAAAATAGCGAAGGGCATGTACTCAAGTAAGCTGACTCCCTAGTGCTGTCCAAAACAGAGGTCCTAGGCTCAGGAAGTAAAGGTTGTGAGATGTTTAGCACCATGCCCAGGATGTTTCTTTCTTGGGGACTTCTTGCTTACTCCCCAGTCATAACTAGATAGATGTGATAAAAAGAGCTTAGGGGTTGGAGCTGTGGAATTTGGTGCACGTGTTGGGGCTGTGAGCATTTCCTGAGTATTGCTTTCCTCTCTGAGATTCATGTCCTCATCTGTAGAATGGGAGTTGTGACCCTGCCTGGCTGACTTGTCAGAGGCTTAGATGACAAGACTTGTGATGCCATTGTTGGTGTCATTATTGCAGCTGTTAGTCCTCTGAAGGGTACAATGTGCTGGATCTATAGCAACAGTTGACCAGAAGGAACCTCTCAAGGGACAGGGCTATGTCTAGGCTCTTTGTACAGTCCTGGGCCAAGGATCAGCACACTGCAACTCCCTGGCATGAGTCATCCCAGCCTACTCTTATAATAAAGTTTGGTTGGAATGCAGCTACCACCACTCACTTACCATTTTGTCAATGGGTGTTTCCATACTTCAGTGTCGAGAAGTTTCGATGCTTTCCTGTTTGGCCCTGTTTGTGAAGCCCTGCCTTAGAAATAGTATAATACTTACAGATGGCAGGTGCTTTGTGTTTTTTTTCTTTATGAATGCATGAGTATGCTGGTGTGTGTGTGTGTGTGTGTGTGTGTGTGTGTGTGTGTGTGTGTGTGTATGTGCAGAGACCAGCTGCAGGCATTGTTTCTTTAAACACTATTGTAGAACTCAGTCCTCTAGGCAAAACAGCCTCCATCTTTCATGGACTGGACATTCCTGCATGGGGGGTCAGCGGAATCATTGAACTCTCATCTTCATATCAATTCTGTCCTACATGCATATGGCCCCAGGGTTCTCAGGAAAGGATAGAGAATATAGGCTAGGGAAGTTTAACATGAAGAGGATCCATCTGTGCAGCTATGGAGACATCATCTCTACTGGGTGCTTTAGAGTCACCCACACCAATGCCTATAACCCCTCACCCATATTCTATAAATAAGCCTAAGAATTGGTTCCCCAGGGTGATCATTGGTTTAGCTGAACTTTGGTTTGTCATTGTGGTTTTATGAAGAGGAAATAGATGTCTAAGTTTCCAAAGAGGGGATATTTTCACAATACTGTCCATGGAGGAAGGTCTTTTACTAAACTCACAATTCCCTAAATTAAGCTAGACTGGCCAGCAAGCCCCAGACCTGCACTTCTCTACCTCTCCAGCCCTGGAATCACAGTCACACATCACCATGGGTTGCATTTTTACACAGATCCAGAGCCCAACTCAGGTCCTCACACTTGCACAGCAAACCCTCTACCGACTGGACCATCTCCCCCAGTCACCACACCATCTTTGACTTTGAACTCTAAGTCTTCATTCTGGATCAGCCACTAATATGGTATATATATATGTGAATAAATCCCTTTCTCCATCTGGGCCAACTTCCATGTGTTAGTTCCGCGCGTAAAAGCAAGCACACATTAACAAGGCCACACATGGTGTTTATTTAAGAGAAGAGTCCCAGACAGGTAAAGAAACAGAGGAGCGAGAAAGAAGTCAGGGGACAGAGAAGAAAAGGACCAGAGCACATGCTCACAGCCGCTTTTAAGGGAAGGGGCATACACGGGTATGCATCATGGGTCCAGGGAGGTGCTTCCCTATGCGGTGCTGCAAGGTTTACACAGCCACGCCCAGGAGCATGCCCCAGTACAAGGTGTATCCCACCTGGGCCAGAGTTGGACCAGCTACGTGGAATGCCAGGAATCCTTACACCATGAGTTCCCCATTTACATGAGAAACTTTATAATCAGTTGGGAATTTTATTTGGGATTTACATTTCACCAAAGTTGTTGACTAAGGAGAAGAAAAGTCAAGGACTGTGGGTTTACCTGGCTGAAAGTCTTGCTCAGACCACAGTCTGGCCAATCATTACCCTGAGATAGAAAATATGTAGTCTCATTGGTGCTAAGAAAATAGCTGCTAGTTGAAGGGAAGTTTTTATTCCCTTTGTAAAATGTTCAACAGATCTGTGGTCCTGAAACTGAAGGTTAACAGACAAAAGATAATTTTAGAATGAATGAGGACTGGTCATAGACAAAATAGAGTCCCACATGTGAGTGACTGGGTTGTGAGTGACTGGGTTGTCCTTTGGGATGACTTGGAAAACCTATCAGAAGCAGAGTACTACACCCCAGCTTCTGGAGCATGTGAAATGTCATCCCTAGAGTGTCCCTGGTGAGCCTGCCAATCAGCTATAGTGCCAGAGAATGCGAAGGAGCCATGGGGACAGTGGCAGAAAAAAAGAGCCCATGATTGATCTAGAGGGATGGGCTGCCATTCTGGTTTCTCCACCATTGCCACTTCAGAATCTTACCTGGGTTTCCCACAACAGTTGCTTGTTAAAAGGATGGCACAGTTGTTTCCCTGAGTCTTCCACTTGGTAAATATCGCCAGTGAATCTGATGTTAAGGCATTCTCCCAGCCAACTAAAATTGCTTGTCTATGACCTTGACTAAAACACTGATAGCCAGCCTAGCACTGACCACCCACGATCCAGTTTATTTCAGGGTCGTTTGGGTGATGTTTCCTAAGTGCCCACCATGCTTTGATATCTTACAGGTTCCAACATCACTCCCTCTCATTCTGACCCTTTTTATAGAGGAGATTGTTGAAAGGTCCCGAAGTCTCAGGACTGGAGTTTGAACCTGGCAGGCTTACTGAAGTGCCTTTTCTCTCCTTGCAGGGTACAGGTGATGGTACACACACACACACACACACACACACACACACACACACACACACAATGCTTGCTGATAAACTTTTCTTGTATCTCTCTTGAGCACAGCAGACAGCCCGGCCCACCTTCTTTGCCAGAAAGTTCGAAGCTGTAGTGAACCAGGAAATCATTGGGCAGCTGGACTCTTACCTGTATGGGAACTATCCTGCGGGCACTCCAGGCCTCCGCTCCTACTGGGAGAATGTCTATGATGAGCCAGATGGTATCCACAGCCTCAGTGATGTGGCACTTACCCTGTACCATTCCTTCATCCGCCTGGGCCTGCGAAGGGCTGAGTCATCCCTCCACACTGATGGGGAGAACAGCTGCAGGTAAGCCCGGTGCTGAGCTGGGTCACTGGCAGAGCAGGGTGCTAATGCCAGGCTTCCCCATTCCCTGCCCCCACGCCATCACCACAGAGTCCCTCTGCTCTACGCTAATGCTCTGATTCCTATTTTCATTCTCTCAACACAAGTTGTATTCTGACCCTGATCATATTCTCCCTCTCTTCTTCTTTCCTTCCCATCAGCCTCTTCCTTGGTTTTTCTCTTTTGTAAACAGTATCTCAGCATGTCACCCAGGCTGACCTTAAGCTCACTGTCACCCTCCAGCCTCAGCCGTCACATCTGAGATCACAGGCGTGTACTATTATATCTGACCTTGGGCAAGGTGTGAACTCCTTAGATCCTGGGTATCTTCATATGTAAGATGACAAGAAAGTGCCCATATGCCACCTCATGAGTGTGTATTGTGAGCCTTGTGTAATTATCACTTTACATGCCGAGGTGTTCAGTGGCTTTCACAAGATTTTGATGCCCCGGTGACATTATAGTGGCTAGCAGTGAGTGTTCTGATTTAGATAGTAACCATAAGCCACCCCGCCATTGCTGCTTTGTTGTGGCTCTTTATTTACTGTCTGTATAGTTTATTTTTTTGGTCATTAAGGTGGTCCAGTCCCACCCGGTCAGAAGTCTGTGTGTGTGTTATGGTGTGTGCACATGTACATGTTCATGAAACCATGGAGAACAGAGACCAATCAATGTCGGGCATATGATTCTCTATCACTCTTCACCTCACTTTTTCCCACATTTCTCTTGGAAGTATTAATATGCACATATGTCTTTGTGTGGGCATTGAGATATGTGCATGTGAGTACAGATGGCCATGGAGGCCAGAAGAAGGCATTGGGTGTCCTGGAGTTGGAGTTATAGGCTGTTTTGAGTTACCCATTTTGGCTGCTAGGAACTGAACTAAGGTTGTCTGCAAGAGCATTGTAGCCCTTACTGTTGAGCCACCTTCCCAGCCTACTATATTGAACTTGGCCCTCACAGATTCAGCAAGACTGGCCAGCAAACCCCAGGGGTCCTCTTGTTTCCACCTCCCCAGTTCTGGCAATACAGGCACATGCCACAGATCTGGCTGTTTATGGGTACTGGGGATCTGAACTCAGGTCTCCACACATGCATGGCAAGCACTTTCACCAACTGAGCTATTTCCTAATCCCTCTCTGGGGTCAGAGGGCCCCTAATACCTCCATTCCTAACCTCCCTCAAGCCAAAGGGACATCACCTTCAACAGGCCCATCTCATGTGGCTATACTACCTAGTATCAATGTCAGTGAGTGTCTTTCCCCATGGGAAGGGTATAGACCTTGGAACCACAGACTGCCTAGTATACAGCATCATGCCCCAAACTTGGGAGGCATCTGTCCTCCCAGACCAGCTTAATCATGAGCTTCCTAGAACCTTTAAGATAAATGATCTTATAGTAAATTCCAAAAGACACTCTCGATTTATTTAGGGTTGTTGAAACTTTCTCCTGGTACTTGCTTTGGAATGAAGCAAGCCATCTAGTTGCCTCAGGCCCAGAATCCTTTGGCTTTTCTCCTTCATTTTTTATTGTGATGGAGCTATTGTGCCTTGCCATGGGCAAAGCCATGTATTTATGAATCGGAGGGTGGGAATAAATCAGGACAAAGGACCCTTATCCCAAAAAGGCAAAGGAGAATGAATTGCTACCCGTGGGGCATCTAGGGAAATAGCAAGTGCCTTTCATCTGATCTGGGCATCTCGTGCACACTGTACATTCCCAGGCTGCAGTAAACCCTTTATAAAACAATGCTTATTGATTCATTTTCTCATTATAAAGTAATGCATGTGCTTTGCAGGAATGTTTGATATAGCAGATTTAAACATAAGAGAACAAGAAAATACAGGCCACTTCCGATCCACCCTACAGGATTGAGATGCCAAAATGTTACTACAAAACCCCAGCTCAGATGCCAGTAAATAATATAGTACTTGTAGGTCAACATGAGCCCCACAGGTGGTGCTGTGTACACTGACCTAGACATCCTAAGCTTTATGAACATGCAAGTCAGCATGAGCCCTGCAGGAGGCGCTGGGCACACCAACCTAGACCATCAGAGCAAGTCAATATGAGCCCTGTAGGAGGTGCTGCAGAGCAGCCTAGATCACGTGTACAACTCAGTTCAGCTGTAACCCAGTCTGGTCAGAATGTCATCTGGAAGCTGACTACCAAATCATCTGCTTTTCAAGGCAATCAGAAACCCAAAATTGTATGTTACTCTATTTTTTCCCAAAGCTCACTTTATGAAAATAAGGAGTGGGAGAAACATACCTTGGGCCAAACGAATGTTCCCACTATGTTCTGTAAATAATCGTACTGCCTCTTGGCTTTCTCTTTTCTTAGTGAAGTTGCTGTTGGGATGCATAATGTGATAATAAGGTGCAGAGGTCTTTGTGTTACATTTCAGGCTACATGGTCCTCAGATTACTTAAGAAGCATAAAGCTAGAAGGGGTCCTAGGTTTTCATTGACTCAGCAAGCATTCCTTGAACACCTACTGTGTGCCAGGCTCTTTACTAGACATTGAACCTGACCCCAGGGTCCTGATCCTCACCATCTAGTGTGAAGACACACAGTTCCCAAGTGTGCACATGCACCTGTGCATGTGTGAGCACATACAGAGTTCAAAACTATCAATAAGAATGGCGGTGTTGCTGAGTTCTGAGATAGTTCTCATTAGGCACAAAGGCAAGGTACAGCTTACCATGTACTCACAAGAGGAGAAGAGCATTCCAGCAGAGAGAACGTCCTGTGCAAAGGCCCTGAGGCACAACTGATGTCAGCACACCCAGGAGCCTAAAGTAAGGCACCTGTGGCCAGAAAGTGGGTATTTTGGACAGAGGGGAGTAAAACAAGCAGAGAAGGATAGATCTCTGCAGTCCAGGTAAAAGGTTTGAATTCGGCTGCAATATTAAGCATAGGGCTTGTGGCTCCTAAACAGGAAAACTTTATGACTACAGTGACTTTATTCTTGCAGCGCCCCTATGGAGGCATTATGAAGGCTGGCAAAGCTCTGGAGAGGAGTTGGAGCCAGACAACAGGCATCTTTGGTGGAAATGGCTTAGTGGGGGAAAGTGCTGTGTCACAAGCATGAAGATATTTGTATCTCCAGTACATATATGTATGAAAGGCACTGTAGCACCTGCCAATGGTGAGAGGGAATAGGAGATGGATAGATCTTAGAGGCTCACAGTCCAGCTAGCCTAGCCTGAATGACAAAATTTGAGGCTAATGGAGGCCTCGTTTTAAACAAAAGGCAGAAGATGCCCAAGGACTGATACCAATGCTGTCCCCCCACAAGGACCCCATACACACACTCACCAACACTCCGACATGTACACACTTACACAAACACACACACAGAGACACACACACACACACAGGGGCAAGGGAAGACAAACAATAAAACATCAGATTACTCCAGTACTCACATCTTGCTCATGTTCTTGACATTCAGCAACACTCAATATGACTGACTGCTTCTTTCTAGAAATACTTTCTCCTTTAAGTCCCAGGGAGCAAGCTCTCCTCTGTCTGTAGCCATACCCACCTCACAAAACAAACACCAGCAGTGCATGACCTGACCTGTGGGTTGCTTAGACAGAGACAGACCAGGGTTAGGAAATTGTAGTTTTCTTCACACTCACTTGTCAATCAGCTGAGCTGTCTGAGTCTGAACCTGCCTCCATTCTGCATCTGCAACCAGCTGCAGGTCAGAGGCATGGTTCTACAGCTCTTGGCTCGGAACCGTTGGCTGAACCACAACAATGTGATCTTGGACAACTTTGGTGGCTCTCATCTGTTACCAATGAGTCATCTTTCCAAAGACTGTAGTCCAAGCATGCTCTCATGGTGACCCCAAGAACACAGGAAGGTAGATGCAAGGGTGGCAAGGCCTGGACCAGAACAGCCATGGCATCTTTCCACTTGCTATTGGCCAAAGATGAGCCCAGAGGTGGGAAATAGACTCTTCCATGCCAGTGCAGAGAAAGCTGCAATATACTCCATGTATTGGAGACACAAGGCTTTGGGGACACCTATCCAGGTGAACACAGACTTTTTAGAGGCTATATCAAGGAGTCCCAGTACCACACATGGTGATTCTCATTTCAACTAACAAAAATTAAGCCAAGCAGGGTGGCCCATATCTGTAATTCCAGTATTTGGAAGTGGATACAAGAAAATCAGGAATTCAAGGCCATGTTAGGTGTCTGCATAGGATGCATGAGAGAGACCCTGTCTGAAAATAATAATAATAATAATAATAATAAGGCTGAGAAGGTGGAGAAATGCTTGCTAATCAAGCATGACAACCTGAGTTTAGATCCCCAGCACCCACATAAAAAGCCAAGCATGGCAGCATGAGTCTTTAGTCCTAGGAGACAGACAGGAAGATCCCTGGGGTTTGCTGGCCAGCCATTCTAGCTAGTCAGGGAGCTCTGGGTTCAATGAGAAACCCTAGCTCAAAAAATAAGTTGAGGAATTACAGAGAAAGATACCTTACATCACCTCTGGTCTGTACACATACACACACACACACACACACACACACACACACAGAGAGACATTCACATATGTACACACATACCTGTACCACAAATGCACACAAATTAAAGTATAATAAATGAACTGGCATTGAAAATTGTGCCCACATTTCAAGTGCTCAACAGTTGCTGGTGGCTACCATATTGGGTAGCAGAGATACATACCACCCTCATCATCTAAGAATGCACTGTCAGACAGGGCCAAGCAACTGCAACAGCACAGTGTCCTAGGCTTCCCACCCACAATGATCACATCTGGAGTGCTGACATGAGCCATGAAGACCCAGCAATCTGAAGACGATGCAGGTTCTTTCTGCAGAGCCCCAGAGGCATCCTGGTAACAAGGCAATGATTTTGAGAGATGTGTCAATGCAAAAAGGAGGCTTCCCCAGCCATTCTAATTGAACATAAAGACTTAAAACTCCAGATCTGAAGCAGAGGGAAGCCTGTGTTTAGCAGAGAAGGGACAGTGATTTGTGGAACGTTGTTATTAGGGAGCCACGGCAGCCTCTTATCGCTGTGCAATTTGCACGCTGCAGAAACGGCAACCTTTTTATTTTGCAAGTGAAGAATTGCTGGTATCCCTCTTCTTTTCTGCTTTCTGCTCCCCATTTCCTCCTTTTCCCATGCTAAGCTTTCCAGACCTATCCAGCCAGCAAGCCTGAATGGACCAAAGGCATCCAATTTAAAACAAGCTTCCTATCAGAAGTTGGGTGCTTGCAGGTGTGTAGTGGCAATAATTTTTGGAAAAAGAAAGAGCGTGGGTTCATCAACAGCCACTTAAGGAAGACAGCAACAAGAAGATAAATCAGTGTTTCTGACATACTTGGGTAGCAGATAAAGAGTTTTAGAGGTGTGTGTGTAAGGGGGTGAATAAATTTGAATTTCAAAAGAATAACAAATATTCCACAATCTATTATTATCCATCAACTGATCACTTGTTCTATAAAATACAATATTCTATGACATACTCTAATCTACACAGACACACACACAATCTTATTTTCAGAGATGTGAGATTTCTCAGGAAGTCCAATGGAGCAAACGCACAGCATATAATAGATTATGATTCCAGCTATGTAATATTCACGGGCTGAGGAGATGGGCCTGTCAGTAAAGTGTTTGCCATGTGAGTATGAGAACATATGTTCAGTTTCCCAGAATCCTCATTTAAAAGCCAGACATAGTGTCATGTGCTTTGTTATACCAGCACTGGGGATGTCTCTAGGACTCGCTGGCCAGCTAGTCTAGCCCACATGACAAACTACAGGTCAATGATAGAGCCTGCCTCTAAAAACAAGGTAGAAGACACCTAAGGAATGACATCCGTAGTTACAGTTAGCCTTCACATGCACCCACTTGAACTTTCTCATACGCTTATTCACCAGCCCACTAGGTAGCATGTGCAAATACATGCATAGAAAATAAGGCTGCAGAAACAAGCACCAACAGAAGTATTCAGGCATCATTTCACTCTCTGGTACCCATCACTCAATAGCTATCTGTGAATTGGTGTTATTTATGGAAACAGGCATCAAAAGCAGCAATTTCTTTTCTTTATTGTACTTTCCTATAGTCAGCATATTTTATATTTATCACTTGGTTAAAATTATTTGCAAATGCTTTGACCCTAAACTCATAGATAGCAGCTTTCAGACTGATGCAGATTAGGGTAAATGTTGACTAAATAGGGCCTATTTTAGGAGCTAGACCACTGGGAGGTGTGGAAGCCTCATGACACTGCAAACCTCATACCCTAATCCTATGTTTTTTAGGTACTACCCAATGGGCCACCCTGCCTCTGTCCATGTCTACTTCCTTGCTGACCGTTTCCAGGGTTTTTTGATCAAACACCACGTGACTAACCTTGCTGTGAGCAAACTGGAGACACTGGAGACATGGATGATGCCAAAGAAAGTCTTCAAGATTGCAAGTCCTCCCAGTGACTTTGGAAGGCTTCAGTTTTCTGAGGTAAGAGGCCAAGCAGCATCAATTTCAATGGTCTCCTGAAGCTCTCTTGCCAGGTTCTGTGCCTCACCTGACACTTAAAGAGTTAGAAACTAAGGAAGAAGGTGTTTGTAGAGCCCTAAAGATGAGCTTTTTATGTTCCTGAAGACCATTTCCTGGTTCCACATACCAGAACCAACATCATAAACAATGCAAATAGAGAGGTATGGTGATGGGTCAACATCTTTGAATCAGTCTAGACATATGGTCTATTATTTTAGGGAAGATTTTCTTTTCTTAATTTTGTATTCCACCCATTGATTTCTTCTAAGCCTGTTTTAGTAGTGAGCCAGTAACAAGGCAACTTTCTCATGAAGTTATGGCATTAGTACTATTATATGGATCAGGTGAGGCTTATGGATATCCAGCCATTTTCTAAAGAACTGCTAATACATGACAAAAAAATCACAAAATTGATTTCCCTATCTCACTGACCACACATTCCATGCCTCATCTTATACTATTATTTCTCTCTTGCTCCTAACACAGGGGCTAACTCCTAAACTTTTTAGGAATGGGTGGGCTGATATCCATGGAAATGAATGAATAGATGGTTAGATGGAGCTGATTGGCAATTAGATGGGCTGTTAAACATATGGATAGAGGACTGAAGCATGGTAGTATAGGTGGGCATATGAGTGGACAGACGAATTGATGGGTGGCAGACAGATAAATTATGGAAGTGTAGGCAATACAGTGGATGATGGGTAGATAGATGGATGGCCAGACAAATGCATAGATGAATAGATGTATGAGAAATGGACAGACACGTAAATAAATGTACATGTAGGCAACAAGATGTATTGAGGATGGATGGATGGAGAGGTGGATGAGTAGATGAATAGATGGATAGACTGATAAGCAAAAGTGTCCAGAGATAGATGAGTAGGCTAATTGTAGATGTATGGATACATAAAATGTCACTTCCTTCTACTCACACTAACATAAGCTTTTGGAAGTGATTTTGGTTTTGGAGATGCCTTCCTGTTTTATCCTTGTCACATCTCTGCCTGAAGGCCCAGAAGGCCCCACATGATCTGGATACTGTTTGACTGTCCACCATAGTCCAATACTACACTATTTCTTGCTCATAGTTCCTATATCTTTGTCAAGCAAGATGTCCCTATTCTTGACTTGAGCTTCTCATGTCCCTTTACCTAAACTACATTCTCACAGGTTGTCCTATGTTTTAAAATCTTTTATTTTTTTTTTCAGTCATTCTGATCTAAATCCAAAGAGGCACCTTCAGAGACACCTTTCCTGACTAGCCGTCTTGTGTCACAGTAGCAACATTATATACCTGCTGCTTCCTTAACTGCCTCTTCTAGAACTTACTTTATAATGTAATCTTACTGATTTATGAACATGTCTTGATTGTACACCAGAAAGCTGGACCTCTATCTATCACTCGCTGCTGCATCCTCTGCACATACCATTAGTAAAAGAGTCCTGTCATTAGTAGGTGCTGAATATTGCTGAATGAATGTGACTGTCCCCGGGGCTGGGAAATGCTGGAAGGAAGAGGATGATACAACCTGGGCATCATGACCCACACCAGTGATTTTGAGTGGCAGGTTAAGGTTGAAGTGAGATTTTGATATGTAGGAATTTGAGGGCCTCAGAGTATGAGGAGAGATATTGCACCTGCTTGTGTGTCCTTGCTGGTCCCTCTCCACTCGCTGTGGGCCTGTCTTTTTGCGTTTCCTCATGACTGAATAGATTCCCATTTAAACAAGCATGGATGAGTTTCTTGTAAACTCGTATTTTTAAAGAAGGCTCCATGGGGATTGACTGACTTTGAGATGCTATGGCAGCTAGCTCCATAAATTACTAGAGGCAGCAGGGCAATTAGATGCTGCTTCAGTTGGATTCTGTTCTGGGGTCCCAAGCAGCCCATTGAAGACATTAATGTCCCATTAAAGAGATGAATGCCTCGTGTCTGGGCTTTCCCTGTTTATCAGACTGCTTTTGGGTCACTGGGTACCTCTGGCAATGACGAGATTGGTCATCACATGTCTAGTAATTTGTGAGTGTTTTCACGATGAGTCCTTCAGTCCGGGTTAGAGGACAACCAATTCCACCATTAATAATGCAGGCATGGGAGGCAGAATACCCAACCTTGTGAGTAGAACTTTTTTAGTCATGCTTATTTAATGCCAAAGGTAAGGAGTTAGTTAAACAAGAAGAATGGAAGACCAATAAAGGGCCACCTATAACTGTGTAAGGGTACCCTTGATGTTAGCATAGCCTCAGGATCTTATATAGTGTCATATAGCCAACTTAGATAGATTTCTCTAGCTTGTCTGGCTATGCCATTGATTGGAGAAAAGGGTGCCCACCAAGGACTTACAATATGCTAGATTCATGAAAGACAGAAGTGAACCAGGCAAGGTGTCTATTGTAATTGAACTGAATTCTGCTGGGGCAAGCAGACAAGTAGTGAGTGAAGGAAAAATTAGTTCATATAATGACAAGTATTTCAGAACAAAAGAAAATCTATAGGTGTCGTTGCTCAAGCTCAAGAGACTGGTGGAGGCAATCTCTGATAAGAAGGTTTCTTCTGGAAGGCTTTTAAAAATAGACCATGTTTAAGCTAAAACTTGTAAAAGAGCCCTGTCTTCCATGGGAAAATCTAGAACATTCTAAGTAGAGAGTAGAGCATAAGAAGATGTCCTGAGATTCTGAGAAGCAGGTTGGCATGCTGAAGAAGAAGTAAGGTCAGTGTGGCCCAAGCATGGTGAATAAGATGGAGAGTGGTCAAGGTCATGACTGAAGATGATGAAATTGGGAACTGGGAAGCAGTATGGGATGCTTAAACTTGGACATTTATTTAAACTTATAAAAATAGCCCATTTTGCAATGAATGATTATAGACTTCCACACTAAGGCAAAGTGGAAGATAAGAGACATGACAGATGTGACAGAAATGAGACTGCATGAGATGGTGACTCCCCACATGTTGGGCATGGGACATGTGACATTCTTCATGTTCCTCAGTTTAAGACAAGACCCCATTTTTTGTAAGCTCATCCACACTCTCCAACTTAAGTGACTCTGTTTGAGAACACAAATTTCAAGGTAACCCTCCACCTCCATTGATTTAGAAAATACAAGAGCAATGTTCTAAAGAGTTCCTGAGCAATTGCAAATTTATTCTGTGTGACCTTGTGACCATTCTCATCACCTGACTTTGTGACCAAACTGTCCAAAGTATAGGTATACAGAGAAGTCCATCTGCTCAACCCTGATCATTAATTATGTGTTCAAGTTCAAGGTAGGTAGCTAGGTAGGTAAATGGATGGATGGATACACACACAGACAGAATGACCAGTGAATGATAGAGTTGTACACAGATACTTAGACATGATGGATGGATGGATGGATGGATGGATGGATGGATGGATGGATGGACAAACAAATAAATGATCAATTACTGATAGACTTCTTGGACTCCTACAGCAAGTTATTGACTCTGAGCATCAATTTTATCTGCACAATGAGAATGGGGACCAAGTACTCCTCTTCACAGATGAGACTGTCACATGAGCAGGTACACGCAGTGGCTTCACCTCACACCTGGCCAATGGGAGCGTTCAGTGTTGACTATGAAACTCTGTGTCCTAGATGAAGAGTGGGCATAGTACTTACAAGCAAGAACACTGACAGAGAAAGAAATTCAGCTAGTGTTTGCCATGCACGTACAGAAACTTCTCCAGTGGATTTGTATAGCCACCTCAGCCTGCACACATGAACACATATGCACACGCACACACAGGGGGGCACAGCTTTACATTCTGTTCAGTGTCTGCCACTGCCATTCCTATGCATGCTTACTTCAGAAACAATAAGTCACTCCTCTTAGGGAGCACCCCCTTTTTTTAATAAGAAGACCCCTTATTTAATTTGATTTAAAACATCAACATAGCTCAGTAGCAAGGTTATATGTGGCTAATTCACTTTTTTTGTCAAGCAATTTACTTACTTATTGGACAAACATTTCTTGAGTGTCTACTATATGCTTGGCCCTCTTGGGGAAACCATGGAAGACTTGAGATCCACAAAAAGCAAGCTCTTTTCTCACAGGCTTACATTAGAGCAGGGGGAAGTGATGTCTTAAGATGTTCAGAGAGCCCTAAGGAGACCTCTCAGAGAAGGTGCTGGCTATGGAAAGGTGTGAGGAGGTAGGCATTTCATTCAGAGACTGGGGAGTGGATTTGTAAGTTAAAAGGGCTGGAAGAAGGTATATTTGGAACAGGATAGGTAGATGGTGGTGGAGGAAAGGAATGCCTGGAGTCCATAGTGGGATGTTAGCTCAGACCCAGGGACAACAGCAAACGGCCCTGAGTAATGAAACAGCATTTGACATCTCCCTGATTCCTAAATGCTGAGTGGCATGAAGGTTGTAGAGTGGGGAAAAGCCAAGAGGCTTGCCATGCAGCCACCTAGCTGGTACATAGGAAGAGTGGATGTAAGGCATGTCCTTTCTCCGGGGTCCAGAGCAGAATGCTTTGAAGGAGCCATAGCCAGGGCCCCCTCCTTACCAAATGAAGGTGTGCCACTTATAAAACCAGAGGCCCAGGAGGAATCCAGCCTCACCAGCTGTTACTTGGAATGGCATGCGGGATGGTGTTTATTCACACTTGCATTCAGTGCATGGGTTCAAAGTTTTGTGTCAAAGCACACAGTGTGGTTTGGGTACAGAGGACTGCCAGTTCAGTGGGAGACTTAGAGGCCTGGGAGTCCCAATCTGAGCAGGAATTCCGTGATTTCTCCTTACTGGCTGTATAACCTTGAGTACCAGGTGACTTGGAGCCTCAGTCTCCTCATCAGTGAAATGGGTATGTGCAACTGTGGACCTTCCTGGGACTTAGCAGTTTCAGAATTTGTTCTCCTGTTCCAGATTGGCACTGATTGGGATGCCAAGGAGAGGCTGTTTCGGAACTTTGGCGGTCTCTTGGGGCCCATGGATGAGCCCGTGGGGATGCAGAAGTGGGGCAAGGGACCCAATGTGACTGTGACTGTTATTTGGGTGGATCCTGTCAATGTCATCGCAGCCACATATGATATCCTGATTGAATCCACTGCGGAATTCACACACTACAAACCCCCTCTGAATCTGCCTCTGAGACCTGGAGTCTGGACAGTAAAAATTCTCCATCACTGGGTGCCAGTTGCAGAGACCAAATTCCTCGTTGCACCTCTGACCTTCTCCAACAAGCAGCCCATCAAACCAGGTGAGTGCTCTCAGGATCCTTGCAGAGGAAAGCGTCCATCATCATGGACCCCAGGGAATCCATTCCCAACATGGAACACAAGGCTGCCTCATGAAGAGCAAAACATGAGATTTTTCTCCTGCTTATTTGCCATATAGAACTGGCTCATTTCTTCCCTTTGTAGAGAGGCAATGCCATCTGTGTGGATATTTATCAGCTGTGGACCCACTAGACTTCCACAAGGCTTTGCTCATGTTTAAGACAAGATGGGAACTAATCCTAGGCACACACTGAGTTTTAGCATGGCTTCTTGGCTGTTTAGAAATAATAATTACTGTTGGAATTCTGCTCATAGAAAATGTGATACCCTAAGGAAAAAAAAGGGAAGCCACACACTGCTGGAAGATATTTTCTCCCCAAAATACACTAAAAAAAATCCCATAAACAAGAAATTTTCAGATTATGAGCCCAGTCAAATATGGCCACTTTTGGTCTTTGTAAACAACGTCTAACAGAAACATGGTCATGAGCACTTGTGAACACAGTGCCTATGTCTTCTTTGGAACTTTGGTGTCAGACTCTAATAGTTAGGACAGAAATGTGTGGCTTGAAAATCAAAGTCATTTATCATCTGAAGATAGTGATTGCCATTGGCAGGTATAAAAGAGAGAGAAAATGAAAGAGAAAGTATGAGTTCTCCACATATTTATAATTTTACAAACCTTACCCTTGTTAATAATGAGAGATAATAATGAAAATTAGGAGTAAAATGAAATTATAAAGTGGGAAATAAATTTGTGCCTGTGACAGTCAGGCAACATCATAGAGCAGGTCACAGATGCATGGGCATACCAAGGCACCTGAGAGATGAAATTTAGGATGAGTTTATGGGATGGATGAACCCCTTCCCTTTATACTGAACATATACACACCTACCACACAGAAGTCCTACACTTAGGTATCATAGCAAAATTGTTCATAGAACACAAGACCACGAACAATCTACAAGTTCCCCACACAAAAGGACAGTGTATAGTTTTTTTATACATTAGAGTTCCATATGGTGAAGACAGCAGTAAAGGCTAGCCACATGTAACTGTAAAATATGATAGACAAGGAAAACTGATCCCAGAATAAGCCATACTTAGGACTACTTCATTTAGGTTTCAAAATCAGGAAAGTGAACAATATATTGATTATTTCAGAATTCATGTTTAAGCAGGAAACTGGAACAGAAGGGAGATTGCTAACAAATGCCTTCCTCTGGCCATTGCTTCCCAGTGTTCATGGAGGACAGACAGAGAGAGGGATGCTGAACCTCTAATGGCCCACTTGTTTTTATTCCAGGCAAAGGGTTTACATTTGTATTTCTATTTTTCTCCACTTTTGTTGGCTAATAAAATCTTAGGGGTTGTTTTATTTGGTTTGTTTGTCAGATGTAACCACTGAGGATAGTTAGAACACATCTTTCTAACAACTTTTGCAGTGATTTAAGTCATAAGCACAAACATTGATCTAATGGTACATTCTGTACCAAACAGAAATTGTAGCTTTCTCAGACAGTGTGTGCAGGTTGTCAGCCACAGGGATTCCACAGTTAAAGAGCTACAGGCTGTTCCTTACTGGACATAGTACCTTCTGTAGTCTTATGATGACATTTTCATAGAAACTGCCAGGAAGATTCTGGAACATAAAATTACATGCACCCAGGCTTACAAGACAGACTCCCAGAAATAGAATTTCTGAGTCTCTTAGCACAAATACCTCTCTGTCTATAAAGAATTGGTTCCAAATTCTTCTTTGATTATATAAAACTACAGATGTATCAGTCCTTTATAGAAAAGGGCATAGTATTTTCACATAACCTACACACATTCTCCTGTTTACAGCAGATTATTCCTGGGTGGTTCTTAATGCCTAATATAATATGGATGTGTACATACAGCTGTGGCATGTTGCTTTAAGGGACAGTGACAAGAAGAGAAATGTGAGCATAGGCAGCACATATACAACTCTCCTCAGGAACATCTCTAAGATCTAGAGGGATTGGTATCTGGACTGTCCATCTGCATGTTACACAACACAAGCCCAGGAGCTAGATACACATGACAGTCCCACTAAGTGGGAAGCATTCTTGGCAGACACCAAGTGCTATGCTGATAACGAGTGCCAGGAAGACATAGGTGTGGGATGGGTGCCTGCAATCCTGAAAATAGGTTCTTGGCACGAATTCCAATAGCTTCTGTTAAGTCTTTGTGCTGAACATGCCAATATCTACACACCTGGTATTCCCTTGAGATTGAAACCTGAGCCTCTGATCCAGAATTAGCCAGTGCAGAGCCCACCTACTAAATGTCTTCAAGTGCCCCTTGATGGGACACTCTTTATACCTCTAAAGACCTGAAATCCAAGTGTGAAGAGGGAGATGAGAATCGCACATTCTCCCTGCCTCAAGTATAGCTGTAGGACCATGCAAAGGATGCTCTGAATCCGCCTACTCCAAGAAAGGAGCCCAGTACCCTGTTCATAGTCCTGGTCCCTCCATTTTTTTTTCATCTGTGATTTCCAAAGAGTTGGGAGCTGTTCCCACCATTCCCCGAAAGACCTCGGTTTCAGTTTTACCCCAGGGGAAGCAAGTCCCATGTTGGCAGTAATTGTATTTGTTAATGAGACAAGGAACACTGAGGTGGGAGTAATACAATTTGAGAAATGATTCATCTTTAGTAATTTGCTATTGTTGCGTTCCTGGTAATCTCAAGATATCTGATGAGGTGGAATTGAGGAAAATTTAATTATGGAGGCAAGCATCCAAGCTGATGCCATAATGCCATTTCCCACATTAACCTCATTTTTCATAAAGCATTTTTCCCTTGCATCAACCACAGTATTTTGCTCCCAATATTCAATGTCTGTTGAATTTAGCTGTTCCTTTTGCTTTGGATTATCCAGTCTTTTGTCAGCCTGGATATCTCTCGATCACCTGTTTCCGCCTCTGCACAGTAAAAGCACAGAGAGACTCATAGAGAACATAGGACATGTACCAAACACAGAAGAAGGCTCTGTTCTCTTGGAACATCCTGCTGGCACTACCAATCCTGTGTTCCAGTATCCTAGCTATGGCCAAAACCTAATTTGCTGAAATTTCATTTGGTCAAGAATAAGAACCTCTTCAAATAGGAAACACCTTGTTTGTCTCCACCCCCAACTCTTATAATTTCATTGTCTCCCCGTTATCTCTAAGAAGACTGGACAGTCCTCTTGTATGTCCCTTGCTTTTATAGCAAACTCTGAACTTGTAACCAAGCCTCCTAAGGGGTCTAACTAACTGGTGGCAGATTGAGCGTCCCCATATTTGTCATATGAGGACAACAAATTTCAAAGGGCTAGTGTAAGATGAAAAGATAGCAACCTCGCCTTAGCTTTGAGCTTGTGGTTGAACCTGCATAGAGCATCGTGTGGACAGCACAGATGTGGAGTCACACCACTCTGGATTGAACTGACCTTAGCATCTGTTCCTTCATCTACAAAGTAAGCGAGATAAAAACCTGTCCTTTTCTGAGTGATAGGATCATGAACCAACAATAATAGTGTAGTACTTACCTTCAGCACCAATGGCAGAACTTTGAGTCAATACATTACCCCCTGGAGTTACACAGGAGGCCATGCTCCACCTCTTTACACACACACACACACATCGTATCCATGAGGATACTAGGACACAAATTAGAAGTCACACATCTTGTATGTAGGATTTGGGTACTGAAGCCATTCAGCCCAACTAGATCTCATAGGCAAAAAGGCTGGTCCAGGAGGCAATCAAGTCAGAGATGCTCTGGCCCTCAGTGCATCCTTTCATGCATGCTTCTAAAGACCACTTTGCTTTGGACCAGGCTGCCAGGGAAGCAAGAATCTTCTCCAGAGAGTTCATGGAACTCACCTGGTAGCCACACCTTGGCTTTGAGGCTGACAGACTTAAGTTCATGTTCTGGCTCCACCAATCATTACTTGTATGATTTGGTAATGAGGCTTCACATTTGCTGTTCTCTTTCCCTGTTCTCCTCCCAGGCCTTATACATATCAATCAACACTTTATTTAAATGCCACCTCCTCAGGAAAGTCTTCCCTGTCCATCCCAGACTGTTTTCTAAGCCAGAGCACAGTAAACATTTCTCATAAATGATACATAGTGAATATTTTCAGCTTTTCAGAAAAAGTGTTGTCTCTGTCTCAAGTATACACATCCACTAGCATACCAGTAGTAGTGGGAAATACACCAGCAAGCAGGCAGAGCTGTATTCCTAAGACATTTTATAAAAACAGAGAGTGGGCTCATACTGTGCTGGGCTCAGTTCTGTGTTCATCAGCTTTGTGACATATATCACTGCTTGAAATGACCTTTATTACCCACTCATTTATTTCCTGGAAATAAATGAAAATATTTTTCTACTCTGACTTGGTGAATTTGGATGCTACTATAGCTCACCTCTCTGACTATACGGTTCATTCCACCATCTAGCACTACTTAATGTCTTCAAGTTCCCCATGATGGGGCACTCTTTATATCTCAAAAGATCTGAAATCCAAGTGTGGAGAGGGAGATGGAATCACACATCCACCCTGTTTCAAGTATATCTGTAGGACCATGCAAAGGATGCTCTGAATCCACCTACTCCAAGAAAGGAGCCCAGGACACTGGTCGCTACATTTCCCATATCTGTGTTCAAGAAATAGGTCGCCCATCTGCTTTTCATATCAGAAAGGTTTAGTATCAATTAGATGTTGAAAATTGAGTGTTGAGATACAGTGGAGGTAGCTGAGACTGTGGCATGCTTGTCATCAAGCATGGGGCCTGAGTTTGCATCCTCAGCTCCCACATAAAAAGTCAAGTGTATAGACATGCACCTGAGACCTGAGTGCTGGGTGCTGAGCAGGCAGATCCCTGAAGCTCAGCCCCAAACAGCCTAACTGGACACATGAGCTGCTGATTGAATAAGAGACCTGTCTCAAAGATAATAAGGTGTAGAGCCATTGAAATGGCTCAGTGGGTAAAGACATTTGCCCTGGGAGAGGCAAACCTCCACAGACATGCACACACACATACACGCAAACATACACACATACTACACATAAATATAAGTAACAAATCTTTAAAGAATGTATTGTTTAATCAATAAATGTCTGGACCACTGACGATGGCCCATAAGTGTGTGTCATATGTGAATGTGCCATGCCCTGCACACATGAGATTGCCAAGTAAGTTCAGTGAACTGATGCCAAGAGTGCCTTACTGCACTGGTTCACAGTAAGTGAATACCTGGTTGATGACTCTTCTAAACACATTATTGTTTCCTTTGGCTTTCAGAAGAGGCTTTGAAGCTGCACAATGGGCCACCTCACAGTGCCTACATGGAGCAGAGTTTCCAGAGCCTGAACCCGGTCCTCAGCCTGCCCATCGACCCTGCCCAAGTGGAGCAGGCCCGGAAGAATGCAGTATTCACTGGGACAGCACTAGAAGCCTGGTTGGACTCACTGGTGGGTGGGATGTGGACTGCCATGGACGTCTGTGCCATAGGGCCCACTGCTTGCCCAGTCATGCAGACCTGTAGCCAGACAGCCTGGAGCTCCTTTAGCCCTGACCCCAAATCAGAGCTGGGTGCAGTCAAGCCCGACGGCCGGCTCAGGTAGCAGTGGCCACATGGGACCGATGGAGCCTCAATCCTGGCCTCCTACCTTGTATGGGGGTTGCCTTTTTGTATAAGGATCTCTGCTGACTGTAGAATGGTGAAGAGAGGGTTGGAGGCTAGAGGAGAGTCAGCCTGTATTCGTCAAGCTGACGTCTGGGGTAGGTGACTCAGTCCAGGGCCACAGTGATCTCCCTCTTCCGGTTGCTTCTCAGTCCTGCAGGCTCCTGTTCTCTCCCTCCGATGGCCTGCACTTGTCTCCCCTACAAGTGAGTTTTAAACTTTTATTTTGAGCAGCAGAACTTTGTTTACGCCGCACAGTCAGAGGTGGATGCGCAAGTCCAGGATGAAATCCAGGCTGCTCGAGTTGAAGCTGAGGTGTGTGAGGTTTCCTCTAGAAGCTCAGCCAGCCAGGTAGTCCTTTCACCAAGGGCATCTCCAAGGTACCTCTTCTGAACCCAAGGGCTCTGTTTAAGCCAGTTTGACAAGCACTGCCCTGACCAAGGATGGGAATCTCCATCCCGGCCCTTCCATTTATCTCTTATTTCTGTGTCTGGGAAACCCTATACCCATGCTAAAAGTAGCAAGCTGATAGGGGCCACGTTCCTGGCCTTCCCAGGGAGATGGAGATGTGGGAGAATCCCAAGGCTCCTATTGCCTCTCAGTGAGCTATTTTCTCTGCAAACCTAGTGAGCTAGGCTCTGGAAAGCCTTTTGATGTGAAGTGGTCAAGGTTCCCCAGGCATGTGACTGCCAACTTGCCATCTGTCCAGGTCAACCTCTTCCAAGGCTGTCACAAATGATAGCAGGAACAGGGTAAACATGTAGAGCTGGAGTTTCAATTCTCTTATCATTCCCTGGGAGACAGCTACAGTGGTCTCTTTGGTACTTGAGAGGGGAACAGTGGAGAACCAAGGCTCTGAATCTCAAAAGGGGATCACTTGGACTCAAACCTTTGAGCTGGATGTCAGCACAGACCCACCCCTTCTGTTCTGAGGTCAGGTACCCCAAACTTTTGTGAACTGTGCATTGGTGCTGTTGGCTGTGACCAAACTGCATGGATCAGACTTCTCTCACCTAGGATCAAACATTTCAGATTGGGTCCTTAATTTTATACCCTTCCATGCCTAGGGTACAGTCCACATAGAAGGGTGGTTGAGTGTCAAAAGTAGGAAGATGGTTCAAAAACAGTATTATTCATATTGCTTGAGTTACCAGAAACCCAAGGGTTTTCTTGCCATGTGTATTCTGGGGAGGGAATTGAGGAAGAGCACCCCCCCTTTTCCTCATTGAGTGCCCCAAAAGACAAAGTTCTCTGGGAAAAATTGTGCCCACCCTTGTATCTCTCCCAGCAAGGATAAGAAGGTACTAAAGTCCACTTTGATGATGCATCTAGTGCAAAGCCCCTCCCCCATCTAACATGGCAAGCATAGAGAAGGGACCCTTGATATTTATTATTTATGTTTAGTCAATGACTAATTAGTAGGTGCTGTTTTTTGCAGCTTGTCAATTATGTTATCTTACTAACTGAAATTGCCTTATTCACAAAAGGCTCTCTTTTCCTATCTTCCCTGGTCCGCCTGCCTTTCTCTCTCATTCTCGCTGTTTCTATCTCTGTATCCACCCTACATTCTTCTAATTCTTCGAACAAAGCAGGGGTGTTAGACACCTTGGCACAGTCTTAAACAGTGCCATCACAGTTGGGAAGTTGACCCATGTGGATAGCTGGATCCTCCCTTTTGCTTACACAGGCTGTTGGTCTCATCTGTCCCTCTGAATTCACAAGTGTTGGAGTGCCAAAGTAACCCCCTAACCCTGACACTGACCCATGGACAAGGATGTGATGGGCTTATGGCTTGGGAAGGGAGAAATGTGCTGAAGGTAAAACTCTAGGTCCACCCAATTGCCCTACGTCATGCTGCCCAAGACCAGTTTAACCATGAGCACAAGCTATCACGAGAGGAAGAAAACAGAATCCTTCCAAGAGTAACTGGTCTTGTGAGGAGGGGGAGTCAGACCAAGGCAGTGGAGTTCAGGGGTAGCTACTGTCTGCACTGGTCCTGGAGTGATCAGGTAGCTTTCTCTAAAAGCCCATAGGATTACACTGGTTTTACAAACCTATTGAAACCATGAGCCTAGTGCACATTTTCTCAATGCCTCCAGTCTTTGCCTTGGTCAAAGCTTCCCTGAGCAGGACTATGGAACCTCTGGGAACCCTCCCTTGCCCTTCTTCTCCTAGAGATTTGTGTATTCTGTCCCTGGGAGCCACAGACTACTAAACAAGGTTAGTCCTGACCCAGTGACACTCAATGACATTGTACATCCTGGATCTAGTTAGGAATGGACAAAGTTAGTCCTGACCCAGTGACACTCAATGACATTGTACATCCTGGATCTAGTTAGGAATGGACAAGGTTAGTCCTGACCCAGTGACACTCAATGATATTGTTCATACTGGATCTAGTTAGGAATGGCAAAGTTGGCTTTGTATCCTCTGAGCTCCTTCCTCACTTACCACAACTAATTTGGGGTAATCATTTCCTCTGTTTTGGACCCAGAGAATAATTTTCACAGATAATTGTATTTAGTTTTCAAAAATGGAGAATTTAAAACAAGTTCAGCATAATTTAAGAAGAGTTATTTTCCTGTGGGAAAATGGCTTAACTCCTCATCTGTTGGTGTCTTCCTGGTGAAAACAATGTGTTTGTTGGAGGCCGTGTGTGAAACAACAGCCTTGAGAGGCAGTTGCCTGAGAGTTTTGAAAGCACAGATCCATCATCTCTGGAAACCTTAAAGTCTGCAGAAGCAAGAAGCATGGGCTTAACTGATGACCAACCAGGGCTCTGGACAGTCTGGAGTGCTGAGTGGAAAGCTGAGCATCCCTTATGGGGATGAGTATTTTAGATACCATCTCTCTATGCCGTTTGGTAACCACCCCTCCCAAAGCCTTCTTTCTGGGCTGTGCCGAAAGCCGTAGCCTCCGAGAAAGAAGGAACAATTCCCAATATCCCTGTGCTGTAGTGATGCATCCCTCTCCCCTTCCTGAAGGTCCTTTCTGATGGAAATCAGAAAGCCTTCTGGTTTCATTTCTTAACTTCTTAAAATTGGTTTCACTTTTTAAATTGAAATTGAGTTTAGAAAGTATAAGCACAGCCACACAAGTACACACACACACACACACACACACACACACACACACACACACACACACAGAGGGGCATGCACACACACTCAAAAGGGGTTTGTTGCTATTTTGGATATAGGCCTGGGTGCTTGAGGAGCATGCCTTCTTCTGACTGCCTGGTTTTTAGGTAGATGAAAGGATGTTGACTGAAACTGTGACCTCTCTGCCAAGACATTCCATTCTTTAGAAGAGCAATCAATGGCCATAAAGTGTGGAACATAAACACCATTTACAACCAAGGCCATGAGGGTTCAGATCAGCAGTTGCTGGCAGCATTAAGGATAGACTGGAAAGTAGTGTCAACCCATGAGCATGCTAAGAAGGCTGGGCAGGCTCAGGAAACTCTATTGTAGGGCTCATGAAAGTATGAGGTCCAGGACACAAGCAGAGATGGGTAAAAACATGGGGGGAAGGCAAAAGGGAGTGGTGGGGAATGTGGTCTTACTGGCATGCACATGACCCCCTCCAGTAAGAAAGGCAGCTGCAGGCTCCCAGCATATCAAAGCAGGCACAACTCTTACAGTGGAGCCCCCCAGCAGTGAGGGAAGCCTGACAGCCAGTTGCTGTTTGTTTGCTTTTGTATTTGTCTAATAGGAAATCTAGGTTGTCATTACTGGCTAATTTTCTTTTGGTTTTTCGAAACAGGGTTTCTCTGTGTAGCCCTGGCTGCCATGGAATTCACTCTGTAGACCAGGCTGGTCTCGACCTCATAGAGATCCACCTGCTTCTGCCTCCCCAGTGCTGAGATCAAAGGTGTGCACCAACACTGCCTGGCTTATTTTGTTTTTAAAGGATGCACGTGGAAAAGTAAAGCTCCATAGCTGTGCTCAGGTAAAGTCCTCTTTCTGGAGAGGTGCTTTGAAGTGAGGGAGAGGTCAGGTGGTGGGGAGGGAAAGACTGAAGTGTATAAAGAGCTCACACTGGACTGTGGAGGACTGGAGAATTCTGCTTAGTCATCCCCTTTCTCAGAAAGCCTGTTTTCTGTGGAGAGCTGGCTCATGGGTGTCCTCCGATGGGTGCTGAAGAGGAGAGAATGCAATCTGGGGTCTGGGGTGCTGCCTCAGACACAAAGAGGCCCTAGTCTGCCTGGGTCCCCACCTTCTGGCATTTCATCAGACCAAGTGGAGATGACAACAGTGCCTGCCATGAGATGAGGCAGGGAAGCAGCTCCGAAGTCCACATTGGAGTTGCCATGTTGCCACTGTGCTAGAAGGTTCTTCAGAAACTGCATGGGGCTGTGCTGGCCCACAGTAGTCTTCTTAGCTTCAGCCTCAGTTTCCTTATTTTGCCCAAGGGTCAACCCCAGGCATTACCTCAATGTCTGCCTGGGTGTGGGTGTAATGATGATGGCTAGTTATGCTGGAGCAGAATGTACAATCTATGCAAATTTCTCTCTCTCTCTCTCTCTCTCTCTCTCTCTCTCTCTCTCTCTCTCTCTCTCTCTCTCTCTCTCTCTCTCTCTCTCTCTCTCTCTCTCTCTCTCTCTCTCTCCCCCTCCCTCCCTCCCTCCCTCCCTCCCTCCTCTCCCCTCCCTTCCCCTTTCCTCCCTCTCCCTGTCTGTCTCCTCCTTCTCTTTCACCCCAATTCTTGTATAAGTTTTGGTTGGTTTTTTTGTTTGGTTGGTTGGACTTTTTGGTTTTGTTTTGTTTGGTTTTAACCTTATGAACAAGATATTCTACAGTACCCTCTTAAGACTGAGGAGGGCTTTTACCCACCACCTGTGTCCACCCCTTCTGTTGTCTTTGGTTCTGTTCTTGCCAAACCCCACGTGGGGGAAAAAGTGGCCTCTCTTCTCCCCCTCACTTGGCCGGGAATATTCTCACAGCCAAGGCCTGTGACATCACTAGGAAGCAGGCTCTGCATCTTCTCTCCCCCACTTCCAACGCCATCCATCTCCTCCTTTCTGGATTTTTCTCCTACCTCCCACCTTTATCCCCACTCCTCCCAAAAGCCTTAGGTTTCTCCTTTTTGAAAATGTGGCCTTAAAGTTATTTTTGGAAAGCTGACACCTTTCCCCTCTAACTTCCCCCACCATCACAGAAGAGAGAGCATCTTGAGCCTGCCTGTGTGGCGGCCTCCTGAGCAAAGGGACTGCCAATCTGTAGTCTGCAGATGCACTAGGAATAGCTTAACTATCGTCTTTAAGAAAAATGTTCTCATATTTTTCCTATGGGCAAAGTGAAGTCTCGGGGGCTCTTGCAGCTCTGAAGCAAGTCTCCTAAAGATGGCGCCCTGGCAGAAGGCTAGCATCACCATCAGGATGCTCACTACATCCTGGCAGAAGGCTAGCATCACCATCAGGATGCTCATTACAGCTTTCCAGTGTCCCCTCCTCCAAGACCCAATGACTTTAGGTACTTCATTCAAGGGTAAATCAGGAGCATTTCTCAGTTTATCTTTTCATCCTTCTTGTCTGGAAAGTGACAGAATTCAATATTCCCAGTGGATGGGTCATGTTCTTGAAGGGATGGTCCCCTCCCTCCTTCAGACTCCACCCTGAACCCTTCCATCTCTCCAGTACTGATGGAGGCCAAAGACAACCCCAGGGTTTTCATAGGAAATTCACTGGTATCGAGCGCAATTGTCTTTATCCATTTATCTTTTCTTTTAAAGAAGAGACTCTTACGTTGTCTGTAGCATTTGTCCAGATGTTTGTTTTAGAGGCCTCAAGATACATTATTACTGCCTCCTCCTTTGTTTTCAAAGACATGTGGTGATATAGTTTTTAAAAATAACTATTTTGTTATAGATCATAATATGCATAAAACTGTACAGAAATATTTTGTAATGTATTGATTTTAAAAAAAAAGAGAATCTGTAAATAAAAGTTTAAAAAAAAATAAGAGAGAGTTCACACTGCACATGCTGAAAGATGTAGATATTTTGCTATTTATTTAAAGGAATATTTTAAGAATTATTAAACTATCTGAAGTTGACCAGTAATCAAAGTTCTAATCATCTGAGTACTCCTCATCAAGGTAGAGTCCAGTTCTCACAGACAGCTGTTACCCCCATTTCTGCCTCTTTCTTCTGTTGTCATATCGTAGAAAACAACAACAACAAAATTGTGCCTTAGCTGTATTTCTGTCTAGGGGAATTTGTTTCTGTCCAACAAAGCAACATTTTTTTTTTTTTTGCAGAAAACAGTGGATTATTAAATACTGTATTATACCAAAAACACCACAGGTGTACATAAACGCTTTCTGCCATACTGTGTTTTCAGATGCAGAATTTTAAAATAAAAAAGTCTCTATGGAATCTTATTTTATGCTTCCTTTTCAGAAATTTCGGCACTCTCACACAGTCTTGCATCCTCTCCCATGCCCTATGCCATGGCAGCTGATACTACATTAATTTGCTCTCTCATCTGGGGTAATCATGAAAGTTGACAGCAACCGGAAGGATACTGAGACCACAGACATGAGCTGGGAGATGGGGACACACTTCCCATTAAAGGCTCCATCAACTCCCCAGTGGATAATTAGAGCACCTTCCTAGAAGTGCTTCCTCTAGCTAGTGCAAAAGAATATAATTTTTAACACTTATTTGCAGAGATCAATGATAAAAAGCTGTCCTATTAAATAGCAGGTTTTAATATCCACCTGGAAGCTGGGTCCTGGATGGACTTATGGCCCAATGCCCTCTTCGGTACACACCAGGTCTACATCCTCCAGACAGCCTTACCCTTCCCGGGACCACCCAGCCAACTTTCAGCCAATGGGAAGCTGGGAAGATGGGCTTAGGAGAGTTCTAGCCCTGTCCCATCTAGCCTCCCCACAGGAGCCTCTTCCAACTCCATTGCTCCCTGCTCGCGGATGCTTCCAATTGTATTGACCTGGTGCACTCATTGGCTTGTCATATGCTGTTGCTTTCTGAAGAGATGTCACAACAATACTAAGGAGGGCAGAGCCACAGCACAGCAGAAGCCCTGGACCCTGGAGAGACATGAATTCCACCTGACCTATGTCACCTAGCACATGAAAATAAACCTGTGGGGGGGCAGGAGGTATATGTACATGTTCATGTGTGTGTGTGTGTATATATATATATATATGTGTGTGTGTGTGTGTGTGTGTGTGTGTGTATATATATATATATATATATATATATATATGCAGGTATACAGAGGCCAGAGATTGACATTTGGTGTCTTACTCAGTTGCTTTCCACATTTTTGGAGGCAGGATCTCTCACTGAAGGTAGAGTCTATTGATTCACCAAGGGTGGTTGACCAAGGAATTCCAGAGATCAATCCATCCTGGCTCCTGTCTGTTCCAGAAACATTTTAATGCTACTGAAAATGTATTTGCTGTAGCAAGATAACATTATCTCAAATCCATCCAGCACTAAAAATTATGCTGTTCTCTAAGAAAATTTAGTTATAGCCTCTTCAGTTTATAGGCAAAGCTATAGAGAACAAGATGACTGAAGCTGCTCATAATTATATCCAGAACCAAGAGCAAGCCACCAGTCCCTCCATTTTTATAAAGTCCATACAAAGTTTCTGAAAACCATGGCCAAGGGCTGGGAATGCTTAGTTAGATGTGTTCCGAAGATCCCTCTGACTCAGCTTTCATGGTCTTTATATGCAAAGAATAGCATGAGATCCAAGTATTAGCAATGGGAACAAAAGAAGCTGGTAATTTTCTTATTAGACAAGCAGTGGGTAAATGCAGAGAGAGCTGCAAAGGCGTCAGTTCCCTGAGCTGGACTTGAGAACCAGGGTGGGCAGCTCCACCCTGGGGAATATGAATGGACCCACTACGCATTTGCCAACCATTTTCCACTTGTTTTTGCTGCCAACATCTCCTTCCTTCATCCAGAGGTAATTCCTCAAAAATAGGTTTGCTAGCAAAGAAAGAACAAAGTGCCATAATAGTATGAGGTCCCAGGCACCTCCACTGCCTTATCCTGCCACTTCTGGTATTAAGCACAGGAGGTCCAGAAAATGGACACTCTGTAACAATTTCATGAATGAACAAACAAGTGAACCCATTTTTCTTAATTAATACTATAGACATGAGGTCATTTGTCCAAAATACTATGTTGACATTCATCATTTGATTGATGATACTTGTCAAAACATGGGTTAATAGGAAGTAAACCTTCATTTTCACCTCTAATAATGAGCTTTCTTGGTACATGGTATTCCAAGGCTGCTTGGAATTGCTTTCTTACCTCATTTATTTGAACAGAGGTTCCTCCAAATGCAAGAATGTAGTAAATGTCCCAATTCCTGCCAGAATTTACAGAATAGCTTTGTTTAACTCCATCGCGTCTATAGCTGCAAGTCTCTTTTTCCTTAACTGTGCTATTTGACCATGGTTTTTGCTCATATATGGATGTAGTGAACTTTGGTCCTCTCCACCATCTCCATTGTATTCTGTATCTCTCTTTCTTCTCCCAACTAATCCTCCCACACTGGTGTCTCTTCTCGGTGACCTGCTGAGTTCATTTACAGTTGTTTACACCAGCGTAAGAGGAGCGTTATTTACTGGAAACACTTCTTAAATACAAGTGTATGTATATTAAACCACAACATATAAGAGAGACTAAAGTATTAGAGACCGGGAGGGATGCCCCAATTGGAATTGGAGCAGAAAGTCTTAGCAGTGAACTCAGAGCCAACCAGCCAATCCTTTGGGATTCCCAGGTATTGAACAGGTGATCAAGTATTAAAATCCACATGTCTAGTGGAAGAGTCCATGCTTCCTGTAGAGCTCTGACTGTTCCAGGGGACCCTTTATCTCTTGTGTTGGTCTGTTCACTTCAAGTAGAGAATCAAACCAAAGGAGTGATTCCATCCAAATCCAGTTTGGTAAATCAGTGAGTTCATTGGGAGTGATGACAGGATCTTGAAGGAGGATCTACTTAAAGAAGCATGGAACATCCTGTGAGGGGTTTCTCAGAGTATCATGAGGGGGTTACTCACAGGAGTCTGAATGCACCTGGCTTTTTTACATTGGCTGAAGGAAACACTCCGTAGTCAAGCTTTATTTTTCAACTTGACACACCCAAGAAGAGTGAACCTCAACTGAGATATTGCCTCCACCAAACTGGCCTGTGGGCTCCTGGTGGGGGCATTGTTTTGATTTTGTCTATTCATGTAGGAGGGCCCAGCCCTCCTTGGGCGGTACCATCTCTATGCAGATGTGTGGGCCTGAGTTGTCTATGCAAACCGGAGGGAGCAAGCCAGTAAGCAGCATTCCTCCAAGGTCTCTGCTCCAGCTCTTCCCCTCACTCCCTTCCATGATGGGCTATGGCTTGTTAGCTGAAATAAACTCTTCCCTTTCCAAGTTGCTTTTGGTCATGATGCTTATTACAGCAATCGAAACAAACCAGGGAGTGTAAGCTGTGGTGCTTTTAGTCCCTGAGCCATCATTGGACCCACATGGAAGTTTAGTCAGTAAATAGTTGATCGAATCTTGAGCCTCTGGAAGATAGAATTCCTGGCATTCAAGGCCAAGGCAGCCATGGGAAGACTCGTGAAGGGTGACTGGGGTTCACTCCTCACAGGCCTCTTTCTCCACTGCGGACTCCAGCTCCTGTCTGGTTCCTTTCAGACAGACTGATGATGCTACAGAGTAGGAAAAAAAGATTGCAGAAATTGCTGCCTCCTGCCCTTCAAACTCCTTCATAAAAGACATCAACACCCTTTGTCCTTGTTTCTAAAAACAGATGAGTTTGACTCAGGAGCTTGTTTTGAGGTCAGGCAAACAAGAAGTGTGATTGGCTCACGTGCCCACCTCATTGGCGTGGGGATTGGGTAAGAACTCGTAATTGACAGGCCGGTTTCCACAGTAGGGTTGGAGCGGAAGAGAAGAGGATCCCGTGGGGAAAAGAAGGCATTGAATGACAAAAACAACAGATGTCCATCCACTGCCACTGCCAACTCCAGGCCCCGTGGCTCTAAGCTTGCCAGCCTGATTCGTTTCTGCACTTCAAGGGCCTCAGTTGGTCTTGCTCAGCTCTCCACAGGTCCCTAAGGAGAAAGGCCTGGGCTGTCTGAGGCAAATCATTTTCAATAACTATCACATGAAGAGTGTGGACAATTTCACCCCCACTTAATTAGGTGTCGAGTATTCATGCTTAGGGGATAATATGATGAATTTCTCCTTTTATCCTTGTAGCCTAGACATGGGGCTCCTTTAAAAAGCCCGTGGAACTTCCTTTGGTAATTACAGAGGCCAAGTGGATCTTGTAGCAGGAGGTAAGGAAGTGCACCTGCTCCCAAGAAGCATATTTCTCCATGGTTCAGAAGCTTCAGTATCCCGGGATGCCATGCTCCATGCTGGGCCTTCCAATTTCAGGTCCCCTCAGCAGGCATCCCATGGCCGGCTGACTTAGCAGCTACACCTCCAACAATGAAGCTAAGAAGAAAGCTGGGTTTATCCCATTGTAGAAAGCACAAGAAGGGAGCCGGCTATTGGGCTTTATAACAAACTGAGTGAAACTGAGGCAAAATCTTGCAAATGCTTTTTAAGGATTACTACAAGCCCCATCCACTCATTGCCAATGCTCCATTATCTCCCACCAAAATAGAGACCCTCCTTGAGTTTTAGGACCACTTAGCCCTGTGTCTAGATACTGGTTTATTAGGTATCTGCTGAGTCAGCTTTGAGTGTAGTTGTTTGACACCTCTGGACCTGTGTACCCATCAGTAGTTTTTGTGACAAAAGTTACATATTCAGCTGTTCAGAGAAATATAAAAGGAAATGTGGAACACATAACCTAATGGCTGTATACGGAAGGAGTACAATAAATGACTGTTCTCTTTGCCTGCACATCTCAAAGGAGTAAGTTCCCAAAAGACAGAAACGATGTCTATGTTCTCAGCATCATATGTAAGATTTGTGTTTCTGTGTTTGATGAATGAGTACATGAGTAAATGATGGCTACTATGGCTGTCATTTTCCAGGACATTCCATTCAGTCTTGTCTCCATATCCTTTCTCTGTCTGAAACCTGATGTCTAGTATTTGTTTGTAACAAAGTAACATTGTCTCGACTCTAATAGTCAGATTATCTGGAGATGCAGCAATGCTCTCAAGCTGTATCCTGGGCTCCTCTTCCCCTGAATTAGCTCATTTTATTCTGTAGGTTGTCTATTTTTTTCCTCTGCACTGTATAGCCCTCCTAACAGGTATTCCAACTGTATTTTCCCTTAAAATAACTATTTTGGAGATATACAGAAGACACATTGTAGCACGATTTAGGACTTATCATTAGATAAGGTGTGCTCAAAACTGCCCAGTCATGGACCAGTTCTGTTTCAGAAGCTGCTTCAGAAACCTCTCAGTAGCCACCTGACCACCTCGTCTCCAGCTTTCAGACAGCTGCCTCCCTCATTTCTCTCCTTTGTCTTCTCTGTCACATACCCCCAGCCCTGTGTCACCTCTTCTCATGCAACTGCCTCTCAGGATGCCTGCACAACAGAAAAATCACCTGAGGGGGCTACGCAAGTCCTGATGCCCAAGGTAATCTCCAGCTCAATCAAATCAGCGTCCCAGAGTAGGGAACCCAACCATCAATCATTTATGAAGCTCTCAAGTGCATGCATTGTGCCGGCAAGACCAAAAACGTTACAGTGTACTGAAGGTGCAGCCTGCCATCAGATGTGGGGGACCATGGTTGGATCCAATACTTGTGCTAGCCTTTTCTTACACAGTATGATGGAGATGGTCAGCTTGAGGCTATAGGTCGCCATGTTTATAGCAGAACCTCATGTTGCTAAAAATCATAGCCAGAAGAAACAAGGATAATCCACAGAATTCTTAGAAAACATCTCAAAGGTTCTGGATCTTAACTTCCTTTAAAATGGGAGCTTTGGAATGCACCATGAAATTTAAGATACTTTATTCATATTATACAGAAGGGAATTCAGGCAGATCTTCTCAGTTCCTTCTAGAATATAGAACTAACTTACCAGAAGTTATTCACGAGTGTATCACTTGTTTATGTGACATAAGCAACCACCTGAGAGAAACTGAGCAAAGAGTCTTCAAGAGTCTAAAGGAAAGATAGGGCTATGTGGTTGTGTTTGGTGGCAGGGAGCCTGCTACCAACCCAGAAACTCATAAAGCCTAGCCTATGTGGAGTACTGTCAGTAAAACTGTCACTCACCGCACAGGGCTAGACTGTCACTTGCTGAGGTTACTTTCATCAGTTTGAGATGGTCAAAGGACCATGAGCTATCCAAAACACATGATACTATCTCCTGGCTTTGGGATGGTTGCTATCTGAAACCAGTTCCTCATCTAGGCTACAAAGCTCAGCTAAGAATGGCATCATGTCTTCAGATACACCTCCCTCAAAATGTGGTCCAACGAGCACATCTCAGCATGTGAGCTTTTAGGCTCCTTTCTAGACCTTTTGAGTGGAGCATCACTTTCATGAAGCCAGTTTGCATCCAAGTACTTAATAGTTTGAAAAACACAGACCACCCTATTTATGTGCCCAGAATAAACGGCTGTGCATCCAATAAATAGTGTCGTACAGAGAAGTGTGACACAGATCAAGTCCTTATCCAGAGTAAGTCAAGGTGATGGAGAGAGACAACAGTGACAGAGCATGCTGGGAACAGTTCAAGGAACTTACAGATACCTTGGGGCCATGGACAAAGAGCACCAGCACCTTTTAGATTTGTCTGAAAAAGAGCTTAAGCCCCTTACTTCTTACTTCTGAGTTAAAATATATTAAAGTTAAAAAAAAAAACCCTAAAACTGGGTTTGGTGGCTTTCACCTGCAATCCAGCACTTGGGAGGAAATGGCAAGAGGATTCCATGTAAAGCCAGCCTTCAGTGGGATTCATGAGCCAATTCCAAACCAGAATTTTCTCATACTTCATTGATAATATATAGAAATGTCAGGTAGAAATATGGTGTGATGTTCTATTACTCTCATCTGGTTACTGTTTGCCATGCCCTTCCTTGGGACACTCCTTTGCTTACCGTATTCAGTGTTGATTCACTAGAGCCCGAAGAAAGCCTGTTTAAAGAAAAATGAATGAGTGAAGAATGAGCATCTTGGGGAAGACATCTGAATCAAATTCTCTCCTCATCCCATCCACAATGTCCTTCCTGCATGTGGAGACCAGTGGGTATGATCATCCTGTCTTCCATGGCCTATCTATCCTGGATACAGCTTTCATGAGTGGCCTATGATATTGGCTTCCATTTGGAAAATTAATTCCCAAGAGTGCTGGACTCTACCATGGGTGGGCTCCTGCTCTGCTCAATGCTAACCCTTTTACACTAGCTAGCTCAATGTCAATTAACACTCATTAATTCAATTTTCACGAAATTGGACAAGCAGACCCAAAAGTTCACAAAGCAGAACAAATTTCTGGAAACAAGAGTTTTTTTTCTCTACATCGCCAACTCCTGAAGAATGAGGAGCCCTTCTGGAGGGAGCTGGAAATCAAATAGCAGCTCAAGATCACCTTGGGCACAGGCTACTGTGTTACCATCAAAGGCTTGAAAAGGCCCCACCCACCCAAACACATAGGTGTGCAGAGTTTGACGTCAATGAGTGGATTGGGGCAGTCTGTCTAGTTAGGTGTCTGCTGATGTCTGGCCCGTGTTCTTGCTCATTCAGATTTAAGATTGGAATAGAAGATGATTCTTCCCTCAGGTGGTGAGATCTGAAGACACAACACTGGCTGCTCACTTGCAAGTCCTAAGTTAGTGAAGGAGTCCTTACAGAAACTTCAAGTCAGAATATTAATGTTGCTACCTTCATCTGACCTTAGGATAACCAATTCATGTCTTCATATCTCTTTTTTTATTTCCAAATTAGGCAATATCTAGAAACTAAACTTTTGGCATTAAACAAAGCATTTCATACAAAGCCTCTATCACAGAGCCTGGTAAATAACTAAAAATATGGTCTCAGTAAATATTAACCTAAAAAGAAAAATCTTTCAATCTCCCATGATGTTTTGTAAAAATAAATAAATAAGAACAATTTCTGTCAGTAATTCAGCATCCTAAGCCTTTGCTTCTATTTCCTGATGGTTCCTGGATGACCCCCAACTTAGATGGTAATGTCTATACTAACCCTCTAATGCATGCAGCTATTTATTAATGGAGCTTTATTAAATACTCACCTCATCTAGGATCTGAGCTAGATCGTAACTAGAAGTAACCTTAAAAAATAAGGGTTCCAATGGGTCTCCTCAACAGGTCTGTCTACTAGGATATTGTAGGGCGATGGCACCAGTGAGAAGGCACAATATAAATTTGAGCAAGATGATTTTCTGGGGTTTTATGCTGCCTTGTTTCTTCTAGGTTAAAAATATCCTAGTCGATCTCATTCTTAGTCCTTTGTCATCACTGATGTCACTGATTAGCACTCATTGCTCCATGTCTATGAGCCTTTGTGACACAGGCATGGTTGGGGTACGATTCATTCAGTCTCACAAGTGATATTTAGTAGGCATCAGCCATGCATCAGACAAAAATACAGAGTTCAAAATGGTAACAGAGCAGACAGCATCTCATTCCTTGTGGAACCTGGGGTTTCATGTAGAAGACAGCTGTGAATAATGTAAATGAATACATACATATAAAATTACAGCTAGGAAGCAGCACATGAGGGGATATTATGTTGTGAGAACATCTAATGAGAGGATGAATACTTGATGGAGATTTCTTCATGAACCAAGAATGCTCAATCTTGGATCCTATGGTTAAGTTACAATTAGCATGACCAGAAGAGAACTCCTAAAGAGGAGCGACACATCCATGAAAGAGGGACCCCTGCACACAGGAAGGAAAGCAAGGACCCAGCAAGTGTACCACAGAGAGGAGATTATGAGAGATGGTGTCACAGCAGTAGATAAAAAGCAGACTTCAGGGGCCCAGCTAGAATTTTTTTCCCCTTGAAGAAGAGCGGAAAGGTGTGTAAGAACTCAAAGACGCCCATGGAGAGAGAGAAACCGGAACTGGGTTTGAGGTACCCATCAACAAAGAAGGCTGGGGAGCAAGACTGAGCAGGTAAAAGTGGAGACTGGCAGATGTTGGTACTGGAGAGAAGAGAGCAGCCACAACCCTGAAGAATAGGTAAGAGTTTGCATCTAAACCAAAGTTTAATGGGTAGGCTTTGATCTTTGATTTCTAGAGACCAGCTGGAAGATAGCAAGAACCAGAGTCAAGTGGCTGGTTACTAAGCAACCATGATAGTTCAGGTGGAGATGAATGGTATCTTAGCCAGGATGGGAAAAAAGGAAAGAAGAAAAGCAGTAAGAATGGAAAATGGTAAGATTCAAGGGCCACTGAAAACATTACAGGCTCTCAGACCACCTGTGTTTGGCTCCTGTGTCTATGGAAATGGATACATACATGTAGGGCAGTGGGGAGCAGGCTAGCTGAATCAGGCTAGCTAGTATTCCTAAGACCTTGAAGACATTGTCCTTGAACAGTGCCTTGGACCAAGATGGCAGCTCTGGTCTCTTCATGTCCAATACACTGATATAATCCATTAGAAAGAAATATCCACTGCTATTATTTCCCCTAAAGGATTATGGGTTAAATTTTGTGATGTTGGCACCATCAGGAGAATCAGGACAGGATTCCAGACCATCAGAATACAGAATAGGTCTGTATTCTGTGTGAGTAGTGTTTCCCTCTCTTAACTGTGACTCCAAGAAGCCTTGGAGATGTTTGTTGAATGTTCTCAGAGGTGATGGAAAGAGTTCCTGGAGGCAAGATTTTATTTCAGATTTTAAGAAATTCCTAAGTCTCTTCTGTTTTGTAACACAGAACTGTATCTCTCTAGGAGACACACATGTCTGAAAGGGCTGTTCAAATGAAAGCCCAATCCCAATTTACTTCTCAAGAAATGGGGCACATTCATTTCTCTAAAGCGGGAATTCTGATAGACTGGAGATTACTGACTGGGGACGATTTTGTCCTTCAAGGGACATTTAGCAATGTCTAGTAAATTATTTGATTATTACAGGATGATATGCTCCAGAAGAATAGTCTGGAAAAGCTGGGAGTAAAAGTTGCTGATCTGTATAGCACACAATCACAAGGCAGTCAGTCCATTCTTCTTCAGGCACACACTCAAAGACACAGTACACGAACATACACACACTCACACTTACACAAAGATTGCATAGCTTTGAATGACAGTGACATTGAAGTTAAGAAACTGTGCCGAGAGACTTGTTTGTTCTCAACTTTGAGGTGGCATTTATTATGCTGGACTAAGGGCCATGCCATTCTTGTTCTCAGACTTCCGAAGATATAAATGGAAGAATGGGAAAATGTATGTTTGGACTGGTGTGTCAGAGTTTGAGTTAGCCACTGAGTCCCTGAACAAGTGAGTGTGAGTATATGAATGAGTAATGACATCAGCAAATTAACGACTAAAAAGAAAGCTAAGGCATACTTAATGTGCACATGTTAAGGCTGTGACTGTGCTGAGTGTCACAGTCCCAAAGAGATCCCTCATGATGCTCTCGACTCCATCAGCTTCTCTATCTCCCATAATAGCTTCATTAAATCCATGGGCAGGGATTTTTGTCCGTTCATTTGCATGGTTGCATTCAACACTAAGGACAGTGCTGGCGATGGACAATCCTAAACCCTCATACTGCTTATTAAACCATAATGACCAGTCTTTATGCTTGAAGCAAGCTAAGAAGGAAAGCATAATCTTTACCCTTGAATCACAAAAGAAAGCAACATTATAAGACAATCTGTTCAAGGACACACAGTAAACGAAAAGGGAAGGCCCCTGCTGACACTCTGACACTCACAGAATCCCCTCTGATTGGAATGAGTATACGGGTCAAATCTTTTGAAAACTCTACCAACTTCCTTTGACCTTCTACAGAGAGCGAGTCTTAGCTTGTCTCCCTAGCTCTCAACTCCATTTCCTTTTCAGAGGAAACAATGATGGAATAAGGATTGCCAAGCTTTAGCAAGGAAGAAAAGGAGCAAATTCCCCAGGCTAGCTCTCTCAGAGGCAGGCTAGACTCAGGAATGTGCAGAAGAAATGATGGGCTCTGGGTCTCTTTGTTTCAGCTTAGGAACTTCAATTGGTTGCTAAGAAACGGTACAAAAGGAAGCCCCATTAGAAACCCTTGGAACCCACAGGCAGTTACATAATACCAGGCCCTTCCTTTATGGAAATTCAAATTGTACAAGTGCAAGCCTTGCCTTACAGTCTGTGCTGCATGTGATAAGGGGATTTTCTGTGTGGGCCCCTGGGAAATCTTGTCTGGTGGGGGACGGGCTGCTGGGAAGGAACAGAATAGCTAAAGAGGGCTCTTCACTCAGTTCCACCTCTCACTTCCAAGGGACTTCAGTATTCATTAGCACGAAATGCAATCCTCACTCCACACAATAAGCTGATTTTACACAGTCACCACCCTTGCTAATGAATTCAATGATCCTGTTGTGCCGTTTCCAGTGTTGTTTACTGTCATTCCCAAAGAGTAAGAAGAAGAGAACTTAGTGTATGGCTTCACAAGCTGTGAAAGCATGACCTCCTCTGAACAGCGTGGATGAACACCTTTTAGTCCTAGAACATGTTCTGGTTGGTGCCCATTACACATAGTTCCAACAAGGGCCACTGAAATGAACTAAGTAGCTGGTAGGAAGCTCTGCGTACCTCCAAGGCAGCTTTCGCCAAAACCTCCTGATTCAAAAAAGAACATGATTTCCAATCAGCTCAGAAGAAGAGGATTTGTGATTATCTGTTCACAATAACAAAAGGTGCGGAGCCTGGACACACTTCCATGGGCCATGACGGTGCTCGTTGCTTTCAATTCAAGAGGTTTTATTTCACATATATTGATAGAGTGCATACCATGTGTTGAATGCTGTTCAAGGACGCCATGCTGAACCAAGGAGGCAGCAGCCATTACATTTTCATTAATCCAATGCATCATGAATATGCAAATGAGTATCAGTTAGTGACGTGAGGTATAGGAACATAATAAAACATACAATAGAGAAGTTGAGAATTATTGGATGACACCCATACCAGGACAGCCCTGCTGTAAGTCTATTGGTTGACTCCTAGAATACACAATCCCCTTTACACTTTATGAATGTTTCAAATTGAACATATGACCACCTTATAAATATAATAGAGTAATAGGCTATGTTAGATGAAGTAGTAAGGGCAGACCTCTCCAAGGAAGAAATAATTCTGAAAGTGTTAAATATGAAAATAAGTCAAGGACATGACTCAGTAATTAAAAACATTTGTCCTGAAAACATAAAGAGCCAAGTTTAAATACCCTGAACATGGGTAAAAACTGGGTGTGTAGCACTCTCACGGACAGATGGGAGGCAGAGAAAGGAAAATTCATGGAGGCTCACAAATCTGCTAACTGGTGGACACTGGGCAAAACAAGAGAGCAATTTTAAACATGGTTACAGGTGAGGACAGACACCAGAGGTTGTCCTTTGACCTTCATACACATTCTATGGCATGTGCATGCCTACACACAGCAGAGAGGGGGGAGGGGAAGGGAGAGAGAGAGGGAGAGAGAGGGAGAGACGGAGGGAGAGAGGGAGGGAGAGAGAGAGAAAGGGAGGAGACAGACAGACAGACAGACAAAATATCATCAAAGGAGAATCCAAAAGAAAGGCATTCCAGGCTGAACGAACACAGGTACGGATCCTGGAGGGAGGGAGAGCAGTTGATGTTATTGGGGAAACAGGGTGGTGAGAGTATAATAATCAGAAGGGAGAGTTTGAGACAAGGCTATGGACATGGATAAGGACTGATCATGTCAGGCCATAGATATGTAGGTACTGAAAACAGGAATGACGTGAGTCCAATTTTTAAATGACTCTGGCTACTGTGCAGATAATGGGTTCAAGAGGCCATGAGTCATAATAGATTATTTAGATGTTATTGTCATAGCCAAGGTCATGGAAGGAAGAAGACAGAATGGTGGTGGTCATCAAGATGAAAAAAATGAATGAATGGACTCAGGTGGGTTTCTTGGATTAGCTCACTGGGCTCTAAGGGAGAGGGCTGGAAGGGTCATGAACACATGTGATATGAAAGCAAGTGGGCATCCTGGGAAGTTATTAAGTCTGAAAACACCATAAGGAAACCTGATAATTCTTGTGTTAAAATAAAAAGCAAGTCTAGCTTTGTCTAAAATACAATGCTTGATCAACTGAAATCAAGATTTTCATAAGACCCTGAAGAGGAGCCCATAGTAATGTAACTGAATCCAAAGGACTCTTCTCTCAGTCAATAAGAACAACCAGGAGATAGAGAAAGATGGGTTGCTTGCATCACATAAGAAGAGCACCCAGTTATTTGCAAAGCAGAGCTATGCCTGAAGAAAGATCATAGCAGAATTTAGCAAAAAAGGACATGTAGGGGCAGGCAGCTATCTTAACATGACCAATTTAAGATGTGCATTTCTGAGCATGTTCAGGTGAGGTTCTGGGTTAAGCATTATAAAATAAAGATGGCTGATACATGTCTGGTGTGCTCAATTCAAGGTCTTAGAGCACATATTCAAAAGAGAAAGATGGCTTACATTAAAACTTCTGTGTGGTGATATGTTATATAGTTAATAAAACCTGGAGTATCAAGAGATCAGCCCACAATCAAATTAGGCAGAGGGAGCAAATACCATTAGTCCAATCACTTGGGAAACAGAGATCGTTCTGGATCTCAGGGAGTTCAAGGGATAACAGAGCAGTGGTAACTCACACTTTTTCCCAGCATGGGGATCCAGAGAATATCTGTGAGTACAAGGCCAAACAGCCAGGCAGTGATGGCTCACACCTTTAATCCCAGCATGGGGAAAGACCAGGATCAATGGTGACCTACTCCTTTAATCCCGTAACTCCACAGACAGAGATTTTTCTGTTTTTCTGTGAGTTCAAGGCTAACTATCAAATTGTAGTGCTCACGCCTTTAATCTTAACGTGGATGGGATACAGCTGGGTGAAGAAGGTGTTTCAGGCAAACACAGGAAGACAGATGAGGCATTAGAAGTGACCAAGAGTGAGGCTGAGGAAGCTGGAAGATAGCTGGGTGAGATTTGACTGCAGTGTTTTTCTCTTTGATATTTCAGCCTTCCCCCCAATATCTGAGTTTCTTTTAGTACAACCAGAATTTGTGCTGCACTTCTGGGCATACTCAATTGGGTTTTACAATGAGCTACATTTACTGTAGTTTGCCTGAAGAATGACTAGTGTCCTTGTCTGACTTCACTAAAGTTTCTCCAAAGACTTTTAGCTGAAACCAAAAGAAAGAACAAACATGAAGGTTTATTAAGAGTGTTTTTAAAGGGTGTTGTCTTTTCCTAAATAAAGGCGCTTTCCCTATATGTGTGTGTTTCCTTCCATGGCTAATAGTGGCAGTTTATGGTGAGGTTGTGAAGAGTCAGGCATTGCAGCAGAACCTTGACTCTCTCTTCATTCCCCACAGCAAGCAAAAGGTGCAGGTGCCCATAGTGTCTTGTTTTGCATGGAGCACAGAGGTAATACAGAATATGATCTGTGCACAAGTGATGAAGCTGTGTGGGAACCACGCAAAGGCAGAATGCAGCATCCAGAGGAAGCAGCAGAGCCAATGAGGATGGTTCCAGCCCTACTTTCCTTAGTCCAGGGGTTTTGTTTTGAAATGAGGGGTTAAACTTTACAACCCTTTAGGACAATAGAATGTGCGTGATGATTGTTTGGGTGGAAACAACTCTATAACTTTACCGTCTTTTCAAACTGAAAAAGAGAAACTGAAACCAAAATATTGAAGACTTAGAAGAACCTCAGGAATGAATATAGATCAGGAAAGTCAGTCTGCAGTGAGGGCTCCAGGCTCCTTAATGAGGGGCAATATCCACTAGATTGGGCAGAAAGCTTTGTTTTAAAAAATTCACCCTCAAGTTGATAGAAATTTTCTCCATTGAAATCCCAAGTTTTGTTAAACTCTTCCCAGCTATGAAGCAGACTGATCGTGGGTCTGAGAAGAGTCTTCCAGGGCCCACTGAAGAAGACAGCCATCTTGTGTTCTGTAATGCCTGCCTCACCTAGATGGGACTGTGTGTAGCAAAGCTTTTCCTTCTTGCCTCAGGCTGCCTTTGATCCAAACCATTCCTGACCAGCTCAGCCTTTGGTGAGAGTACCATCATTTCTCCTGGGAATGATGTTCTCCCAACCATCTGGCTGGTAATTAGTTTATTAGCAAAAATACAAGGAAGTTGGCCTCAGGGAGGAGAAAACAATATCCATTGTGGTCTCAGGAAGCAAGAGGCAATTAAATGTTTAGTCTGAGACAAATCCTGTTAGCAGTAACATGGGTCTGGGTAAAGATTGTTGGATAACTCTGACAGGTGAAGTATGACAGTTGAGATATTCCCAGACTGCTTGGTTAAATAATTTTTTTAAAGGCTCTTATGTGGAATCAGCACCAATATTCCACCTGCATTTAGACTGAAGGAGGAGGTGCCATGACAGCCCAGAGCCTTTCAGCCTGTCATAAACCATCCCAAAGCAGTGGCTGTCTTTCTCTGTTTATATCACAATCTGTGTTGTGTACAAGTACATATGTGTCCATGTGTCTGTACACACTTGTACTGCTGTGCACTGTAGGTTGGTGTCAGGTGTCTTCGACCTTTTCCCTGAACCCTAATTTTTGAGACAGGGTCTCTGGTTGAATGTGGATCCCACTAATTCATAGTGACCAGCTGGCTATCAAGCCCAGCGATCCTCCAATCCCCAGTGCTGGATTACAAATTCAGCCTCTAGAGCATTTCTTCCACACTTGGTGGCTCTAGACACAGGGACATGCTCTTCCTGATCCATCAAGACCTCTACATCTGTAAACAAGCATTTGCATATTGAAATTTATATAAATTGCTTTATTTTCATTCTCCCTTATAATGCTGTTAGGTCATTATACTAAATCTTATGCAATTAGATAGATATGCGAATTATAATCTAAAATTTCACTTAGGAATAGTAAAGTGGGTATCACAATGTATTAGTTATAAGAAGAAAGCATCCAGCCTATAATAGAGAAGTGTCATAAAAATACCATAAAATATTGCTAAGAAATATTTCAAAAGAGAAAAAAGTCACCAGAATAAGCTATTCTCAGTTTTCATATGTTCTTTATTTAATAGTTTAAATTATAGTTAACAGTATTTATTCCCATTCTGTGGATGCATAAAACAAGGCTCAGAAGGATTAGGCATCTGTGAAGAATTGTGAATTTTTATTTTAATTTGTGTTCTGAACCAGGTTACTATAGAACCAGTCTATTTTATGGTAATTGATAGTTTTTGGTGAAGGAGGAAATGACCCTAGGATAGCAATATTGAGGATGGAAATATTTGGATAAAGAAAGTAGAGAATAAAAAGAAAATGTGTGTATGTGTGTGTGTGTGTTTTAAGGAAGCAAAAAAGGCAGAGGTAAAGGTGGTTCATATGATACAGAGGAGGGAGAAGTCGGGGGGAAGCATGGAGAGACCCACAGTATGGATTCTAATTCCAATCCTGCCCTTTCTGGGCCCATAAGCAGCCCACTTTTCTCTGTCTGTCTTTTCATGTTGGTAGCAGAGAAATTAATCATCTGCCTGAGCAATTACACACCACCACAAGGCCAGCCCATGTGGAAGGTGGGATGAATTCTAGATTGTTCCAAGATCTGTTTTGAAAGGAGAAAGGCTATTTTCCTGGCTTGCCTGATGCCTACCTGAACCCATCAGACAGACACCTGGAGTCTTCTTCTATCGTGTGTGTGTGTGTGTGTGTGTGTGTGTGTGTGTGTGTGTGTTCACAAATGTCCTATGTGTGACTCCACTCACAGCCACACAGGGGTAATTTTGAATGAAGCCTCGGATACCTATGACCAAACAACTCACGAATTCAGTTTTCTTTCTCCCCTGCTGCCAGACATCCCCGGCCAACCCAGGAAGCTATGGGAAGCATTTTATCATTGAGGTCCATTGAATTTTATTGGCAATTTTCTCCTTTGTTAGCAATTTCACATTGTATATTAGCATTTGTTTTCATATCATATTAGCATTCATCACAAAAGGCTAATCCCATTAGCACTTTTCACATTGTATTAGAGAAAACAAACAATTTCACAGTGCCAATGCCTCCCTGCTACAGGGCGGCTTTTTGTCTGCTGTTTTCCTGTTGATTCCCCATCAGCCCACCTTGCCCTCTGCTCTGTCTGCAGAACTGTCTACAACTGACGGCTTCCCACTCTGTGGTCATCAGAGCGAGTCCAGAACTGGGATTTGCCCTCCTGAACATCCTCAATCATTCATTCACCCATTTGTGCATTCTGTTACAAAGTACAAGCGTCCCATGTTTTTCTCATATATAGAATCTAAATAAACCTATGACATCAAAGCAAAAAGGATACAGGTCTGTAACATACCCAGCTTTTCACAATTTAAGTCAACATATGAGCTTCTTTTCCAAATGTTTTATTATAGAAAGGTTCAAATATACTCAGAATGAATGGGACAGTGTGATTAAATCTGTGCAATCGCTGGTCTGACTCCAGAGCCACCAAGATTCTGGTTCTTTTGCTCCATCAAAATCCAAAATCTCTATTCCTTTCCACCCCAAGTTTTATTGTTTTTGATGTAAACATACATACATGTATACATGCATATATATATGTGTGTGTGTGAGAGAGAGAGAAAGAAACATTGATTTGCTTTTGTTTAGAGAGTCTTGTTTGATACTATACTCCTAGAATTTGATACAATAACTAATACAAGTATACACTCAATAATTTGCTATTAATTTTCAAAGTTAATACATTAAATACTGGTTTTCATTATGACATTTTAATATACTCATAGTATATTCTTTGTACCATATTTACCCTCTAGATCCCATCTCTTTTCTCTCTCCAAACAATCCCACTTCTGTTCTCATGTATAATGCATGGTGTTTTCTTTCTGACCCTGGTTTATTTTACTTAACATGATGCTCTCCAGTTCTACCCATTTCCTTGAAAACAATGTAGTTTAATCTTTAAACTAAATATAATTCCACTGTGCGTATGTACATGTCTTATCTCTTCACCTGTTGAGTATCTAGTCTGCTCTTTAACTTAACAATTGTCAATACATGAGTGAACTCTCTGCTCTTTTTAAATGTTTTATTACATTTATTTACTTCATTGTGGGCACTCACATGGCATGGCATGTCTGTGAAGGTCGGGGCAAAACTTGAGAATGTCTGTTTTTTCCTTTTATCTTATGGGACCCAAGGACAGAACTCAGTTCATAGGCCTGTGGCAACTGCCCACACCTGCTGAGCCATTGTACTGGCCCAGAAGGGTATACTCCTACAGAGAGGAAATGGAAAACTGCCTAGGATTAAAATGACTTACATTTGGGATACAGCAAAGTCAGTTCTAAAAAGGGGTATATTGCAATGCATGCTTGTATTAAAAACTTCAAGAAAACTCAGATAAATCAACAATGATAATTCAAGACTGTCCTTATTTCTGAATTATTTCTAAATAGGTGTTTTCCATATTTTGAGGTTTGTCAGGCAGTAGAGCACACATAGAAGGAGAAATTGCACTTCCGTTTTTAAAAGCAGTGAGCTATAACACTGTACTTTCTGATCATGCCACAGTAAAGCTGGCACCCCTCACTCATTGCATTCACTCTGCTCTATAAGAGTCAGACATTATCACAATTTCTGGTAATTGTCTCATTTACCACAGGCCAGCTATTAGGAAGCCAGTCTTCAGTCCTAAGGATGTCATCAGCAGGTCCTCACACTGTGCAGATGAAATGTGACGAGGGAAGAAGGGTCTTTGGAAACTGGAAAGCACTGTACAGATATGCAGGCTATAATTCAAAAGTGCCTTGGTATCTCCTGCCAAGGGAAGGGATAGACAGCGGGAGAATCTTAAATATTTACTGTCATCTGTCTTTCTATATGTGTGGACAACATATATGAACTATATGTTGAATATATAGTTTGAATATGAACTACGCACCACAAGCTCATTAATGACTGTTTGGTCTTCAATTGGTGACACTATTCTGGGGACTTTAGGAGGTGTGGCCTGGCAGGAGGAATCAGATACTGAAGATACAGATTTCAAGGTTCTATCTTGACCCTCAATAACTTACTCCCAACCTCTCCCTGCCTACTGAGAGATGACAAAGCTCCCCTGCCTTATTCTCCCAACCCCCAATATCCTATCTCATCATGGGCACAAAATCAGCAAAGCCAAGGAGTCAGAGATGAAATATCTGAAACCGTAAAGTAAGTCTTCCTTCCATTAATGGGTTCTCTCGGGTACCATGGTCATGGAAATGAGAATGCTAACCCAGCTTTATAACATGCACCTACAGAAAAGCTGAAACTGGGTGGTCAGCTCAGAAGGCTCCGTGTATACCTTCCTGCCAATAGAGCATCTGCATTAACTTACTAGCAAGATGCAAAGGCAATTATAAAAAACCACTATGAATTTGAAAAAGTGATGAGCATGGGTGCTATTTTGCAACTCCAAAAAGAATTTAAGTTTTGTTACCAGCTGATAGCAAAGTCAAGGCAGGTGTTTCTAAGCTACTGCTTCCGTTTCTTTAAGCACTGAGCACTGCCAGGCACATTGTGAATAAGTAACTCTAGAAACAGGTGGTTCTGTGCTTCTTATCTTCTAAGCACAAAAACAGGAAGTTAAGTGGTAAGTTCAAGTCTACCAAGCTAAGAAGCAGTTAAACCCTAGCAAAAACTTAAGAAAGAATTATACACACACACACACACACACACACACACACACACATACACACTGGTGCAAAATTCCCTGTGGGGATTTTGTCTCTCTTGAGCTTGCTTAGGTTTTACAACATCCAACCATTGTTGAGTTCATACATACAGCTTTCAGGCTGTGTCCAGGAAAAGACTATTTCTTTGTATACTGCCTCTGGCTCTTACAATGTTTCTAAACCTCTTCTTCCACGGTCCCTCAGCCTTTTGGAGGAGGAGATATGATATACATGATCCATTTACATCTGAGCATTCTACAGTCTTTCAATTATTGATCCTTGACCAATTGTGGCTCTCTGCACTAATTACTCTCTGCAATAGATGTATCTCTGATGAAGAGTAAGAGATGCATTGATCTATAGGTATAAAAATAAGTCTTAATAGTAGGTTTAACCCATGTTCTTTAGCAGATAAACATACTAGATTCTCTCCAGCGCTACAAGTTGCATCATTTTAGTCAAGGGCACTATGAAATGAGAAAAGTCTTTACCAGATACACATTTGGCAGGGGGATAGTATCTAGATTATATAAAGAACTAAAAACACTAAGCATGAAGAAAACAAATGACCCAGTTTAAAAAAAAAATGGGGCATGGGATAAAACAGAAAGTTCTCAAAAGATATAATATAAATGTCTGGAGAACATTACAAAAAATAAAATAAAAATCAACTTTAGCCATAAGGAAAATGCAAATTAAAACTACTTTGAGATTTTATCTTACCACAGTCAAAATGGCTAAGATACAAAAAAAGGACAAATGCTCATGTGGATGTGGGGAAAGGGAACATTTAGTTATTGCAAATGGGAGAACCAAGTGTGAGATCACTGTGCACATCAGGGCATCAGTGCGTAGGAGTCTCAAAGAAGCTTAAAATAAATCTATCACAGGACACAGATAAACCACTTTGGGGCTTATACCCAAGGACTCTGAATCCTACAGCTGAGATACCTGCTCATCCATGTTCATGCTGTTCATCTTTCTTTGTTTCCATATTCTTGCCATAAAAGTCAGAAATCCCAGCAACAAAACGTGAGGTATGCTTCTCCAGTTTTTTGAATTTGACTTGACCATTTGACTTTCTTTGTCCAATGGGAAATTAGATGTCACACAGGAGAGCTTGAAATGTACTTTTGTGCTTAGGTACCTTCTTTGCCGCCTCAGTCATCACCATGGGAACAGCTTCCCTGGTGCTTCTTCATGATCCTAAAAATGAACACATGAGAACAGAGCTCCAAGTGTACCGTCAAGATCCTATGCCATTTGTTATGCAGCTGTAGCTGACTGATAGGGATGGTAGATGATAATGAGTATATATACTTCTATTTACATAGAGTATGATTTGATATACAGAGAAGATAAACAGTACAAGGATGTAAAAAGTGACATGAAGAACCTAAGGTCTGCCACAGACTGTATGGTTAAGGTATCCACCTCTCCTAACCTCATTCTTCACACTTGTAAATGGAGGAATGACACTCACCTTCCAGCTTAGTCATAAAGAATAAATACAATGACCATGAAGTTCTGAGAATAGAGTATACACTAAAAACCAAGAAGGCAAGAGGATTTCCATGAAAACAGAAAGTTCATCTGCAGCCAAGGCCATAATTTACAGCTTATATGCACCTAACAATGCTCAATCTAAGAAAAATGTGTGCTGCTCTCCCTGGGCCTTCCAAGACCTGAAGCATCCCAAGAGCTTCATGCCAGCTGTTTGATTCTTCCGTGGGCTTCTCTTCTTTCCTGTAAACCTGTTGCCACAAGAATGGACGCTCCGTGCTGGTTACAGACTGGCAGGAAGAAGGACAGAGGTACCCCACCCTCCAGTATTCTCACTAGGAAATTATCCTCAGCCCTTGATACATTAAAATGGAAGAGCTGTAAATGCCAGTTGCCATGGTAACACTTTGCATGCCGCTTGATGATTGGTGATGTGAGTTCACTTTCCTTTGGGTGTTGAGCCTAATTAACTGTTATTTTTGTCAGTGTGGAGGAAGAACCCACACTTGGGGGGTTTGGGCGGTGATTGCATCCCCTGTGGACTGAGTTAATTTTCATGGACTACAAAGAGAAACGGCTGGACCCCAATAGTATTTATAGGCTTAGAAAAGTTACCAATGTTTAAGTAAGAGTCAGGGAAAATACTTGAGTACACTCTAACTTCTCTTTGACAGTTTCAGTGTCTCTAACAATTGTTAAACTTGATTTGATTGGATTGGAGATAACAGGCAGCTGTGTTCACAAGTTAGTACATCCTTCATCAGGCACACACACACACACACACACACACACACACACACACACACACACACACACACTTGCATATGCTGGAATGTTCAGCCTCACACTTCCTCCCCCACAGGCCGATACAGCACACTGGTAGTAATCAAGCATAGTGACCAAGAACATGTGCAATTGTTGGATATGTTTCTCTATCTCCATAGCCAATGATGTCATCACTATGTCACCAACCTGGTGGACACAGGCAATTTCCCCAACACTTCCTGGAAAAAAAAAAAATTCATGTCACCACAAGCCTAGAAACTAAAAATTTCTCTCCCTGAGGTTCAAACCAGCTTGTTTTCAATACAGATTCTTGGGTGTGCTGGCTGGACCTCAGGGTCTTGATGGGAATTGTTCTAGTCATATGCCTTCTCAGCTTTTAAAGCTTTTGCTCTTTGCCATACGTCTTTGAGACACCAAAGGATCTGCGGCCTTTCTAGGAAGGGGGACCCATATTGGGTTGCTAACAAATAAAGTTACTTTTTAGTAACAAGCTAAGCTCTTTCTGAAGGCCCAGGGTGAGAATAGCTAATGGTTCAGTGTCTGTGTTAAAGGCTGAAAAGCACACAGGACATGCACAGAAACTTAATTTGAGAAGACACAAAAAGAAAGTAAAACATTGGTTTGGTAGCTAGACAGATGGCTCAGTGGGCAAAGGGCTTGCTCTATAAGCCCAAGTATCTGAGTTCAGATCTCTAGCACCCAGAGCAAGAAAGACTGGACTTGAGTTCTAAATATTTTGAATTTGATCTCAAAATTCTGTCTTCAGAGGTCTAGTGGAAATTTGAAATTCATTTGCACATCTTTGCTTCTTGAGCTGGGAGCTCTTTAAATTGGGAGATCTTTTTGCCTCCTACACTGTATCAGAGGCTTAAAACTCTTTCTCAGAAACCTTTGCACAGAGGCAGAGGTATGTAATTTAAGCTCCACCTATGAATAAACTGAAAAATGTTTGCCACAGAAGAATGTATCCCAGAAAAGAGGGCCAAGGGAAAGCATACTCTTCAGAATCTCAAAAGCATAGAGTTCCTGGCTTCAGGATCCAGACCACAAGCGTTAGCATAACCTCACAATGCTTCTACACACATGGCCTGGAAGCCAGGTCCTCTGCAGAGTCTATGGGTATGTGCAACCAATACAGTTCAATAAGAATCTCTGTGTAAAAACATTTGTGCGAGTATGTGTATGTGGATGCATGTGAGAGAGAGAGAGAGAGAGAGAGAGAGAGAGAGAAGAGAGTCAGTGGGTAAGTAGATCAAAACCAACACAAGATGCTCATTGGAGAGAGAATGTTCTGATTCCCTCATAAAAAAGCCCCTAGCTCTTGGCCAAGAAACCAAAATTAAGCCTATTTTTACTAGGGTGTTAATATGCTTACCAAAGTCACTTTCTACAAAATAAATAAGACTCATTTGTCTCTATCACTTTCATCATGGGCATCTCAGATACTGTACAGTACTAGTTAGCAAACCTCTAAACTGTCAATTGTTTCTGCAGGATCAGCACCACTGCATGGTAAGCAAGCAGCAGGGTACAACCTGGGACTCACGTTTTAAAACGCTGATCTGTAGTAGGACATTTCTATTCCTCCAGAAACTCTCAAAGAATGGGCAGTACTTCCCAAATAATTGACTCAGAGACCTAATATTATGGTAACTGCTGGGCCAGTAGCTCAACCATATTACTATCTAGCCCTTACACTTAAATTATTCTATAATTTGTATCTATGTTTAGCCACATACCTTGATACCTTTGCTCAGTGCAGCATTCACATCTTGCTTCTTCTTCATCTGGCTGGCAACTGTTTCTCTGCCGTTCTTCTTCCCAGAAGTCTCCTAGTCTGCTCCCCACCTCTACTTTCTGCCTAGCTACTGGCCAATCAGCATTTTATTAAACCAATACAAGTGAAAGATCTTTACAGTGTACAAGAGCATTATCCCATACTGATCCTTGAGGACAAGGGTTTTCCTGAATCCTGGAGACTTGAATTTAGCTCTAAAGATCTATCACTGATTCTCATGCTTAACTTCACACCTGATCTGGCAGGTTGGGGTCTTTCTCAAATAATTTACATATATCCCTGAACTCTGCAGCCATGGGATAGGACAGATCTGATGGTACACATGTTGCTGAAGGGACAGAGCTCCCTCAGTGTAAATTCCCTGCCGGTATTCTTCATCTCTTTCAATTTATGTGTACACAAACATGACCCAACTTCAGAGATGAGCTTCATAGGTATAACCATCACTCTGAAGTCAGTGAGATATAGCCCAACTCCCAATGCTTTCTTCTGACTGAGGTCAAAGTTGAAGATTGGCTATCAGGAACAGCTTGACAGAAACTGGACCCGGGCATTCTTAAAGCACCATTAATACTGAATGAAACAATGGCCCTATGAAATAGATCTAGTGCTGTCCTGCCATAGCCAAGCACTAAAACATCCCTTCTCTTGTCAAACTTGCCAATGATATCTACGGGAAGCAGCTAAGAACTCTACCTGAAGTAGAAGGTTAGGCTGATTTCTAAGTAGAGTTGTATTGAAATACCCTTCCATTCATTTACGTTGTATCTACCATCTTTGGCTTCTATACTATAAGGGCAAAAGCCTACAATAGTCACTATCCTGTTCTTTGCAGAAAAAGTTACTTAGTTCCATGTGTGTGATGCATGTGCATATTTAAACAATGTGGATACATTTGTATGTACATGTGGTGGTCCAGGGCTGATGTTGGGCGTGGCCCTTATTGCTCTTCTACCTAACTCATTGAAGCAGGCTCTACCAATCAAACCCAGCCAATCTTCCCTACCAGCTCACTTGGGAGTCCTCTGTCTTTACCTTGCAAGAATAGAATTATAAAGAGATTACCATAACCATGCAGCATTTATTTACATACATCCTGGAAATTCAAACTCCAGTGCTCTTGTGTGGCAAGTGCTTTAACCACTGAGCCATTTTTCCAGGCCCAGGAAAATATCCCTTAACCCCTGTTCTAGAGCATTGCTGTTCAACTAAAGAACAGCAGAGTCCTTAATAAAGAGCTTAAAAAAAAGATAGACATATATAAAAAACTTACACATTTCTCTCAGTTACTTAGCTCTTTTATTTCATTCCAGAATATTTTTAATTGCTCTCAAATTTTAAAATTGTGTTAAATAATAAAAATATATAGGAATAAAATTACAAAAACTCATAAAAAATGCAAATGGCAGACATCACCCCAGATGTGCTGGATGCAAATATCTTTGCAGAGGTGAAGCCACAGAGATGCGTGTTCTAACAAACTCTTCCAGTGATGCTCACACTCATTAGCATGTAAGAACTCAGTTCCAGAAAGTTTATCATTCATATTGCATGGAAACCTGTCAATTTGGAGCACAGGTAACATTTCTAGTGTTTTGTTTTATTTGCTGTTTGTTTGTTTCAAAACCAGCTCCAAATAAATCCAATCCCTGTTTTCATCAATATCACTCAGAGATTCAGAAAAGCTTCTGGCTCCCTAGAGTATCCCATTCTCCTTGACAACAGACTCATTTCTACAAAAGTTCTCCACTCATTCCACCATCTTTTTTCTTTTTCATCATGGGCATCCCAGATGCTGCACTGCTCTAGCCCTGTTGCTGGAACTCTGTAAGGGGTTTTTGCAGAATCGATACTATTATACTCCCCTGTGGTAAGCAAATCACAGAGCACTTGTGAACTGAAACCTTGGACTGAGACAGGAGGAATTTATATCCTGGACTGGTTCTATTAAAGGTCTGTGACCTTGGCCAAGTGCCTTAATCTTCCAGCCTGTAGGGCCATTATGAGAATCAGATGAGTTGATGCACACGTATCTCCCCTTGATGGATGCTCAGAGTGATATTATTAACCAGTGGCCTATCACAAACTCTTAGCCTGTTTGGAGTTTTGTCACAGCTAAGAAGGGAGTGGAGACAGTCAGATGACATGGCATGCAGGTTTTAGCCTTGGCATTGAAGAGATGGCTCAGCAGTTAGGAGTGCCTGATGCTCCTGCTGAAGGCGTGAGTTCAATTCTCATCATTTTCACTGGGTGGTGAACAACGACCTGTAACTCCAACTGCAGGAGATCCAACACCTTCATCTGGCCTCTATAGACACCTTCACACACACACACACACACACACACACACACACACACACACACACAAATACAAATAAACAATGTTTAAAGAGCAGTCTATCACTTCTGTACTTGTCCCCACCCTTGATATAAACGGTAATTTAACCTATTGCCTTTTCCCAGTGGTCATTCAGCATTTCCAGCTCTACCCAGCAATTGAGTAGTTATTAAGCAGCTGCTGTGTGTCAGGCACTGCTCCATGGACCTGGCAGATGAAGGTGAGCAAACAACTTTATTCTCAAGACTGCCTTAGTGTACAGCAATGCCTAGTAAAAGTCACAAAGCAGAATTGAAGAAGAAAGTAGGATGATGTTCTGGCAAATGCCAAAGCAGAGTATGAGCTCCTGAACTCCAACCAGGATCCAAGGGAGGCTCCTAAAGAGGCCTCCAAGTCCTAGGAAACTGTGGTATAAATGGAAGAGACAGCTCTGTGTGATATAGGATTCAGAAATCAGGCTGCTATGCATTTAGCTTTTCTTTCTAAGTGATGTAAAAGGAAGTCTTTCTGATGCTGCCCAAATTCTGTATTTCTGTTCTCAAGCAAACATTTTCTTTCTTCTCTCATCATATAAATATGAAGCCCATCACTCCCTGTTAAAAAAAAAAAAAGTTTACACATTGAAGAATTGATTATTACCAACTGTAGTTGGTAATAATGTTGAAAGGTGACTGGATCATGAAGACATTAACTTTATCAGTGGGTTAATCAATGATGAGTCCATAGCTGAATAGGATATTAGAAGAGGCCTAATTGAAGAAATTAGGTCAGTAGGTCATTCACTGCCTTTAGAAGGTACAACTTGGGGCGGGAGAAAGGGTTCAGTAGTTAAGAACATTCACTTCTTTTACAGAGGACCTAAGTTCAGATCCCAGCACCTATTTGGGCAGCTCACAACCACCTGTTCCTCTTCTGACTTCCCTGAGCACCTGCACTCTGTGTACATAGCACTCACAGACACAATACATTAACACAGTAATTTTAAAATATTATTTTAAAATATTGAAAGGCACCTAGCACGCCTGGCACCTTTCTTCTCACACTCTCTTTTTCTTTCTGGCTACCACGGAGTGAACCATTTTTTTCACCATGTGCCCATCACCATGACCGTGTTGACTGATTTTGTCAGCTTGATGCAAAGTTACCCAGGAAGAGAGAAACTCTACCGAGAAATTGCCTCCATTATATTAGCCTGTGAGCACATCTATCAGGGCATTTTATTGGTTGCATTTTTGTGGGAGCACTCCTGAGCTTGTGGACTTGGGCTATATAAGAAATTCAGAGAAGACAAGCAGGTGGACTGTGTCCCTCTATAGTCTCTGCTTCAATTCCTGCCATATCTTCTCTCTCAAGTTGTTTCTGGTCAGTTTCAATCATGACAACAGGAAAGTAGACTGGAACAATAATATTCTGCTTCTGCACAAGTTCAAAATAAACAGAGTCAGACAGCCATAATTGAAAACTCTGAAATCATCAGTCAAAATAAATCTTTCGATTTCTGAAATGTCTCGCTCAGGTATTTTGTCATAGTAATGGAAAACTAATATTCCTCTTAGCTTTGATTATATGTCTCTCCTCCAGCTACTCTGTCTGTTGTCAGAGGTTAGGGTTGGGGTTAGGGTTAGACAATGGGAATGAGGATGGGAATGGAGATGGAAAGCAGGGAGCCTTCTTGGCGGCAGTGGACACCTGTCATTTTTGCCTTATCCACACCTCTCTCTTTTCTTCTGCTCAAAGCACTATACTGTTCTAAGAAACATCATCATGTTTCCACTTCCACTATTGCTTCACTTACAACTACAGTAGAGTTCATGAGACTCAGTCTTGCCGGTCACAACACAGCCCCACCTTCAGCCTCAGTGACTGTTTGACAGTCTAAAGCTTTTTACCTGGATAGTAAGATCTTAACCCCAATTCTCCCAGAACACGGAGTAGCAAGGAAGCAGGTCCCATATGAATGCATTCTCTGGGTCCTGTCAACACTGTATTTCATAAGGAGCACTGTATTTCATGGAACCCAGCAATACACTTCTAAGGGAGATCTTTCATTACTTAGTGAGATTTGGTTAAGTACCTTTAAAAAAAGGTATCACTCCCCAACAGACCTGTTTCCCATCATCCCTTCTGCTAGTTACTGTCTATGTGTGCTAACCCCAGAGAAATGCTCAAAGTTTATGGTTTCTTACGGTTTTAACATGAAATGTTCTTCCATGGGTTTGAAGGTTTGGTTCCTAGCTGATAATGCTAACTTAAGATACCATGGAAACTCTGAAAGATGAGGAATGACTCCAGTAAGTAAGTTACCTATGTAGAGTGGGAATTTAAAGGTTTCCAGGTCCCTTCTTGCTGATTCCTATCTTCCATGAGGTGAAATTCTTCTTTACCACACATTCCTGCCATGGTTTTTTGACCAAGTGCATTGGGCCAAGCAACCATTTATTAAACATTCTGGAACCATGAGCCAAAACAAATACTTCATCTTCACTGCTGCTTCTGTCAGTCATTTTGCCACACTAAGAAAAAAAGTGCGTGTGTTTGTGTGTGTGTGTTTGTGTGTGTGTATGTGTGTGTTGTCATAGCACCTTATACTTTCACAGGCACATTGCAGATGCTCCTCAGCCTACCATGCTTTTGTTTATAAGTTCCCAGCTTTTGGTAATGTAAAACTGATATGTATTTAAAATGAAAATCCCTATTAGAACTGGAATCCAGCCTCAGCTCCCTGTCATCTAAGGAATTATAAGGTCAACTACTATCTTACCCTGCAGTTCATTGCTAAGCAAGAATGTTTAAGAGGTTTTGTGTGCTGCAATTTTTAACTTGTGATATTTTCAATTTACAGTGGACATAGCAGAGTATAATCTCACCCTAAGTCAAAGGATGTCATCTGTTGTGTGACTGTTCCTAGGAAGACTAAGAAAATGCCTATTCACTCCAGATGGGAAAGTGAGGGCAGAATAAGGAGAATACTGAAGTCCAACGTGGTGAGCCACTGAGCTTTATTGGAGTTACTTACAGGAGTACAGTTGAAGGGCAACTTACAGGAGCAGAAATGACTCAGAGACAGCTGCATCACCAATGCCTAGCCCAGCCTGGATTGCATCTCACAAAAGCTGGAAGTGTCAAGCATGTTGTACAACCAGCAGGCAGATCGATAGGTTGGAGAGTGTTTTATCCAGGGAGCTCAATTTGTCTGAGCCTCTTCCAAGCAACTCAATTTGTCTAAAAGTATCTCTGAGCAGTCTTTCTGGTTTATGTGAGTTTGGGAAATAAGGAACCTAGTGTGTCTGGTCAGTTTCAGGGACTTCCTGAGGTTTGTGAATTGTTTACTTTCTGAGTTTATCTAGCTTCTCTGCAGGCTTGGATTTTTCACCTGGCCTTGGAATAGACTGTGTTTTGAAGAGCTTCCCCTCAAAATGGAGGGTTACCTTGAAAGAAATAACAAGCATGTTACTTTGCTTTTCCTTACTGTGACCAAAGTACCTGGCATAGACAACTTAAATGAAGATTTATCTTGACTTGTGGTTTTTGTGATGAATCTGCTCATAATCTCTTGGTCCCATAAACTTGACCAGAAAATCATGAGAATACATGGAAAAGGAAAGTTATTTATTCCATGTCTACCCGGAAGCAAAGGGAAGGAAATGAGGTGCTGAGACAGCATAATCTCCTTTTCTCTCTTTTATTTCACTCCAGGCATATGGGATGGCACTGCCCACAGTCAGCATGGGCCCTCTCCATTCAATTAGTGCTCTCCGGATAAAAACTCATAGGCATACACAAAGGCATGCTTCACCAGGCTCCTAAGTGATTCTAAATCCAGTCAATCATAAGGAATGAATGATTGTCTGTGTTAGCTGAAGTAAGCAAAGTTAAGAAAAAGAGGAAGAAGAGAGGAGGGGTATAGAAACGACAAGAGGGACGGAAGGGGAGCACCAGGGTGTTGGTGCTCAGGTTCTGCAACAGTATGTACTCTGAGCTTTGGATGAATGTTCTGCCATAGTTAGGGTTTCTATTGCTGTGATGAAACACTATGACCAAAAGCATCTTGGAGAGAAAAAGGTTTATTTGGCTTCCATATCCTGAATCAGAGTCCACTGAGGGAAACCGAGGCAGGAACTGGGTGGGAACCTGCTGCCAGGAGGAGATATAGAGGCCATGGACAAGTGCTGCTCATTGGCTTGCTCCTCTTAGCTTGCTTGGTTTACTTTCTTATAGGGCCACCAGCCAGGGCTGGCCCCACCCACAATGGACTGGGCCTTCCCACATCAATCACTAATTAAGAAAATGCCCTACAGGCTTGCCTACAGCCCAGTCTTATAGAAGAATTTTCTCAAATGAGGTTCTCTTCTCTCAGATGACTCCAGATTGTGTCAAGTTGACATCAAACTAGCCAGCACATCCTCATTAAATGGGGGAAATGAAATTTCAGTTGATTCTAGTATTTGGGAGGAAAATGGACTGGGGGTAGAAACAGTGATGACAGGAACTTTGGGAAGTGAGTTGGTCCTGGTTTTAGAAGAGCTACCAGGTACTGGACAGTACGTAACCACTTTGACTGTCTTTTTTTTTTTTTTTGATGAGTAGAAGTGGCCAATTTTGTTACACAGACAAGTAGTGTAGCTATCACATTACTACGCTGTAAATTAACATTTCCACATGAAACAGAACTTGAAATGCAGCTCAAATCAATTCCACCACTCCCTCCTCAATCTTGCCTTGCAGTGATTGCCCTCTGGTCCTTATTGAGCAGTCACTGAACCCAACTGGCCTCCACTCCATTTTTGCTGTCAGCGGGGGAAGAGGAAGAGGATTCTGTTCATCCTTCAGTAATAATTCAGTCCAATGGTGTTGCTTGTCCGATGGACTGGCTCCTTGTTTTTGTTATTGTTCTTTTTATCCTGGTCATTATTATTGGCATCTCTTGTGAACTCAGACACTGTTTGAAATGTCACCCTCCCCCACTTGCATTTCTCCTCTGCTTTGAAGGGAACTTCTGTGCATAGCCACCAGTGGGAGGCGTGCTCCGTCCTCAATCATTTTACACTATGTCACACAAGAGCTTCATGGCTCCCAAAGATGCTTCTGCCTTTCAACTTCTTAGGGCCTATTTGTGCAGTACACATGTTAAATTAGAAATTCATTTGTCACTTCAGATAATAATGTTCAAAATGGTGCTTCCTGCATGAATCATTATCTCCAGCCTGGAGTTGTTTTACTTATGAATATTCATGAGGCTAGAGATGGAAAAAGAGAGATTCGTTCAACCTGTTTCCTGGAGGAGCCTCAGATGGTTTGGTTCAATGTTTAAGTGTGGCCTTCTAGAGCCAAGCAGCATAGGCAGTGCCGCCCACTGCTCAGGCAGGCTTCTGAGCACACCTACTCCCTACTGACAGCAAGTCTCTGTGATGGTAGGGAGAGAGGTATCCACATGCTCAGAGAAATGTCCTGCCTGTCCACTCATACTGACACCTGGAACTCAGCAGAAAGTGAAGAGGCAATGGAACGGATGTGGCCTCACAGTGTCCGTTATACATCCCAGCCTTACAACATTCATTATACATCCAGCTGGAGTATCTAGAAACCATGTGGAGACCCTGATGGCTCTGCCTCTGGGAGGTAGGGATGGAAATTAGGAATCTAAAGAGAGATGAATTTCAAAGAGAAACATATGCCTATGCCCCCCTCCATGGTAGAGCAAATAAGGCTGTTACCAAATGCACATCTAAATCTAAATGTCAACTAAAGGAATGGTGAGACCTTTATCATAACCTGAGCCACCTGGAATTCCATAGCAGCTTGGCCACACCTGGATGATGTCATGCCTACAAGTGCCTTTTAGCTTGCTATGGTTTGAGCCTGAAATGTCACCCACAGGCTCTTGTTTTGAGCATCATTCTCCAGCTGATGGCACTATTTTGAGAGGCTATGGAACCATTAGGGGGTGGGAATAAGATGCTGGGAGAAGGAATTTTAATTTAAACTTTGTTGACAGAGAAAGACATGCTTCTGAATCCTAAGAAGCAATGGGGGTATGAGCATCAAATATGCTGCAATCTGTAAGACAGAGAAGATGCAGAGAGAATTTCTACCTGGAAAAAGACAGAAACTATGAAGAAAGCACACCAATAGTTTGAGAGAAAGGTAAAAACCTAAGAGACAGCTTCTCATAGTGTGTCCCTAGATTGCTGTGGGATGGCTATAGTGGGATTATGTTATTATGTTGTAAATATTTGTCCCTCCTACTGGTTTAATAAAAAGCTGATTGACCAGAAGGAGACAGGAAGTATGGACAGGGCTACCAGACTAAGAAAACTCTGGAAACATCTGAGAGCAGAGTAGAAATGCCACAGAGATGCCAGGAGATACAGAGAAAAGAAGGTGACATGCTGCTCAGAAAAGGTTCTGAGCCAAGTGGCTAAACAGGATAAGAGGAATGGGTTAGTTTAAGAGTTAGCAAGTTATATGCCTGGGCCCTAGGCTAATCAGCATAAAAATAATATAAGCATCTGTGTAATTCTGTGGGACTGTGTGTATTTCTGCGGGACTGTGGGTCTGAATCTTGAGGCTAGGCCTGAAAGTCTGGGACAGAAACATACTACTACAAATGACCATGATCAGGTAGCTATGGCTAAAAGGGAACCAGTACAGAATAAGATATCCCACAGATACATTCACATATCCCTGACTTCCATCACAAACCTACTGGTCAGGAAACTCTCCTGCAAAGGGTTAGGTAGCAAATATTTGAGTCTTAAGAGTTATGCAGTCATAACCACAACTGTGACTCTGCTGCTCCCATGCAAACAATATGTGACTCAGTGGGGACAGCTCCTATGCCACCTTACCTGCAAAATTAAGTGACAGAAAAAACTTGGCATGCGGGTGGCAGTTCTATAGCTCCTGATGTCAATTATGATAATGTTGGCTTGGCATAGCTGTTCTGTAGAAAGTACCCAAGATGCTCTTCCTTCTCAGCCTGCAGACCCTACAAAAATGTAGAGATCAGAAAAAGCCTGATTTTTAATGAGGATATTGTAGAGTGAAAGGATTTCAAGGCCATAATCAAAGAACTATAAATTCAGAGGCAGCCATCAGCAGGATGCCCAGGAAGGGTCCCCAGCCATTTGCTGTGAGAGCCCTGCACGGGAAGAAAAGTGGGTAGGGAGACAGAGGTTCTGCTTCACCATGAAACCCTTGACCTTCTTTATGAGCCTAATCAAAGCCCATAGGAATAGGAGGAAAAGAGCCCCAGAAAGAGAGATAAACAACCCCGTGAGAATTTGAGTATGAATCGGGTTTTGCCAAAACTGAGAAAAATGTATGCAAAGCCAGTTTCTTGTGCATACCTGTCCCAGTCAAAGATAGGAGGCAGCTGAGCCAGAAGGAAACAAAGGGAAGTACCCAGAGCTTTTGCTCATCTGCAGGGTAAGGCCATCGGCTAGATCTGAAGAGTTCTCCAAAAGCTTACGGAGTGAAGGCTTGGTCCCTAGCTTGTGATGCTATTGGGAAGTGGGAGAGGTAGCTCACCGGTCTCCCTCTTCTCTTGCATGACCACCATGCTCTCCTCAACAATGTTTAGTCCCAAAGTGATAGAGCCAAACCTCCATAGGATGAACCTCTGAAACTGTGAGCCAACGTGCACATTTCCTCCACAAAGTTGACTTACTTCAGGCATCTTGTCATAGCAGTAGCTAACGTATCTAATAAAAATTCTAAGTCTTTTGCATGTGGGGTCCAACCAGGCATTCATTAACCCCCCTGCAGAGCAGTCCTGCTAGTCAAGCTCAGGCAGTGACCTAGTGCTAGAAGACCAATGGTGTCTTGATAGACTCCAGACTCAGGGTACTACCCTCGGGAAGGGGGCCCCCAAGAACCCAGACTCCAGGCCAGTTGATGCAAAAAGCATGAGGAGGTACAGGCAGGCTACCTCCCTGCCTTCGGAGCAAGAAAGTAGCAAGGGAGGAGCAGGGATTAACAATCTCATATCTCTTTTAAAGGCTAAGACCATAAAATCACCATAGCAACTGGGGCAACACATGATTGGTCACTTTAAAGGTCATACTTTAAAGTCATAAGGTTGCTCACAATAGTCATGGGGTTGCCTTAAGACCAGCTGGTTAGGGGGCTTTTACAACTGGGTGTTGGTCGCAGCTATTCTGCTTGGAACTTCTGGTATTTTAATCACAGGTTCAACTGAGTTGATTACGGCTATATGGGCTGGGTCACTCTGTTTCCTGGGACAGACTTTTAGACTTTTAGTTCCTTGTTCTCATGGGTGGTGCTCTGCCGAATACCTGAACTGAATGCCTGGGTCAAGCTCTAGAACCCAGGGTCCTTCAGTCTTTTCTTCACATCTTATTGTGATAAAATAAACTCATAGTAAAGTCAACAAATTGACAATTTTGTCATTTTTAAGTTTATAGTGAATAGTTTTAAATATATTTATAATGTCTAACTAGATCCACTATCTACCTCCACAATACCTTCCACACAAAGCTGAAGCTATTTGCAAAGTTTTCTTACAGTGCACCACAGTTTGGTTCCCAGAACCCATTATACTGGGAAACTCCCAACCACCTGCAACTCCAGTTCTGGCAAGTGTGAAACTCTGCTGAACTCTGCAGGTCCCAGTGTGTGTGTGTGTGTGTGTGTGTGTGTGTGTGTGTGTGTGTGTGTGTGTGTGTGTTTGCACATACTACTACCCCCATACATACACACCCCCATACATACACATATAATTAAAACTAAAATAAAATCTTAAAAGCCTTTTACTCCTTAACCATCCCCTTGGTCCCAGCAACCACTATTTTCCTTTCTATATCTATGAATTGACTCTCGTCTATGCTTCATATAAGTAAAATCATATTGTATATTTCTTTATTTGACTGTCTTATTTCACTTAGCATGTCCCTAGGTTCATTCCTGTTAAAGATGTCAGTATTTTGTTGTGTGATATACCACAGTTTGGGTATGCAGCTGTCTGTTAGTGGGCACTCAGGTTGCTTGTAGGTTTCAGCTATTTCTAGCATGCAGAAGAGTAACAACCAGAGACAGGGTCACACTCTTTGTGGTAACCTGATCTTTCAAGAACTAACCCAGTTGCACAGAAACTATACTAATCCTTTCTGATGGCTACATGTAGGAAGGGCAACATGATGGTCTTAACATAGTCACTAACCTGGAACAATCTGTCTTTCCTTTCTTTTTTCATTCTCTGATCATCTTTCAAATGGCATTAATCTAATGGAAGAAAGACAGACATTATAGTTATAAGGCTCTAAAGTGATGGAAAACACTACAGGGCTTTGCAGATTTTATAGGAGTACAGCAAAATTGCATTCCATTTGCTAGGCTGAAATGAGAAGACATCAAGGCAGAGGAGCTTTCTAAATGGCTTCAAGTGCTCCATCTCTGCTACCCTGCATGAATCCATTTCTATAACTATAACCAAATATGTGAATATAGCTACTTGCAAAGAAAGGCTCCCAGTTCTGGGAGCACAGAGCATGAGACCAGCATCCACTCAGCTCCTAACAAAAGGCGAGGTGATGGGAACAAAAACATGCAGGGGAGATGGGAACTGCTCACCTATAGCAACTTGACATCTTAGGAACTAACCCAGTTCCCAAGAGAACTACACTAATCCCTTCCAGTTGACTCATAACACCTCTCAGTGAGTCCCATTACATCCCAACATTGCTACTCTAAGGACCAAGCTTCCAGTACATGAACTCCTAGAGGACACACTTGCACCATATCCTAACCCTGAGAGGTCAGCATTCCAGGAAACTTACTAGAAATGGAGACTACTAGGTTTCACCTCGGGCCTGCTGATCAAAATCTGCAATTTCACCAGACTGTTTGGTGGATTATATTCTTTGCATGTCAAAGTTTGGAGAAAAATGACCAGGCCAGTAGTTAACTATTGGGTAATGAAGCTGAAGGGATGTGAACCCCTAAAATTCCCCATTATGCATAAATAAGCAGCTGAAATCCTACTGGGCTGTGCCTAGAACTCCAAGAAAATAAGTTATGTCACCACTTTTTAAGACATGCTCCAACTGGGAACCTGCAGGCATTAACTATGGAAATCAGATTTTTTTTTTCTAATTGTCACTTTATACAGTGTTTGAAACACACTTAGGAAGCCAGAGAGAGATGCTGGGCCAATTTGAAGATGTCAAAGGAGAAGGAAGGTGGAATTATACACACATAAAAAGGTTCATGAAAAAGTGTTCCACAACATCCAGGAAGTTCATATCAAAGCCATGATGAGATCATCACTTCACACCTGTTAGAATAGCTACTATCAAAACCATGAAGGACCAAGTGCTGGTGAGGATATGGAAGGAAAAGAACCATTGCAACATGTTGGTGAGGTTGAAGATTCATGCAACCATTACTTAAAATATTACCGAGTCTTTTATAAAATTAAAACAAGGGAGTACTCAGCCCTAAGTGAAGCATCTGTACCAACCCCCTCTTTCCACCCCAAAGTTCATAGAAAACCTTATAAAAATTGGGAAAAAGAATGTAAGACCCAGAGGATGAGGAAGGGTGTTATAAAATGATCTCTTCTGCATATGACTATTATGCAGGTAATTAAACTCATGAACTCACTGCAGCTATGGTTGTCTTCACAAAACCTATAGAAGGTCAAGCCAATCAGATCAGGCAACATTCCATCCAGCAGTACCGACTGGACTCAGTATAAATAAATAAATAAATAAATAAATAAATAAATAAATAAATAAATAAGCTAACATAAAAAACAAGGAAATTAAAAGGGGAAAGGAAATCTTGGGGCTGCCTGGGAGAGGGGAATGGGAAAGTTGGAGTGGATATGATCAAGAGGCATTATTACATGTATAAAATTGTCAAAGAATAAATAGAAGGTATTTGATTAAAATTAAAAATATAATTATCATATCATCCCACAATCCCACTTCTGGGCAGGATGTGTCCAAAGGGCTGGAAGCAAATAGTTATCTGCTTCCATATCTATTGCAGTATTAGTCACAGTAGTTAAGACATTGAATCTACAGGTAGCCATGGATGGATAAAGGGATAAAGTATAATAAGGCTAGTAAAATAGCTTAGTGGGTAAAGGCACTTGTCATCAAGTCTGAAGACTTGATCCCCATGTAGTGAAAAGAATCAATTCTTACACATTGTTCTCTGACCTCCATACACGTTCAATAGCATGCCTCTCCCAAATTAATAGAAATGCAATTTAAAATTTTTTTAACATGATACAAGACATACATTTACAAAAATAGTACTTAGCTTTTAAAATGAAATACCTTCTACCATTGTGACATGAAAGAACCTGTGAGATATTATTGTAAGAAAAGTCAGCCAGATACTGAAAGAGTACTCTATTCCATTTGTGGACCCTGAAGAAGATGATCTCATAGAAGCTGAGAGCAGAATGGTGGTCAGCGGACGTGAAAGTGAATGTAAGGATGAGAGCAAAGGGAATGTGTTCTATAAAAGTTATAGCTACATAGGAGCAAGAAGTTCCAAGGTGCATTCACCATGAACTGATAAGTAGCTTGAGAATAGTTGAGTTTGCTTCTCTGTTGCACGATAAAACACTGACATAAAGTTACTTGGAGAAGGAAAGGTTTATTTCCTTTTACAACTTTAAGTTCACAATTAGCAGAAGTCAGGGTAGGAACCTGGAGTCAAGAACTGAAACAGAGACTATGGAGGAACAGAACACTGCTCACTGGCTTGCTCAGTTACCATTCACACACACCCACAATGGGTTTACCCTCTTAGGACAATCAGAATCAAGAAAATTAGTGAAGAACACTGGCTGCTCTTCCAGAAGACTCACGTTCGATTCTCGACATCTATGTGGCAGTTTACATCCCTCTGTAACTCCAGTTTCGGGGGATCTTATTCCTTCTTCTAGCCTCTGAGGGCACTAGACACACACATGGTACATAGATGTGCATGCAGGCAAAACACTCATACACAGAAAAATGCCCACAAATATGGCTGCAGGTCAATTTGAAGGAAGCAATGGATTAATTAAGACTACTTCTTCCTAAGTGTAATGCTGATGAAGACTATCACAATTGATCCCTTGTCAACTTGACATACAAATACAATATTACTAAGCTATAACCCTTTCTTTCTTGTTTGTCCCCAATATCACACTATCACAATGCAAAATACATTAAAAGTTATGGTCTATTTGTATCCTCTTGGTTGTGACTTTGGGGGGAAAAACAAGTTATATATTTTCTTATTTCAAAAATGTGGATAGAGTCAGAGCTAGGTCAAAACAAACCCAACATCCAGCAATGTAAATGAAATTCTGTGACTCAATGTCCAGCACCTAGGACTCACTGAGAATCTTCTAGACTCCAAAGGGCTTTGATGGTTTCATTTCTGTTTCTGCTATCTGTAGCACATATAGCTTATCTCATAAACTCAAGCTGGCTCTACTCCATACCTGCTCTTGTTGGTCATCCCACAGTCTTGGTTCTTCAATATGCTGGGGTCTACACAGCAACTGGAGTTGGCAATACCATTTCCTGGCCTCCCCAAGACCTCAGATCCTGCCACACCACATAGTGCCAGGCTTTTGCTTCTCTCTATGACCTCTTCAATTCTGGAGCCTCCACTATAACTGAGGCTAAATTTTCCCCAGTGGCCTCATGACCTATCTGGAGAGGAACTCCAACTCTGCTTCAGGTTGCCAAAGCTCAGCTTCTCTCCATGAGCCCCTTCAAAACCCAAAACAAATAGGAGACTCTCACATTTGACCAAGCTACTATGTGTAGCTGTGACTCCCATAAGATACTTCTGCATAGATAAATAAAGTTTAGATTAGAATAAGTTCTGATCTAACATATAGACTAGTGACTACAGTTAATATTAATGTATAACTGAAAATTACTGAGGGTAGATCTCAAATGTTCTCATCACAAACATTTTGTGAAGTGATAGGTATATTAATTAGCTTGATTGTAGCAATAGATGCATATACATACATCAACACACAATATGTACCATAAATATAAACTGATTTTGTTAATTATTCCTCACAAAGCTGGAAAAAAATAAGCCCTGAGCACATCACATTCATGTGTATAATATCTGCTATCAAAATGCTTTTTCATGTTATCTCAGCCAATGCTCACACAACCCCATGAGTCTGGTACCATTACTACTACCATTTTACAATTGGGTAAACTAAGTCTCACAGAGATTGGGTGACAGCCAAGGTCAGTAAATATAGTTAAATTTTAAAGCATTGTTTATCTGAAAGTTAAAATTATTGTCTTAGTGACGGCTGATGTATAGATCTGTAATCTAGCTATTTGGGTGAGTCTAAGCCTACTTGGACCACAGGGTGAGTTCAAGGCCAGCCTGGAAGGTCTGGAAATATTGTTCATTGGTAGAACATATGCCTGTGTGATTCTAGGTTCATCCTCAAGTACTGCAATAATCATAATACTCCTAGTGAGTTTCCCATCAGGGGTAGAACTTTTCACTGAGAAAAGTAGCTGACAAATTCCACCACCTCCTACTTGAACTAATCTTCAACACCGGCCCCACCACACTGTGGTTAATAAGTTTCTGCATCTTGTCATCATTATTATAGGTCACATCCAGGTGGCATGCTCTAGCTATCTTTTTTTGTATATGCAGCTTGTGTGTGTGTGTGTGTGTGTGTGTGTGTGTGTGTGTGTGTGTGTGTGTGTGCCAGAGGAAGTCATTCCTCAATGCTATTCACCTGTTTGTTGTTTGTTTGTTTTTGAACAAGGGCTCTCAAGACTGACCGCCATGTGAGCCCCAAGGTCCTCATGTCTCCTTTGCTGTTCGGGAATCATAAGCACTCTACCCTGCTTTTTCCATGAGTTCTGAGAATCAAATTCAGGCTTGCAAGCATGCAAGGCAATAACACTGCCATCTGAGCCATCTTCCCAGGCCCTCTCTGTATTTACAAATTTTTAAATGCAGATATAGAGTTTTGTGTATTTTTCAAAACTGTCATCACACTGGCTACCCATGACTGACAGCTCACTGTGCACCTGGTATCGCGAGGAGTGCTCATAGTCTCTGTAAGTTCATCCTCAGGATAAGTCTATGGAAAAGTGCAGAGCCCAAGGCTTAGGACACTTCCAAAATCTGCTCAAAGTTGCACAGCTATGGCCATTGGATTCTACCCCCTGCATCCTTCATCCCTGTGAAGCCCTCCAGACATTCTCTAGCACATCTCGTTCCTATTCCCTAGTGTCACTCACGCCTTTGCCGTAATCACACAGGAGAGGAACCGCAACACATTACACAATGCATACAAACTAGAGTTTATTTTTACTTCCTGGAAAAATTGCTCCCGGCACTGATTTACTTAGCAAAATATTGGGTTTTAAAACACACATAAAAAACTTGTCATCTTTTTGCTTTAGTTAAACCAATTGCCATTCTTTGCCTATAATTTTTGAATTCCCATTTTCTACTTCAAATGGACCATATTAGTCCATGTTGGGGAGACAGGGCCTCCATGGCACCTGGGAATCACCTACTCCACCTTCCCACAGTGGGAGCCATGGGAGCCTGATAGTTAAAGTCCCACATCACACACACACACACACACACACACACACATGCACACACACGCACACGCACGCATGCACACGCACATGCACACGCGCACACGCGCACACACAGAGGGAGGGGGAGGGGGAGACAGAGAATGTCATCCTTCTATTATTTCCAAGGACTATCAATAAGCATAGGAAGAAAATGAGGCCAATAAATCTTAGCAAAGATAGGGTTGTAGCCACCCTGACCTAGTGATTAGGTGAGTAACAGAGTTACAGTGAGAAGGGGGTGCTTCTGTGGTACCCCATTGCTTTTTGCTAAGTGCATATTTTATTAGATTCCCAAATAAGTAAGTAGAAATGCCTCTTTCCTGCCAGTCTGCTGACAAATTGCTGCAAAGCCCTGACAGTCCACAGTGAAGACCCCTGAGCCAAACCCAGAATTTCTCTGTACAAGCTGTATGGCCTTGGGAAATTTAGACAAGCTCTCTGGGCTTTACAGTTCTTATGTGTACCACATAAATAAAGATCTTTTTGCAAAGAAGTTGCAAGTTTCTACCATGTCAAATGTTCTATATAAACATTTATTACAAATGCAGGCCACATTAATGTATCAGGATGATGGGCTGTATATAAAGTGTGGATGATAAAGAGTATAGGAAGCGGAAGACTGTCATGGCAGTTCAGGGTCATGAAGAACATAAGGATCCCCCAATTTCAGGCTGCAAGACACACCTCCTTCCTGCCTTTAATTATTCTCCTGCCAATGACAAATATAGGTAATAAGAACATGTTGTTGACCCATCATAACATGAGCTTCCAGGGCTTGTGTACATGTGTGTAATATGTATGTGCATGTATATGTGTGTGGAGTGTGGCTGTGTATGTGATATGTATGTATGTGAATGTGTGTATATGTATGTGGTGTATGTGTGTGTGATGTATGTGGATGTGTGTGCATACATGCATGTGTGTGATGTATGTGTGTTTGTATTTGAGTGAGTATATGTGTTGTAGTATGGAGTTTTTGGCCTGACCTTTTCAGCCTAGCCCTGTGGTTTGGACCTGCTTGCAGCCCTGCTGTCACTTAACATCTCACAAAGGCATGTATTGATTTCATGCTGAATGACCTATGGCTCAGGCATATTACTAGCTAGCTCTTGCATCTTAACTCAACCCATTATTCTTATCTTGTTTAGCCACGTGTCTTGGTACCTTTTCCCAGAGCAACATTCTAATTTTCTTTCCTCTACATCTGCTGGAGTCTCTGCCTGACTTCACCCTCCTTTCATTTTATCTATGCTCAGATTTCCCACCTGCTTCTAAAATGCCTTGCCATAGGCCAAAACAGTTCCTTTATTATCCAATGGCATTTCACAGCATATAGACATCCCACATCAGTGTGCATAATGTGTGAGCATATATTATGTGTATATATGCATATACGTGTCTCTGTATATTATAAGTATATGATGTAGGTGTGTACACATGTATGTTTGTACATGTAGTTGAGTATGTGTTTGTGTGTGTAGATATGTGTACATTTGTGGCAAATCTCCTCCCTGAGGAGCTGTAGGCAGCTACTAGCTGTTTGGTGAGATAGGAGGTCATTGGTGCAGCCACTAGCCGGTTGCCTTTGCTCAGGTAAGTAACCCTCACCCCATGCTTATGCAGGAAACCCAAATTCAATGAATGAAGGAATAAATGAAATAAAAAACACATGTAAGAGAGGGGAGATTTGTCAGGAATAAGAAGAGGAAAAGGGGATAATGAGTGGAATTGAAGGGGTTCTCAGTGGTTAAGAGCACTGACTGCTCTTCCAGAGGACCTGGATGTGATTCCCAGTACCTATAAAGTGGCTCACAAACATTGGAACGTCAAGATCAAACCTTACTCCATGTCTCTGTAGGGTTTCTAGCCCAGCCCAATTTCTCAGACCTCTAAGGGAGAATTTAAAATACTGTGCCAATAAATATAATTAAAAAAAATGTGCCTTTCAGTATTACATGGGCATCATTTATTAATACCCATTTCTCCTACATCAGAGGAAAGGCAGAATACAGGACTTCTGCATCTGCTGGATCCAGAACCAAGCAAAGGGCCTGACACTTAACATGTGCATAATAAGCAGCCATTTTGGTTCCCCTTTCACAAATGTTTTAGATTAGTGGACAAAGTGGTGTGAAATTCATGACTTTTCCATGCGAACGGTAGCTGTGTGCTGCCATTATCCTTGGTTTCCAGTTCCTCCATGTGTCCCCTCCCCCCCCTTCCTCTCCTTTGGCCTTCATGTCACATGAATTACATCACACACTCTCTACTCTTTGTACCTTAAGATCTCTTCTCAAGATCCCCTTTCTAGTTTTGTGACCCACACCTACCTATACAAGCATGTGTGTGTGATTTAAAATAAAGCTTCTACATAGGAGACAAGTATGTAGTGTTGTCTTCCTGAGCCTGGCTTACTTCACTTAACAGTTTCCAACTCCATTCACTTTCTTGAAAATTTTATTTTATTATTTTATTTGTCTTTCCATTATGAATACACACTGTAATATTTTTATCCATTCGTCTGTTGAGTGTCCTCTAGGCTAGTGAGGATGTGAGGTAAGAGGTGCCTTTATTCACTGCTAGTAGGAATGTAAACTTATGAAGCCATCCTCGAAACCAGTGTAGTAGTTTCCCAAATAATCAATAATAGATTTACGGATGACCCAGCTGCCTGGCTATTGGCACATGTCAAAGGTTTCTAAGTCAGCACATCACAGGGACACTTGCTTCACTGTTCCCAGAAATCAAGGAAGAGAAGCAGCTTGCATGGCTATTCTTCATGCAAGGAGCTTGAAATTTTCTAGAGTTCTGCAAAAGTTGAGACTGTGTTTGTAACCCAACAATTAAGCAGTTCACATTTCTTTGCTGGGTGTTGGTTTTCTTTCTCTAAAAAAATAAGATAATTATATATTTACCAAACATTCAACTAGAAAAGTTCTGTAAGTTATCTTTCATAAGCTTTGCATATTGTCAATGAATGTCAATCAATATATCACTAGAACTAAGTTTATTAGCTAACTACTCCACTTAAATAAATCTGGGCTTATTTTGATGACCAGGGAAACTAAAATAATGACACTTGGCAATAACTGTAGCATAAAGCACTATATAAAATATGTCAATATTAATAGATAGTTATATGCATACACAATGAAACCCATTATTTTGTACACCAACTGAAAATATTTAAGGAGAAAACAATAATTGTTATAAGTTGCTAGGAAAGGGGCCTGTTGAAGTTAGGAAAGACTTCCTGGAGGAAGTAACCTGAAAGGCTCCTAATACGACTGCCAGTAAAGTTTCTTTCCCATCAAGAAAATAAATACATGTCTTCTAGCTAAATCGAGCTGACCTCCTGAGTCATCAGACAAGTTCAATGGAAGTGCCAAGTCCTAGAACAAAGCCCTGTGATCCCGGAAGTCAATTCTAAGTGCTTTCTGTGATGGAAAGATGTCTGGCCTGAACGCTGACTGGTGAGACATCCAGGGACAGGGAGAAAAAATTAGTTCCAGGTTTCCAGAAATGCACATTTCTTCCTGGACTTCTGACTCCAATGTCAGCCAACAAGAAGATGGATGAGTGACAGATGTCTGTCAATGCCACAAGAAGTAGGAGGACCACCATACTGAGCCTGGCCTCGTTCCTGACCCTCCCAGGCTTGAAGATCCTACCTTGTTTTAGTTCACCACATTGGAAAGTTACTGGGTATGTCTGAGAGGAGAGACACTGCAAAGGAAATCCTCCCAGGAATGGAAACCCCATGAATGAAGCTCTCATCCTGATGAGTGCCTAGAACTCTTACATAGCACTCACCCAATCATCTCCTGCTTTCCCAATTCACAACTCCATTGAATTTATTTCTTTCAACCTCAGCTTTTGCCCGCCTTTCTTACCACTTCACTCTTTCTAGTCCTTTATTGAGAACTTCACTTTTCACTGCCCAGTGTTGTCTTTTTGGGATGCTATGTCTGTTGGTTTTGTGTGTGAGAAGAGACACACACTCACACTATCAAGACGACATGAGAATTTATTTAAGAGAGTTCCCGGGTGGGTACAGGAACAGAGAGCAAGAGTGGAGGCGAGACAGACTGCAACATGGCGTCTCTTTTTAAGAGAAGGGGTGTGCATGGGTTTACGTAGCCACATTAGGGGCGTGCCTCTGTATGAGGTGCATCCTGCCGGAGCTATATGACCTTCACCACGTGGAGTGACAGGAATACTTAAAATGCCCACTACCCAGCATATGTTAATATCTCTTGTTATTTCATTGTTATTATCTGTCCATTGCAATGATCATTTAGCTACTGAAGAGATGGGGATGCACTATAGAATAAATGTCAGCTGGTTGAAGAAGGAGTCACAGAACAAGAAAATCACCATTTACTAAAGGGTAATGCGAAATTGTGGCAAGAATCATCACCAGATATTAAAATGGGTGAGTAGAAGTCTGATGAGTTACTGAATAGTCTCATGACTTTGGATCTTTCTCTTACAATTAATCATCAATTACAAAGGGAAAAAGCCATTTTGTAATAAACCATCATGGTACACACCACTCTTTAATCAAGTATCAATGCTGAGATATCCCGCCAGTACCTGCATTTCTAACTAAAGCCAAGAGAAGCCTACAATGTCACCCATGAAATAATCTAGCAAAACTGTGCAACTGGGGTCTCAGCAGGACACATATATATAACAAAATTATGACCTTTTTGTTATTTTCTATTTATTTGCTGTGAGAGGATCTTTCTGTGAAGTTCTGGTTAATCTGGAACTCATTGGCTTGACTGACCTCCAACCTCAGCTCCTCCTGACTCAACCCACCGAGTGCTGGTATCACAGGCATTTGCCACTCTGGCCAGTCACACATTCTTACCCTCATCAAAGCATGTCATTATCCTGAAAGACAGAAGAAGATTGTGAAAGGAACATTCCAGATTAAAGGAGACGGTAGAGACTAAATGCAAGCAAGGTGTGATTTTGAACTGAATTCTGAGCCTGGAAAAATAAAGCTATCAGAAACATTATAGGGATATTTGGAACTTTTGAAGAATGACAGTAGATTATACAACTGTATTTCATAAATGTTGAACTTGATAATTTTAATTATTCTACTATACTTAAATAGTTCTTGGCAAACACACATGTTTAATGTTAAATGGCGCATAATATCTGAAATACATTTTAAGAAAGCAACATGTGTATATATAAGTCAAATATAGAATAATTGGTGAATATGGATGAAAATTTTCAGTCTTGAACTAGGCTTGACCTTATCTATAAGTCTGAAACTACTTCAAAATGAAGACTTGAAACAATGGCGTATCAGGTATTTATTGGGCAAATACAAGGTGTTATGGCTGTCCACCATGAGCTTGAGTGCCCAATGGTTGAAGTTCATGTTCATGTCAGAAAGGAGGGTAACTTGTTACAGCCACATGGAAGTACCCCATGGTGATGTCTACCCTAGCTCTTCTGGCTGACCAATAATGGCATGAAGAACACATACCTTTAAAATGTGCTCATCTGTAAAGTCTCCAAGGAGCATGACTCAGAAGGGATCATATACTTTTGTTCTTCTTTATAATGGGTAACCAGAAGCAATGCAAATGTCCACCAAAAGTGGACAAGAAGAACAAATTGTAGTATATCCTCCAAATGGATATGTACAGTGTAGCAAAGAGAAAGGAATTCTTGCCACTAAAATAGAGAGCAACTTATGCTAAAATATTAAGCAAAAGAAATTAGACAAATATAGAGCATCCTGTCTGACTCCATTTATAGAAAGTTAAAAATAGGTAAAATTAACCTGCGGGGTTAGAAGCCAGAGGATGGGTAGCCCCCAGGGAACAGGGTGAGTGGCAGAACAGGCTATGAGCAAGGTCTTGGAGTGCTGCTGATGCTTGCTTTGCTGATCAGGGTTCAGTTCTCAGATGCAGACTCCTCAGATGCCTGTCTGACTCTCCTGTCTGTATTCTACATGTCAGTCATTCTTCCCTAAACAGAGACATGATAACAGCATCCAACCATACATACATGCCATGTTTTTCCTACGTGGATTCAGCTTGGTGTCTGGGGCAGCCCCTTTCTTTACTTTTATATATAGGGAGGCTAAGGCTGGAAAGTTGGTCAACCTGCCAGGATGTGGCTAAGCAGCATTTGCCCGCAGAGCCTGCATCCTCTGCCTTTGTTTCACTGTTTCCTAAGCAAAAGTGCTTTGCTATAAAGGAGACCTTCTTGCCTTCTTCAAAAGGCCTCCTGAATAAAACCCACGATGCTAGGAATTATGCAAATAAGCTTAAAAATCAGAGGCTCTGCTAATAAAGATGGAGAGAAGACCACTGTGCCAAACTGCAGTGTGATAATGAGGCTGATCCTAATGCCACTTCTCCATCCTTATTTGCAAAATTAAGACCTAAGAGGGGGAGAAAAAAAAACATCCCAACTATAAAGAGTAGGGTGGAAACCCATAAGATAAGATGGTTGAAAAAGCACTAATGACCCAATTAAAAAAAATGGAAGGCAGCTCTCAGAGTCTTCAATTACCACAGAACCTGAGCCCTGTAGATTCATTGCTGCGAGAAAAAGCATAGAGGAAAATTAATGGCTTGATTTTATTTTTTCTACCTGTGGCAGATAACTTTTTGAATTATTAATCTGTTTTCTTAGCCTCATGTTTGTTTTTTTTTTTTTTTTTTCATCCCAAAGGAATCTTGTAGATTTTCTTTTTGCCTAGAGCAGCCTTCTGAGTGAAAGAGAAATAATATGGATTGTGTTTACCAACCCTGATGGGGAGGGAGCAAGGAAGAGAAGTAGAAATCTCCCAGAGACCTGAGAATGGAAGACCTTCTAAAAAGTAGAATCTCTGGTTATCCTGCTTATTTGGAAACATCAGATCTCAGGACTGGCTGTAAGGTACTCCTGTGAAGGATAAAGCTCATGCTCACCAAACAACACCTTCACCAAAGGGCCTTGTGTTCCTAGCTTGGCTTGCCTGCTCCCAGACTCTGTGTTTTATAATAAAAGGTCTCATTGGGACATTCAAATAGTCAATGCTAAGCTATTGTAGGAGTAGGAAATTCTCATTATTGACGGATATTTAAATTCTCTTCTCATCTATTAGTGTGTGTGTGTGTGTGTGTGTGTGTGTGACAGTGTACATGCGGAGGTCAGAGACAGCTTAAGGAAACTGGTGCCTTCTGTCCACCATGTGGGTTCCACACATCCAGTTCAAGTGGCAAGCTCAATGATGAGCACACTGTTGAGAGATTTCACCAGCTCAGGGTGAAAAATTATTTAAAACAACTTAGTTTTGGGGGTATTTGAGATTAAACTGAAGAAATAAGGAATACAAAGAATGGTATCGCTGGCTGTCTCTCTAATTTGTGTGTGTGTGTGTGTGTGTGTGTGTGTGTGTGTGTGTGTGTATGTGTGTCCTAGGGTCTCTTGCATGCCACACAAGTATTGTACCACTGAACTACATTCCTGGCCTGAGAATACTGTCATTTCTTTCATTACCTAAATCTGTATCTCTTACATGCAAAATGGGGAAAATCACCCCATAAGGATGCTGAAATGTTGCGTTTACCTCAGTGGAGGAGCATTTTCTCCTTTGCTTTCCTTGTTACCTGCTTAACAGTTCCCAAAGCCTCACTCTGCTGTGACAAGCAAGGCAGAATTTGACTACATATTCCTTTATCTTGACCTTGGGGTCCCATTGCTCATAAATTTCTAAAAGTTAATATTTCTATCATTAGGGTTAGGGTTTTTTAAAGAGGGCTCAAGTTTTAACAAAAATAAAATTAAGCCTGACCGAGAACATCTCCCTGTGAGTAAAGATGTGATTGAAACATACATGGTGATTGCTAGTATCTTCATGTTATAAAACAGGTGTGTCAAGCCAAGATGGTTACATTTATCTGGAAGCCAGCTGTTACTGCTGCCAGGGGCAGAATGAGACTATTCAAGTACAGAACTGAGTAAAATATGAGGATCATCATGGAACCTGGAACCATTAGCTCAGATGTGCAGGAGGCTTACAGCGACTGTAATTATCCATCATCAGCACATGCGCAGATTGTCATCCTTCCCTCCGGCTGAAGAGGAAAATCTGCTAGGTGTAGGTGAATGAAAAGCATCTTTGTTGTAATTCATCACCATCTGAGCTCTGGAAAAACTGCATTCTTTCCCAGAAACTTTCTCTGTGGGCATAGAAAGCCTGGAACCTTCTGTGGAGGGTAATGGTCTGGATACCAGAAGGAAGTGCTGAATCTGGATAGCAAGGAAATTGCCTTGAGTACAAAGGAGTGCAAGCTGACATATGTGAACACTATTCACAAGTCCTTACTCACATGATGCCCAGAGCTGGTGAACAAGGGAGGCAGAAGGACTGACAAGTGACGTCCCCTGCAACAGGATGGATGTAGATGTGTGGGGAATGTCAGTGCCCTAAACTATGTAAACACAACATTTGGAATGTTGAAAATGAGACATCCATTGTGAGAGGAATCAGTTCATTGACCAGAACTAGCTGGTGGAAAGTCAAAAGCTCTAAGGATTGTGAGGCATGGTCAGAAATGGGATGGTTATATTTGGGTACACAAGTTTCAGGTCTATCATTTATACACTGGGTCAATGATCTTCCCAGGCCTCTAATTCCTCGTTTATAAAATGACAATTGAAGGATGATTGTGAGGATTGAGCATCAACACAGACTGTGCCTGACACATTGGACATTGTCACTAGTGTTAGCTAGCTATGTGGAAGAGTGTGCAGAGGCAGCTCGTAGCCATTTGTAGCTCTACTGAGATGAAAAACACCAGGACACAAGCTAAAGTAAACACAACATACTCCAGCTTCCCCTAAACTTCTACCCAAAGACAAATGAAGTTACGAGTCATCATTCATATTCCCCAGGCTCCTGGTTTCAAATATAAACTCCAGGACTTCAGAACAGACCTTAACAATGCACATAATCCGTCACAAAACTACTCCTTTTTATCTCCCTGTAGGCTGCTGTGATGAAAGGTTCAGGTATGGCATAGTCCATTATGATGAAAATCAAGATATAGTGAACACCTTCTCTGGCAGGACAGAATGCTAAGTTCTTCAGACACAGAACTGTCAAACCCTTAGAACCATCACATGTTCATAAAGTCAACTCTCAGTCCCCAGTCATACATAAGCTGAGTCCTTAAATACCCAAGTAACCAGCCCCAAACCACACAGATTGCAAGGGGGGATAGGATGTCTGTTCCCAGAGTGAGTTCTTCCACAAACAACCATCCTCATGGCTGTACAATCCTGTGTCCATTGTGAAAATCAATTCATTTACATAAGTGCTAGATAGAGTCACAAGAAATACTTAGCTGTGTTGGATATGAGTAAGGATCAAAATATGACTCCAAATGAACCATCCAGGCTCGGTGACATAAATCAAGTTATCATAAGCAAAGGGAAAATGCAAATGTGCTTAGGGGCCAGAGGCTCACTCAAATCCTAAAGATGCCATTTAAACAGAGGCTAATGGGCATAGAGCTGTCCAACGAGCAGAAAGGCCATTAATATGGATAAAGAACGGCAGCAATGTGGATAAGAATAAGCCCATAAATCTACACTTGCTTATTAATGGAGGTATCCTTTGGACCCACATTTATTATATACAACTGCCTATAGATGAATTACCAACATATATATTTCTTAAATACTGAGAACGGGCTGTTGTTCCCTTCTGATGCAGAAAAAATAAGTCATAGAGAGATTAAATTAAGATTCTGTTTAGCTTCCTGATGTGGAAGACTCCATGGCTGGAAGGGAACTTTGAGATCAGCCAACTGTTCTAGCTCTTTCCATCTGCATATGAGACAACTTCCAGTTTTAGCTGCACTGGGCTTTCAGGGAACTTGAAATTCAAACCTACTGGTGAGGTACAGACATGCTTAATTTACTCCTAGCATCGGCAGCTCTAATCAAAGCATGAGTCTTCTCAACACCAGCAACTCATCAGCCTTCCTGACAATGTGGCGGTGGAATCCTAATTCATGCTGACTCCAGCTTCTGGGCTTTACTAAAGAGTAGTTCCTGGACTTGCAGTTTTTAACCCATACTGCCAACAGGTACTGATTCATTTTCACCTGCAGCCAGACCATGGATGAGCCAGGCCTTTACAGAGAGATTCTGTTTTGTTCTGGTTTGTTTGGGGGGAAGAACACCTGGGTTGTGAATGGTGACCATTTGTAAACAGAATAAATGTAGCCCAGCATGAGGAAGGACCCATTGATAAATTCGGTATGATTCCAGACCAAAGAGAAACTTCCCGTCCCAGAAGCATGCATATTCTACAGAAGCTACTGATGTAACATGGTGTCCGGAGGAAGAACGGCTGAGAGGATTGTGTGGTTGAAGGCAGCCTCACTGATCCTGCTCACAGACTTAAAGTTTGGGGAATGCAAGTGGGAGCCCTTGAACTTCAGGGGAAAAGCATGGGAGTGGTAACAAGAACAATGAATGCACCCTATGCTGGGATGTTGAGAGAGTGGACTGAGTCCGCCTGAATACCAAAAGCTGTGCTTCGGCCAGGAATACCCTGCGAAGCGTGAGCAAAGCAAGTCAGTGAGCAGTATCTCCAAACCCTGCATTTAGAACAGGAAGTGATTACCTTTCCTCTAATTTAGTTTTTCGGGACATAGTAGAAGTGGGTGCTTGAGAGTAAAATTAAGTTCAGTTACAGAAAAATAGGGCTCTATCTTCACCCATCTGAGCTGTGTGATTGGAACGGCGTCTGCAGCACAAAATAAGCTCAGCGCTGTGGACTGCTCACTGCTCAGTCGGTCTCGATGCTGGAGCTTTGCTGCCAGGGTTGTTGCTGATGGATCATTGAGTGTGAACACCTGGAAGCAGACGCAGTAGCTTTGGTTTCTGCAGAATTTTTCAGCATACATTTGTTGAAGAAGCAGCTGCAACCAGACTTTACCTCAGGGTCAGAGTTCAAGATGTCTACTGTCAAGGGGGTGTCTCCCTTACCCCAGATCACCAAGTGACTTGTGAAAGACCCCGACTCCCACAACAGAATAAACCTTTCTTACTTTTGGTTGATTTGCTCAGTTATTTTACTACATACAGCACTGGAAAGTCATTAATAAACTGTGACTCATCCCTCTCACTATTCACCACCTACACACACACACACACACACACACACACACACAAGATTAAAACAAAATCTTTTTTAAAAAAGAAATTGTTTTTTAGAAGGGAAGGCATGTTGTTGAAAGGGGATTGGGAGATGGTGATTAGAGAAGAGTTTTGGGGGGGAGGGTGGAAGATTAAATATGACCAAAATACATTAAAAGAAAATCACAAAGGATTAGTGAAAATATTATATTTTTTAAATTGTACATTTTACAGTATGTACGTTATACTTCAAAAGTACAATGATACAAATTTTGAAATTTGAGGAGTATGATAAAGAAATTTTAGCCATGTATTCAGGGCAGAGTGGGGATAACCATCCTGGAGGTTTGTATGGATTTACAGAACAATGACTCAGAAGGGGTTGTGTAACAGTTTCTGCTGAGACTGAAACACTATCCCATAGGAAAGCTCTTTAAACAGGGAGGTAAACAACTCCAAATCACGTTTGGAAGTCCCTGAAACTGATCAGATTCTCTAGGCCTCCTGCTGCCAGAGTGAAAAATAAAGACCTCAGCCAACTCATGATGCAAAGGAGACTCTGAGATCAGACCAGCTGCCTGGAAGAAGCAGAATGCCGCTGAGCTGCCCGAAACAGGTGTAGAGCAATTGAGTTATTAGGAGGGGATACTCTGCAATACAGTGAGCTACTGCTGGGCTGTGCAGTGTGCTTCATGTTCCCAGCGTTTGTGAGCTGTCACCATGTCAGGGTGGACTTCAGTGATGCAGTCTATCTGTGAGTCATTTCTGCTCATGTGAGCATCCCCGACCCATGCTCCTTAGGTAACATCAACCAAACTCATTGGTTCATTATGAGAGACTTCGGTGGAATGTTTATTGTGGTGTGTTACTGGCTCCCTTGCTGGTGTGAGTAGGCGTGTGTGTTTTGTGTCATACAACAGGTAAAAAGGTGTAATTCTAGAATGTGAAGGGAGAAATAATTCTCTTGTAACATTAATCATTTTCCACTGATGTAACAAAATGCCTAAAGGGGGAAGGTTGATTTGGCGCCTGGTTTCAGGTGCTACTGTCAGTGGTCACAGAGCTCCATTTCTGGTGAGGCAGAGGGGTACTAAAGACTGAATCTTCCACACATAAACCTTTAGCAGACATTCACAATCAAAAGCATATCAGTGCAGGGTTGGGGCTCACATATAAGCGTAGGAGGAAGGACTGTGCAGTGAATGGTGAGCCCTGTGATAACTAGCAACACTGAAGAGTCAGACTGTGCCTGAAGTGCATCAGTTAGGCAGAGTCTGTGGTCCAAGAAGACAACCTGAGAAGTATCTCCTGGGCAACCAGAATGAGATTCACCATCCTCTCTCCCATCACACCCCATGACACAGCTAAAGAAGCATGATCAATACTGGGGTCCTTACAAATACCAAGCTAGGTCTTGTTTTATTTTTCTAAACACCTACATCCCAACATAACAAGTACATTTTCAATTACATGCTCTTAAGTGTTATGCACACACAAAACTCACATTTTCAGCTCCTCTAACTATGTTTGATGTCATCCAACAAGGAGAGAAGAAATTTAACTCCCTGGAGGCCAAAACACTCAAAACACTTCTGTGAAACCCTGAACAAATCACAAGTCTATTCTGAGGTTCGGTGTTTTCACCTGTGAAATGGGAATAGGCATTCTCACTTCCTGTAGATAGCTTATGCCAAGCAAGAAAATCCATGTGGTGTAGAAAACTGTATAGGGATCAACCACTCAACTGACTGAACTCATTTTCCAGCTGTTTGCTCAGAGACTGTGTACCCAGAGGGGTCCATTTTTGGAAATCAGCCTCCTAGCATCCCCAGCTGGGAGCCTGCCTCCAGTTGCTGGCATTACAGGTATTCAGACAAAGCAAGGTGGAAATAGAGGTTCAGTGATCCAGCAAACCCAGTAGGTGTGGAGGAGACCAGCAGGGTATATTAGGGGAAAAGAAAGCAGCAGGCTGGGGCCGGCTTCTGAGGATGGACACTCAAAGGTAAAATTCATCCTGCACCTAAAATGCATGTAAAATATTCCCAATAAACACATACACATGGACAGCATCAGAAAATCTAGCCTTGAAGCTTGCCTTTCTCATTGACACCCAGATTTCCTTCTTGCTCACTACCTTGTTCCTGCCCTAAACAGAAACATCAATCTTCCTTCCAAACTACTGGGTCAGATGTCTTCAGATAACAAAGGGCAATCAGGAGGCCCACTAAGCAATCCAGTGTGACAAAAAGCCCTGGAATGAAACTAATGAGATGGTAGAGTCCAGCCTGCCCTGAGCCTACTTGGTATGAGATACTGGTCCTTACTTCAGCTTTTTTCTGCCTGTCTCACCACCTGTAAATTCAGAGGTGGAAGAAATTAATCACCTCAGGGTAGATCACAAGTCATTTTTCTACTTTAAAAAGTCATAATCCGATGACTGGAAGCTGGCAAATAGTTATGTAAAAGGCCATATTATAAGGGTTGCCTAATGCACTCGGCTACAGACATCTTTAGAGGAGGAAATAGAGATTACATGGAGGAAATGTGGTCTGTCTTTTCTTCAAGGAATTTTCATTCCAACCAGAGAGAAATGAGGCGACTGTAGCTTAGAGTTCAGCCTTCTGATCTCACAAGACAAGCATCGTTCAGAAACATGGGGAGAGCCGCAGTGACTGGAAACAGGACGACTCCCCTGAGGACAGTGTGCTCCAACAAAACCCGTCCTAACATTTTTCTCATTGTAAATATATAGATAAATGAACAGAACATGAAATTACCCTGATATCACTACTCTAGTATCATTATCACCTTCAAGGGATCTACGGGTAGCCCCCACATGTATCAGGTACTTGAAACTGTGGATAGCAGCAACCCTAGAAATTCCATATGTATCCTATACGCATAGATATGATGAATTAAGCGCAGTAAGAGATTAATAATAATGACAACCAATAATAGAATAATTATAGCTGCAAATTGATGCCACTGCAGTGAGCCCTGATAGCCATAATGGTGAGTTGGAGGCTAATGGGTATACACTGAGGAAACACTGGATAAAGAGATGACTCAGATCTCTGACAGGTGGAAATGGGAGTGGTACAGCACAAGATTTCACCACACTATGCAGAAAAAGCACGATGTAAAACAGACTGTTTTTGGAATTTTCCACTTTAATATCTTCAGACTATGGTTGACCATAGATGGCTGAAACTATGAAAAGTGTAATATCAAATAAAGGAGAAGAATCTGGCAAACTACACGCGTGCACAAGAACATATACACACACATCACATTACAGCCTTGTGCCTGACTGAAGCACGTGTAAGTCTAACTTTTACAGAAGGGCAGATCATGTAATAGACATTTTTAATCTGCTCATTTTCACTTGATATTATGACCATCCTTCTATGATGTTAAATCATTTTAATAATCTGCATACTAGTCTACTGAATGAATAAATACACCATGATATGTTTAATGAAGACTCTAGACATTGATGTGCAATTTTCTTTGCTGCTATATACAAGTTTGTGGCAAAGGTGTTTGCAGTTTGAGTTTTGCACATGTATTTATAAATTTTTTTAATATGGATTCCTAAAAGTTGAATCACTGAGTAACATTACAGATCTGTTTTACGATTTGTTTATTCTCTGATGGTTTCATCATCTTTTTTATTTTTTCTTTTTCCCTACTTCTTGCCAAAACTCTTCTTCTCAAGACATCTCCATCCATGTTCCATGCCTTACGCATGTTGGTTGTGCCCTACTGAATTTAAGGTTTCTTTGCTTAAATGTGGGCAGGGGGCAATTTAATAGACCATGGGTGACTTTTCAGTAACTATACCTCGGACAAAAAACAGTACTCTCTTCCCTTAGCAAACACTAAGTGACAGTAGTGCCTCCCTCAGGGAGAGGTGTAGCCTCAAGAATCCCTCTCCCATCTGTGAGGAAAAGTTAACAGGTCTAGTCTTTTTGTCTGTCTTGTGAAGGCAACCACAGTGGTCATGTGTTCATGGTGTAATGGCCACATTATGTCCAAGGGACATCATTTTAAGGCATACTAACTTATCGTATGGCTCTTAAATTTTTTCTGCCCTCTCTTCCTCAGTGTTCCATGAGTCTTGGAGGTAATGGTATCCATGTTGTTTGAGGAATGAATACCATCACTTTCTGTCAGTGCTTGGAATAGTTATGAGGCTCTGCATTAACCACCACCCGAACTGTAAGAAGCTTCTCTGATAGTGATTGAGGGGAGCACTAATCCATGGATATAAACATGAGTGTTGGTAGGCAGTTTAGTAACACGTCCACTTAGCAAAACACAAAGTAATAGGTTTTACTCTAGACTCATGATCTCCACCACCAGGGCTCTTGGCCAGGTTTACAGTACCAGGTATGGATTCCCTCCTGCACAGCAGGCCTCAAAGCCAATCAGAAAGCAGTTGGGTGTCACATAACAGTTGTGCCACTATGTCACCAGAGAGCACAATTTCCTGACAGGTCAGTAGTGCAGCTGTATCTCACAGGGTTCACAACTGGCTTAGACTTCATGGCTTTTCTTCCCCAAATGCTTGCATGACACTCTCCAACACCAAGAAAGCTGCCAAGCATGGAGGAAGCTTCCAGCTGAGTCCCATCTTGATTTTTCTACATTATGCATCCAAAGTGTATGGTTGACACTTTCAACAATAAGGCCTTACTTTCAAGTTCTGGGGGACAACCAAGAGGAAGGACCATAAATCACACTGTTCTGGGGGCCTCTTAGGGCCTCCCAGACCAGCAACTCATAGAAAGGTATCCAACATCTTATAGCTATGGCTTTTTGGGAGAGTTTTATCAACCCATGTTGATATCCCAATTCCAGTTCATTTTTAAAATTGTATTTTCAGTAAGATTATAAATTAACAAATTTCAAATAGTTTTTTTTCATAGTCCTTAGTTTATGTTAGTGCTCCAATCATTATTCCAACCTGTTCCCTACCAAAAGTCATAGATCTGTTTAAAGGCTTTTAAAATACAGGCTTTCCCCTCAGATTTCCTTTGCCAACATTAATATGTCAACTTATGTCACACTTTTTCCCCATTGACATACATTACTATTCAGTCCTGTGTACCAATTACAGTTACTTTGCTTTTTTAAAATTGCTTCTATTATTGTTTCTTTCTGTATTAATTTGAAATATCTCTTCATATCTTAGAGGTAATCATTCTAGTTTATTATTTTTGTTGCAAGTTTCTTGCTAGTTTTTTATCTGCCTAGGATTTTAAAGAGTTTATTTAGGTGTTTGTCCATGCAGGTAGTGTGCATGTTCATGAGGGGGATACATGCATGTGTGCTGTGTGCGTGTGCGTGTGCGTGTGTGTGTGTGTGTGTGTGTGTGTGTGTGTGTGTGTATACCACTAGTCAAACTTGAGTGTTTTTTCCTCAGAAGCTGACCTTATTTTTTGAGATAATGTTTCTCACTAGCACCTGGGGCTCTCCAATTTAGAAAGGCTGCCTGGCCAGCACCACCTGAGGATCTTCCTGAATCCACCTCCACAGTGCTGAGACACAAAGCCTTGCCATCTGACTTTTTTTTTTTTTTTTAAACATGGGATTGAACATAGGTTTACATGCCTGTACAGCAAGCGGTTTATCCATTGGACCATCACCTCAGCCAATTAAAACATTTTCTCACACAAGAATCAGTCCCTCCACTTTAAAATGCCTGCCTTAAGTAGGTAACGAGGAGGGTTCAAGGGGGGATGTGTGGATCTCCTTGGGAGAGGGAAATGGAAGAGAGCTCCTGGGCGCACTGGGGGTGGGTGGTGATGGGAACTTGAGGGACTGGTTTGGGAGATGAATGGAGAAGAGTGCTGAAAGAGATGACTGGAAAAGGGGGGCATTTACAAGGGAAACTGCCAAGAGTCTATTAGGGTGACCCTAGCTAAGACTCCTAGCAATAGGGGATATGTACTCTGCCCCAAAATGGCCATGATCTCCTATGATCATACTGGTGACCACCCCAATTGTCACCTTCATCCAGTAACTGATAGAAACAGATGCAGAGACTCACAGCCAAACATTAGGCTGAGCTCAGAAAGTCCTGCTGAAGAGGAAGAGGAAGGATTGTGAAAGCCAGTGGGGTCCAGGACATCACAAGAAAACCAACAGCAAGGGAGATTTCATGGAACCAACCTAGTCCTTTAACATATATGTGACAGTTGTGTAGGTTGGTCTACTGGCGGGACTCCTAACAACGGAAGCTTGGGCTATCCCTAGTACTAATCTCATACTAGGCCACCTTGTCCAGCCTCAATACAAGGAGAGGTGCTTAGTCTTACCATATCTTGATGTGCCATGCTTTGTTGATATCCATGAGAGGCCTATACCTTTCCAAACAGAAATGGAGAAGGAATGGATTGGAGGGAAATGGAAGGAGAGGGAGAAGAGGAAACTGTGGTCAGAATGTAAAATAAGTAAATAAATAATGGCTTGCCTTAAACTATATGTGAGAAATCTTTTCCCAATATTGGATTTTTAAATGTGATCTCTTATTGTTTATTTTGGTACATTATAGTTTGGCTTTACGATATTTAAATCCTTATTCAAATTATTTGCCTCTGGGGCACAAGGGAATTGTAGTCAAGAGTTTCTGGCGCAGTCTAGTCCCAAGGTCTGGATCCGATGTCCCGCAGCTGCTCAGCTTAGTCCCAAATAATCACACAAAGGCTTATATTAATTATAAACTATTTGTCTTATGTCTCAAGCTCATTATCAACTAGCTCTTGCAACTTAATTCAACCTATTTCTATTCGTCTATGTCTTGTCATTTAGCTAGTGGCTTGCTGGTATTTTCTTTTTTTTTTTTTCCTTCTTTATTTTGTATTTATCAAAAAAAAAAACACAGTAAAAAGAATTTAAAATGTGGAAGAGTTAACAATAACTATACAGAGGATAAGAATGATAAGCATGGCTTATCAAGGGTGGAAATACAAATAAGATTGCTACACATATATTTTCTTTGTGTTCATCTTTCCCTCTGAATTTTTTTTCCATCCCTGTATATCCTTATTCAAGGTCTCTTCTCCCTCCCAACACATCTGGTCATTTTTCTTCTCTGCAACTGCCCATCCCCTCCCTGGGCAGGGAGCAGAAAGTCCTAAGGTCCCACTGACCCAATAATGCTTAGATCAGTCTTCACTCCCGGCCAAATCCAGTTCTTTCCCCCCTCCCTCAAGAGTGAGTCTTTTCATATTTTGCTTCTTGGGTAGCTGCTTTGAATCTGCTTGAGTCAGCCCTTCTCCTTCACTTATACTTAGGTTTTCTGTCTGCTTCCAAGCTGCCTTGCCATTGACCAAAACAGCCTCTTTATTAACAAATGGCAACAAAGCATACAGAAAGACATTCCACATCAGGGAATAAATAAATATAAGGTTTAAAATTTCATTTTTACAGGCTTTATACTTTTATAATTTAAGGAGTTTTGAAAATGGGAATCTTTGGGGCTCTATTTTTGGATTCTGACAGGCAGAATTCTAAATTTTAAGTGTTTGCATAAATTTCATCTCAGTCACTCTCTTCTCACTAGAATATTGTACCTGACAGAAAAGCATGTGAGAGGAAGAATTTATTGAAGCTCATGGTTTCAGTGAGTTTTGTCTATCTTTGTGGGAACAGCATGGTAGCCTTGGAGCAGCTGGGACTGCTGCCATAAAGGCATGTGACTGATCTATTCATAGACAGCAGAACTGGGCAGAGAGTATGGATCAAGCCAGCAAATCTCTAAGATCTGCCTCAGTGGCCTATGTCCCCAAGCCAGGCCCCTCCACCTAAAGGGCCCAGAGTATCAAATGAGTGATTCCAGCTAAGAACCAAGCATTTAAAACACAGTTCTGTGGGATGCCTTTAATTCATATCATAACAGATGTCGCCTCTTCCGGGATCGACTCAGAGATGAAGTGCAGAGGGTACACAGAAAACGTCCTGGAGAGAAAGAAAATAATATGTCCTAGGGGAGCTGGGGGGTAGCATAGCTGTGGATGTCCAGAGATAACCAGTAACTTCCAAGGATACTCATGTGATTAACTTAATTACAGAAAATGTATTTTTGAGACCTTGATGGGGAATATTTTTAAATGATCAGAGATTTAAAATTAACATTATAATTACCAGTAAAAATGGGTTCTACCTTAGATCACATAACTACCAAGCTTTCAATATCTTTATATTTCTTTAATTAAGCAAAATATGATCAAAATATTCAAGTACCTTCTGGCTAGCTTTTCTCTTCTACTTTCTCAAAGATAGGGTGATTATAATTTGTTCACACTCACAGTTCAAGAAATTATGTGTGCAAATGTATGTGGGATGGGTAGTGTGCATTTGTGGTTTGCTGACATGCCATAGCACAGTTCAGAGGTCAAATGACAGCCCTGTGAAGTCAGTTCTCTGCTTTTACCTTTATGTGGTTCTCTGGTTGTTCCTGCTATATAGCTTGCATGGCCAATGCCTCTACTTTCTGAGCTCTAACTGGTGCTTTTCATGTTATTTTTTAAGACGGTCTTGCTGAACCTGGAGTTCATTTGATTCAGCTTAGGCTAACTGGACTGTGAACTCCAAGGATCCCCCTGTCTCAAACCTCCCCAATGTTGGGATAGCAGAAAAGTGTCACCAAATCTGGATTTGTCATGTGGGCCCTAAAGATCAGAAGTCTTTTCTAATATGTGCACCACAGTTTACTGACTGAACCATCTTCCCATCCTCTGATTAGAGACTTTTAAACACTGCAGAGTTTCCAAAAAAAAATCCATATCTGTTATTTGAATTTAGTTAGTGGCATTTTGTTATAATAACCTTTGAAAACCAACACAGAAAGAAAATGAAGAGCAGGAAGAAGAGATGCTTGGACCTGGAATAACTTGAAATGCACTGATCTAACAACTTTGGAAATGGATCGGCAATAATCTACCACTACACACATAGGCACAGCCCAACTGAAGGCAAAGCATGTGGCCAACATGAATGGCATACATGTAATTGTTTAAACATTCGAGAACCCTAAGTTCTAAGGACTGCTCATTTTTAGACAAGTTGTTTTAATGTCCATATATGTAACCACTGGGGGGAAATAGGGAAATTAGGAAGAAAAACAAGGCTGTCAAATGCCTACCATATCACACATCCCTTAGTAGCTAATGTTTTATTTGGATTTAGACAGCAATGCTGTTGTTCATATGTAAAATATTCGATGCCTCTTTTCTCATGTAATAAATTCCTGTGACATCTTGATTCCTATGGTGCTTATTACTGGGAACACGTGAGAGGGGAGTGTGACTTCACTTGACTCTGAGGGGTGCTGCTATTGTCTGTGGATTTGTTTGTTTTTGATGCAGGGTCCTTCATGGCTTGACTGGCCTCAAACTCCTTGGTAGCAACTTTGAATTTTTAACCTGCCCACCTCTACCTTCTGGGATTACAGGCACATACCACCATACTTAATTTTATAAAATTCTGGGACTCAAAGTAGGGACTTTGTGCATGCTGACAAGCACTCACAATACCTTCAACTTTGTTGCTTCATTGAAGAAATCAACATGTGGGTCTTGGTGTGGCTACAGCAATGGGGCCCTCCCTGGGCAGAGCTCATGTTGTTATCCCTGAGTCTGAGACACCAGTGTTCTGTCAGTTCCGGGAAGTCTTATGGTCATAGCAGGCACTTACCCCTCCCCAGTACTATCACTAGTGGGAGAAGCAGCTCCACTGACTTCCTCCATCTGGCTATTCTGGGAAATAGACCTGGATTGTGTGCTCGACTGAATTAGCCTTTGTATTCCATTGTGTCTGTTAAGGCTGTAGTGAACCAGATGTGGTTTTCTGCAGCCATGACTTCAAAAGCTGTAAACACACTTATCAGAAAACTGCAGAACAGGAGGCAACCAGCGACCGTCAAGGTCATTGACAAGTGACATGTCGAATAAAAGGAGATTAAAAGCCATGACTTGTCTGACACGGACCCATTTGATACTTACCAAGAGTAGGAAATGGAACACTGCCACCCTTGACAAGATGTCATTGAATACAGCACAGTTTCTTAGAAAGTGGATCCCTGTCATTTTTCTCTAGGAAATGATGGAGAAAAAAAAAAAAAAAAAAAAAAAAACAAAGTACAGGTAGTTGTCTGTCAATGGTCCCACAGTTCTCACTGTCCCTTATGAAGGATTTATCACCATGGAGGTTTTCTACTGAGCACTTACTTGCTTCTTATTCCAGTCTTATTTATCCTCATTCTAGTAATTATCTTTTTAGGGGAGAGAAAACTGGGACTCTTAGAGTTTCTGATAAATTTTTTAAATGAGTCGGTGGCCGGACAGGCTTGGGGCCCTGTAATTGTGCCATAATGCTTATTCAGGCAACAGAGATTTACTGAGGGAGAGGGCAGGGGGTCACTGGATGAAATCCAAATGGCACTGCTTTCTGGCAGTGTGGACAACTGGCAAAGAGAATCCCACCTATTTATCAGATGCTGTGCTTCTGTTTGCACAGACCTGCTGGGATGTCCATTTGCATGGGGCAAGGGGAGCTGCACAGTCACTGACCCTTGATTCTGCATCTATGTAGCACAAGGATGAGTTTGTAACCCAAGCTTTCTTCAGTCTTACAAACCGTGGTATGTATGACAAAGAAGTTCACTACTCTAGAAAGGCCGTTTGGGAAGAACCTTTTGCTGTGCACATCACAATTATCTCTGAGTGCAGCTTTACAAACAGTTTGAAAATCAGATTTAAGTAACGGGGAACATTTACTAAAAACAATCCAAATTAAAATATAAATCTCCAGGGGCTGAAGAGGTGGCTCAGTCAGTGGAAGGCTTGGTGAGAAAACATAAAGATGTGATTTTAAACTCCAGCATCAGTATAAAAAGCACTTCTGCAATCCCAGTACTGAGGGAGGGGAAGGTGGGTCTCTGGTTCAGTGAGAGACCCTGCCTTAAAAAGTAAGGTAAGAGTAACAGAGTGAGATGGTCAACACTGAGTACTGAATCACACACACAGACACACACACACAGACACACACACACACACACACACACACACACACACACAAAGAATGAAGTGAAAAGACATAAAAAAGATGTGATGGGAGATTCTTAATATCCCAGCCCTTTGGTGAGGACAAGTTGTGACAGGCATTCTTTAGTCAAATTACACTAATTCCTAGCAGTGTAGCCTGAATAGGTGATTGATCTGTTCCAGAGAAATCTTTGTCTCCCATTAGAAACTATGGTTAAGCTATTTTTGAACATCGGAAATTTTGAATGAATATGCTAAGAAAGGACAAGTGTATCATAATCACACTAGCCTAAGACTGGGCCCAGGTACAGAACATTCGTACATATTCTCACAGGTCTGACTTCGTTATCTTCTGGGCACTGGGCACTGAAAATGGCACATATGAGCAGTCCTTTGATTTGCTGTAAGAGTTTAAGAGATATCAGATTCCAAAGCCTCAATACAGAAACAGAGAAACTTCATCATTCTCAGATTGGTCATAGGCTGAGAACACAATCTTTGGATACTTAGTGATAAGTAAAATACATGACTAAAATTGATTTTATTTTAAAATCTGTTAGGAAAAATTTAAATGATGTGTGGCTTGTATTATATTTCTATTGAGCTAAGCATCTCTACTTCCTCTTGCTCCCAGACATTATCTTGTTGCTGTTGTTATTAAAATAGAATAAGGCTATACATATTGTTTTATAAGCCTACTATTTTGTGAAATAATTTAAATTTTTTTCACATATCAGTAAACTGAAATTCTCCTCCATCATTTTGACACTTCCAGAGTACAAAATTGAACAAGTGCATCAGGATTTGGCCAACCTGCAGCAGACATTTTTAAAGGCTATTTATTTTGCTTTATTTTTTTTTCTTCTTTCCCCCTTTCCTTTTCTTTATTTCCTTTGCTGTTCTGCTACACAGAACATCAGTAGTACTCCTGGAATCTCTGTGTTCTTGTTCTATTATCTGTCTCAGATACACACTCCAAAAATCGTTGTAAGATTCACAGAACCTCGTCATATCACAGGATCTTTGGGCCAGCTCCTCCATGAACTGGGAAAGCTCTTAGGTGGGGATTAAACAGTGGTGTGATTTCAACAGCCTTTGACAAATCTCCCTCCTTGAAGGACTGACACTCTTAGTCCTGGAACACAAAAAATAATGGTTCGGTGCAAGGCTCTCGAGGCGACAGCCACGGTCCAGTTGTGGATCTACATCATCTCTCAAGTGTGACATCAGCTTCATTTGCACGTTCTCTGAGATGGGACTGCTAATCAGTCACTTCCCTTCTAAGGCTACTCTGAGTCTTAAATGAAACATCAAATACAAAGCTCAGGCCCATCCCTGGCTCTCCCAAGTTCCTGGAAATGTAGTCATTAATACTTTTGAGATCTTATTTGGATGTTCTAGTCCATACTCACAAATACACACAGATATCTACAGTTCTCTCAGATCTTCCTCTCTCCACCACATTTTTTCCTCAATAGAGATCTATTTGCTAAAATAAATTGAAATGGGTAAAGAGTGTGAGGCACAATTTATACTGGCTATATCTGCAATTACGAACTCTGAATTAAACATATCCCTTCATGAATAATGAAGCAGAAATAGGCCAAGGGAAAAATGAGATAGGATCTTCAAATCCATGTATTTTTAATTGCTTCATTATCTAAAATTTGCTATGAATAGCAGTAGATACAGTTTGCTGTTTAAAAACACAAAACGAAATTAAGAATTTTTAGCAAATCACAAAAGGCTATCAAAAATTAATTCTGTGTGCTCTGATCACTGCAAATGTAAGTGATTTTTGAGGCCCAGTGACATTAAAAAATACCATTTATATGCTAATAATAAATGAGTTGTATTTTTTTCATTTTGATGCAAAATAAATTTTATTTTCATTTTAATGAACTGTAATGAATTAAAAGTATTTTCTTTTCATCTTTAGGTGAAAGTTTGGCACAGACTGGAGAAGATTGGCAGCTGATGGGCGAGAGGTCTGAGAGAAATTGAAAATGAGAACTTCCCTCTCAGTTGCACTGACCCAAGCTTGATGGGTACATTCAGAGTCAAGGTAATTTCTCAGGATTAGAGAAATCCACAAAACTGGGTTTACTCAGGGGCTTCAAACTACCCATTAGTGCTGTATTAGAAAAACATATGTCTGAATCATACTAGATTAATCATTTTTTTGTAACATTCACATTCTAGATTCCAAAAGAAAAACATGGCCAGCTCTGCAGTTCCTGGCATACACCTGGCTGTCTGGGTACTGTCAGTGATGATGTTTATTCTTTAGTGGCGTCTTACTTGGCATAGACACTTTAGTAAATTCCACAGCTGTTTGTTCTAGTTACTCTTCCCATGACTCTGCCAAAACATCCGACAGCCCAGCTTAAGGGAGGGGCATCTCTTCTGGTTCAAAGTTTCTGACAGGTTCAACCCATGTGTACTTGGCTCTGTATGCTCACTCAGACCATCATGGCACCTGGAGCCCATGGTATATGATTTGTTTACCTCACAGCAGATAAAGAGGCACAAACATGAGCCCCAGTACAACACTGAGAGGCAAGGTCAATAGGTCAACTTCAGCGACCTATTTTCTCCAGTAAGACTCTGGAGACATCTCTCAAAGCATGGTGCCAACATCTGGGCATTAACTGACCCTGTGAGGGATGGCTTATGCTCATACCATAACACTACTCTTAAATCTCCATGGCAGCTCCAAGAAGCTGGTATTTGTATGATCCACATTTTACAGATACTGCCTGAAGCTCAGAAGAAGGTAGCAACACTCCAAGACTGTGCAGCTGAAGAGTTTAGATCTGAACCTATGTCTGCCTGTGAGTTTAAGGCCATAGCATTTAGCTTATGAGCAGTGAGACTTCCTCTTTAGGAAGCAGGAAACAGAAGGTCAACGGTCAGCCCAAAGTTGGATGTCAAACAGTGACAATCATTGAGGAAAGAGGACCACTGGCTGCTTCAAATGCCAGCTTTCATTCTGACTCATTCCTAGCTTACATCCTGTCTACATCCACACTATAATTAGCTAGCCCATCTGAACTTAAAAGAGAATAGGTAAGGCTTTTGCATGTGTGTGTCAGAGATTTGGTGACAAATACCTAGAGCTCTGAAGAGCTGAGAGGTCATCTGACTTTGTGACAAATGTTTTTTCCTCTGATGTGTGCCTTCTTTGCAGCAAGGATCTCTGCCTCCCTGTCCATTCCTGTGCTCCTTTGTGTTTCTCATTCTCCTATGTCTTTCAGGTTGTCTCTTCCTGCCTGGGATGTTGATGGCAATTCTCTTTAGCCAGGATCTTTTTAAAAGTGGGAGCTAGTGAGTAATGGAGCAGTAATTCACCCTTCAGATCTAGTGGCCCCAAGGCCACAGGGCAGCTCCTATTAAGTGGAAAGGTCTGAATTATTATCCTATAATTCACCCCCTGGAAGTGTCTTAATTCAATTATACTATGTCCCCCTGAATGACTATTAAAAGAAATGGAAGGGAAAAGGTCCTGGATCTTTTCTTGTTACAATCCAAAGTAATTTCCAGGGCCAAGACTTCTTCCTTTAAAGTCATTAGGAAGAAAATTAAGTAGGAAGATGAAAGGAAAGTGCTCTGTCAGTGCAACTCAGCACCACAGTCAGACATCAGCCAATGGAGCAGTCCCAGGAATCGGTGGGATAAGAGTCGCTTCTCTTTGACTCAAGCTTTTTTATTTCTACTCTGTCATGTGTGTGTGTGTGTGTGTGTGTGTGAGAGAGAGAGAGAGAGAGAGAGAGAGAGAGAGAGAGAGTTGTTCTCTTAGTAATTATGAGTCAAAACTACTGCAGATTTCTTTTAAACTCTGTCCAATCAATGACCAAGAAAAACTTTGTATAATTAGTATAGATGGGCTACTGCACATGGTGGCACATCTATAATCACAGTAGTTAGGAAAGAGAAGCAGAAGGATCACAAATTCAAGGCAAGACTGGGCTGTATAGCGGAACTGTACAACAAACAACAAAATAAACAAACAAAAGATCCAGGGAAATAGCTCCGTGGCCTCACATTTATCCAACATGGAAAAGATGTCAGGTTCAATCCACAGAAGCACTGAAAATAAACAAAAATAAAATGTATTTTAAAAACTGTAGATGTCATTCGTTTGGTGAGATGACCAGTCATTTTGCAATGAAATCAAATATAATCCAAGTTAGGAAACCCAGAGGAGACCTTAGGGTTTCCTTGGGTCTTAGCTTGGAATCTCCTAAAAGCAGAGGCTAGAACAGGGACTCAAGGCTGGGTAGCTGATATGAGAGGAGGGGTAATAAGATGAGACAGATATGAGGGAGGGAGGGAGGGAGGGAGGGAGGGAGGTGGAACTGTGAACCTGTAGATCCTCCAAATGCTGTTGTGTCTCAGGTGTAGTCCATGGGATGATGCTTCCTGAGAGAGTGGGAGCCTTAGGAGGTAGAGCCTATATGGGGGACATTAGGTCACTGGAGGTGTATCCTTGAAGAAATTAAGACCCTGTCCCTGCTCCTTTTCTCTTTCCCCTGATCCTTCACCTTCTCACCATCTTGTTCCTGACGACCATTGTAAAGGAAGCATATGCTCCTCCCCATGCTCTGAGCCAGAATGCACTCACTGCCTCAACAATGGGGTCAGACAATCGTGGACTGCAACCTCTGAAGTCATGAGCCAAGTGTGGCTTTATTTGTTTAATGCTTTCTCCTGTGTATCTGTCAGAGCCACCATGAATGGACACAGAACAGCTATTTTTTCAGTTAAGACTCAGTCATACTGGGTCCCCAGAAAAAGTGTACTATAGGCTATAATGGAGGAAAGGGTTAGGGTTAGGGTTAGTCCTGGGATAATGTAGAATAAACTCCTAAGAGAAGCAAGAGATCTGAGGTACTCACAAGCCAGCTCCCCTCAGCAAGATGGACAGCTGCCCAAGAAAATTATGAATGGGTCAACATTGTTCCAGCTGTCACCTTGCCCTTTGGGGTTCTAGAACATTGACTGGCCTTTCAGTCAGCTTTGCTCTATTCCCTCTAAATTAATATGTTCCAAAACTCCAGGATGCCATTGTCAAATTAAAACATCATCACCTTAAAGCCTTCTTGAGTTATCCACTTAATAAAAAAATTTCTCCAAACCATATTCATGGTCCACATAAGGCAAAATGATAACAGCTCAGACTGGGACCATATTAACTTGCCTCAAATCCTGGAGAGGCTAGTCTCACTCACAATGTCACTAGGACTTGGGTTTCTTACCTAGAGCATGAAAGGGATATTTCTGGGATGCTGTGAAAAACACCGGAAGATCCAGGAAAGTCCTATTTAACCCTGCTAGGACCTCACACATTATTAGCCACCAATGCACAGAGGTTCTGGAAGGGAACTTGCTTTGGGGATAGAAAGGCACTTTAACTGAGTAGATCTTGAACCCATCCCTTCTTCTTCACTTGGTTTCCATATGCCTGTTGTTTGCCCTGAAAAGCTTCGGATGTTGGAAGTTTGGTTTCCAGGGTGACAGTGTTAGGATGCGGTTAGAGCTCTACGAGGTGGGGCCCAGTGGGGTATAATATTGGAAGGTATTGTAGCTCTCTAGTCTCTCTCACTTTCCTTGTTCCAGGATACCACCCCGTGCCCTGTCCTGCACATATTCTTGTCATCTACCATGAGACCCCTGCAAAACTGATGCAAGTGCTGTTGTGATTTGAAGCTGAAATTTCCTACCCAAGCTCCTGCTCTGAAAGCTGTTCCTCTCTGGAGGTGGTGTTGCTAGAGAAGGCTGTGGAGCCAGTAGGAGGTGGGGCTTTGCTGTAAGAAGTGAGGCAGTGGGGATGTGAATGTCATAACCTAGCCCTGAGTCCAAACCCTGCTCTCTCTCCTTCCTGATCTACAGTTGTAGGCAAACGTTCTTCTGTCCCATCCAAGCCCCGAGGTTCAGTCTGGACGAAGCTCTCTCACCCACAGTTCTGCAGCCTCTTGTAAAATAATTACTCAGAGGCTAATATTAATTATAAACTGTTTATCCTATGGCACAGGCTGATTACCAACTAGCTCTTATAACTTAATGCATTTCTATTAATCTACTGTGTTACCACATATTCTGTGGCTTTATCTGTGTTCCGTTACATCTTGCTTTCTGGCAGCTTCTCCCTCTGACTCTGTCCTTTTTTATCTTTATCTCTGCTTTGATTTCCCACCTGTTTCTAAGATACCTTGTCATAGGCCAAAGCAGCTTCTTTACTAACAAATGACTTTTAAAAAAGCATATTCATAATGTACAGAAAGACATCCCACATCATTTCCCCTTTTCTGTCTAAATCAAAGAGGAAGGCTTTGATTTTAACATAGTAAAATTATATATAAAAACAATTATCAAGCAAGAATTACAGTTACAATATCTAGTCTATTTGTATTTAGAAAAATTAAAGAAAATATTCTACCATTTATCATATTTTTGTGAGGCTAAAGTTTTATATCTAACTTACCTTTCATCATAACTAAGAAAAACTATAATTATAGCTATCTAGTCTTCAACTCCATCAAAGACCACAGACAGAATAAATAGGAAGTATATTGCATGCAACTTCCAAATTATAGATATAGCAGAGTTATCTGACTGCCTGGACAGTCACCTAAAGTTTCTCTGTGACATCAGAGCATCCATCTTCAGCCTATATGTCTAGAGTCTCATACCTTTCAGTAAAGCAGGAAATCTGAAGGACTGCTCTGCCCATTATTGCATAGTTCATCAATCACTTCTCTCTGTGTTCTGCAGGATGTTTGGCAGTCTCTGTGAAGCAGGAACCTGAAGGACCATTTGGCTTGTTCTGGCAAAGTTCAGTGGTCATTTTCCTATGGGTCCTGCATGTCCAGTTTATACAGTGTACTGTCAAGATGTCAAGGCAAGAACAGCTTTTTGACTAATGGCTAACTTTTGCCACAAAGAAAATAAACTTCATATGGAGTTTCTTCGATGCCCACCATCCTCTTGAAGTAGGTTGGACTGACAGGAGCAGACATGTCTCACCCTCCATACAAGTCTAAGTTCTTAAGATATTTTTTAAAGTCTTTGAAGTGTTTGAAGATTACATATCTAAATAAAACATATATTTTGTAGATCTAAAAAACTTACCTGATGTTACTATAAGTTTGATTATCATAGATGATTAACTATTAATCTGTATTTCTTAGTTATGCATTATAATTTTAAAATAATTGCATAAACATAATACCTTAAAGAAGAAAAGACATATACTTAGAGTATAACAAAATTAACCTTAAATTTATATCAATAAGCTAAAATTCATATCAATGTGAAGTATTTAAAACAAGTAGTTGTTTTTTAAAATAAATTCAATGATCTACCATTTATCATATCATATCTATATCCCCTTTTATTCTTTAGAATAAGATTAACTATGATCAATAACCAAACCCTCTAAACAAAAATAATACTCATAATCCAGTTTTTGGAAATGAGAGCATAATTTTCTAGGCTACTTCCTGACAGCTGGAGGTGCTGGTAATCTTTAAGGGACCCTGAAACTGGATCATCTTAGTCAACAGCCTTGAAGCTGATGTGGATGTTGGATCATCTGGGACATCTCTTCCCATCAGAGATTCTTCATGAGGTCTTCCTCAATCCAACCATAGACCCAAATTTCAATATTCTAGAAGGGAGGGGCTCATGAGTCACTCCCACTTCTACTGGAGAAGCTATTGATAGTTGATGGTTTCTGAGGGAAGAATAGTCAGCTTCTTTAAAGGTGCAATCTCTGATAAGTCAACCATACCCCACCAGTGGATGGTCCCACATCCAAGAGTATACGAGCATCACATATTGAACTCTTGAGTTAAAAAAAACAAATAGGTCATGAAGTTAAGGGAATATAGGAAGGTTGGGAGTTGAGCTGGGAAGAGTAAGGGGTGAGTATGATCAAAATATGTTGCATGAATGTGTGAAATTCTCAGACTTAATAAAAACATTTTTTTTAAAAAAAATTTAAAGATGGGATCAAAGAGTCAGAAAGCAGAAATAATAGTATCGGGTTTTATATGTTAAGTTCCAAAATACTTTGAAAGTAAGTAGAAGAAAGAATGTGTGATGATCTGGAGCCACGAGAAGACTATTCTGAGCTCATAGGAGAGTCAGAGAAATGTCTTCTGGGTTCTTTGTGTTTTGAGCCATAAGCAAACGAGAAGATATTGAGGAACAGTCACAAAGCATTTGTCTCCATGTTTGGCAACTGGGCTGCTCATTCCCTCCCTGTCTTCTCCCCCTCCCCCCTTCTTTATCCTAGGTTCTCTCAAGGCATCTGCTGCCCCAGGCCCTTTTCACCGATGCCACCTGTCTAGAAAGTCTTTCTCCAGATATTTGCATGGATCACTCACCCCTTGTTCTGTGTCTTTTCTCCACATACATTTCTGGAGCTTCTCTAGTTAAAACTTCTATTCCCAGCTCCTCAAAATAGCCTGTTCCCTCTACTAGTTTTATTTATTTCTCTTTATCACTTATCACTTAATATGGCTGTATTAAGATGCTATTTACCTTGATTTAAGGGTATAACTTCCTTAGTGGGAAGGGTACTTGCCTAGAATGTGTAAGTCCTGAGTCTAATCCCTACCAATAAAAATCATTCAATGTAATTTTCACAAGTGTTTAAGACAACCTTAGATTTTATACCTAAAGTCAGAGCATTATGTTCTATGCTAGACCAGGCCTGTTGTGTAAGTCTGCTCATCTTCCTTGCATTAGATCACTGTAACTCCAGCACGATATGGACTTTGTAGGAATGGAGACTTTTAAATATACTTTGCATACCGAATCTAGGTTAATGTCTGGCATGTGTCATGTGTGGAATAAATAACAGGCAAATGAGTGGTGCAGTCTGGTACAGTGATGTTGCCAAAAGTTGAATCAGCCTTCAAGTTAGATTCCTGAATTCTTCCATGCAGCAGTCATTTCTCATTTCTCTCTCTCTCTCTCTCTCTCTCTCTCTCTCTCTCTCTCTCTCTCTCTCTCTCTCTCATGCCAGGCACAGGTGAGTGAATTCCATCTCTTCTTAAAACAGGAAGCGGTCTTCTGGGAACAGAGGAAGCCCATTTCCCTAACATGAAGCAACTTAGCCAGTTTAAACTGGTTATATCCATCTTCTGGAAAGCCCATAATAAAACAGCACAGATTTAAGCAATAAAACCTTCATTTCTTCTAGTTCTGAAAATAAGAAGTCCAAATTAAAGTGTTGGTGATGTTCATTTCTTCTGAGGCCTCTCTCCTAGGCCTTGGGGTAGCATCTCTCCAGTCGTGTTCTTTCTTGACCTTTCATTAGCGTATAAACACATCTGATGTGTCTTACTTCTCAAAGGATGCTGGTCACACTGGATTAACATCAACTGTAAAAACTTAATTTTGACTTAATTACCTTTTAAGGAATGTTTCTAAATATAATCATATTCTTATATATTGAATGTTAAGACTTTCACATGTAAGACTTTTTGACTCCTAACAGTTGGTCTGGAGAGCACAGAAATTTGTCCCAGCTAGGCAAGCATTCTATGGCTGAGTGACATTCCAGTCCAGATGCAATCTTAATAAAGCCAAAAGATTCGCATTAAACTGAAGGCGACACATGCCATGTCTGCTGACATTTACTCTTCAGTAGGTCCCGAGTCTCTAATATCAGTCTGCATGTCACACTTCTAGACTTCATGACAAGCAGTAAAATAGCTAATTCAAAAATGATTTCATTACTACTGAGATCGGTGCTCTGAAGAAGACATAAGGATTACCGAAAAAGTGGTAACGCACAGGGCAGATCAAGGCAACTAGACCTGGACCAAGGAGGGCATCCCTGAAGAGGTGATATTTGAGCCTTAAATAAGTGTGAGCTAGCCGCGTCACAGTGGACAGGGAATCCAGGCAGAGACTACTGTGTATGGGAAGGTCCTGAGGAGAGAGGGAACAATGATGATAAGCAAGCTGTGGACCACAGGATGTAAAGCCAAAAGTGAAGGAAGATGCTATAGGACAGAAGGCAAAACCCAGGTCAATTTGCAAGGTTTCCACTCCAGGCTAGTAAAAAAGGGAAACTATCTCTCTCACCTTCAGCTTTGGCACTGAGAGCTGAAGTTCCCTTGTGATCATGACCTTGTGTTATCCCCCATCTACTCCATCACCATGGTTGTCTTCATCCAATATTCACCAGGTCAGGTAAGTTAATGCAGTGCTCATTACCAGAATTTACAACAGACCCATCCATTTCTTGATATAAAATACAATTTACAACTCAACTTTGGATGTCTTTCCTCAAAAATCCACCTGGGATTCTTACCTAGTCCTAATCAAATGCCCAGCTTTAGATAGAGGATCCTGATTAAATCAAACTGTCTTTTCTCACCATAGCTAACACTGAGCAAAATATAATCACTGCAAAATGTAAGGGTTTTTTGTTTTGTTTTTTACATGATGTGGTGGTTAGTGCCTTAGTCATTGTTCTATCACTGTGAAGAGATGCCATGACCACAGCAGCTCTTATAAAAGCAAGAATTTAATTGGGTCTGGCCTACATTCAGAGGTTTAGTCCATTATTGTAATGGTGGAAAACATGTTAGCTTGCAGGCAGGCATGGTGCTGGAGATGTAGCTGAGAGCGCTACATCAGGATCTGTAGGCAACAGGAGAGTGATTGGGCCTGGCTTGAGCATTTATAACCTCAAAGCCCAATCCCAGTGACATACTTCCTCCAATAAGACTACATTGATTTTAATAAGGCCATATCTCCTAATAGTGCCACTCCTGGTGACCAAGCACTCAAATCTATGTGCCTATAGGAGTCATTCTTATTCAGACCATTACAGTTAGTTTTAACTGTTGGCTTGATAGCATCTGGAATAACCTGTGGATAGTCTCAGTGAGGGTTTGTCTATATTAAACTGGCCTCTGGGCATGTCTTTGGGAGAATTATTTTAAGTACAGGAACTAAGGTAGGAAGACCTGCTCACTGTGGGTGGCACCATTCTGTAGGCAGCACCATTCTGTAGGCAACAGATCCTGAGTAGAGAAAGAAAACAGAATGCAAACACACACTCATTAACTCATTGCTCTCTGCTCTTGACTGTTGATGTGATGTGACAGCAGCGTAGAACTGAGAGCCACATAAACTTCCTCTCCCTCTAGTTGCTTTTGTTGAGTATTTTATCAGAGCACCAGGAAAGGAACTAAGGCATGTGGTAAGAAATCATTCCACTTTGCCTTATCCAAGAGCTGTGGTGAGAAAGGAAGGAACTTTTTCCTGAGTCCCTAAGAGGAATCTGATGAGGGAAATGGCAGATATATGTAATATCTGTACACAGTGAAGGCCAGAGAGCAGCTAGAAACACATCACTAATGTCTACAGCACTACTGCCTACAACACTTAGGATGTCAACTCTGGAGACAAAAGGTCAGGAAATGGAGGGGCAATGGAAGAGCCCAAAACCACACAGGAAGCCCTGGTCGGCAGGAAGAACTCTACAAAGGTCATGAGTTGGATCCTGTATTGAAGGTCTAGTTCATAGCCAATGTCACTCTTGAGATGTAGTGGACATCTAGGGATGAAGCTAGTGGTGAGGAGTTAATCAAGAGAGGAAGGAGACTGGCCCTGGAAGAAGCCATACTGCTTCTCTCCTGTCCCCGTTTTTGCCTTCTGGCTGCTAGGACATGAACACACGTATCTGTCATGGTATCCTTTCTTACTTCAGGCTCAAAATTATGAACCAGGCTACCATGGATTAAAACTCTGAATCTGTGACCTACACATACCATTTTCCTTCTCCTTTGAGACAGGGCCTTATCATCTCACTTTGTAGCCCAAGTTGACCTTGAGTTCATGGTCCCCCTAAGTGCTGGGATTTCCTGAGTGCACAATCATGCCCAGCTCTCCTTTGTAGTGTGTGTGTGTGTGTGTGTGTGTGTGTGTGTGTGTGTGTGTTTAGATCTCAGGTGTTTTGTTATGTGACAGAAAACTAAGTAATGCCATGAACACTGCCCATGCCGTTATCACCTCTGCTTTGTCCAGCAAGATCCAGGCTCTGGAACAGCTGAGGTATTTTTAAGCCTTTATCTTAATAGGTATACTGTAAATTGCACAGGTTTTTAGTTTTGTCTTTAATCAAATGAAATTGCACCATAATTTTGTTTGGTCATTAAATGCTCTATGGCACATCTTGGAACAAGAGCCCTAGGAAAGGTTTATGTTAGTCTAATTCCATCTCGAGCAAGGTACAGTGACAAAATCTCTACAAGAGTGGCAGGCCGTGAAAGCCTGAGCGTCCACAGTGTTTCTACTTCACTGGCTTTTTCTAGACTTCAGAATTGTCAGTTTTCAAACCTGTCACCATGTCACACTTGGCTTGCACAGAACAAATTCACCTGAGAGGTATCACAGTGTCTCCATATGTGTATAAATGGGACCTAAGGCAGAGTCCTTCGAATGGATGGTGTCATTCTCAAGGTAGGCATGCAGTCATTTCAGATTTAATGTTTGAAGAAGACGAAGAAAAGAAAGATCTCAATTTTGTCTCCCAGAAGAGGCAACAGTCCATGACAAAGGGACAAAGGGACAAAGACCCCTGAAAAGAGGAATATCACAGAATGCATTGTTAGATACATACCATCCAAGAACCACCAGAATGGAATGTCCTGCCCGTCTCTCTCCTAGATCTTACAGTTCAAGGTATCCGGTCACCTTGGTATCTGTTGCCAGCCAAGTACATACATTCCAGCTCAATGAGTACACAGTGATGCTTAGCTGTCATCTGAATGCTAAGAACACTGAGGCAGGAGAATTGCAAGTTGATGCCAGCCTGGGTTACATAGTCTGAATTAGAAAATATTGCTCATTGCTCAGAAGCTTAAGGTATAAACGACAATCCTGTTTAAAATGGTCCCCGGATGGGTCTGGAGCCTTGGTTCCAAGGTTAAGAGTGTGTACTACACTTGAAGAGGAGGTGAGCTTGGCTCCCCACACCTATGTAGGTCAGTTCATAGCCACCTGTAACTTCAGCTCTGTGTGACCAGGCACCTGGCTTCCACAGGTACCTGCGTTCATGTGCACATATCCACACACAGACAAATAATTAAAGAAAAACAAAAACCTTTAAAATAATTTCCAGCTACTACTAATGGTTTCCTGCTTCTCTCATTTGAAGTTCTAATGCTACTGAAATCTTATGTAGCATGTTTGCTAGGGATCAGCACACAGTATTGAGTGAATGAATGAATATAGAAAACATAACTTGAAAAAGTCCTAGAAACTGAAGAGACAACTTGGTTGCTAAAGTGATTGCCATATGCAAGCAGGAGAACCTGATTGTGATTCCCAGTACCTTTGTAAAAGTCAAACATGATAGCACATTCTTATAAACTCAGTACTGGGGAGGAAAAGGCAGGAAGGTCCCGGAGCTCACTGGCCAGCTATCCTAGCCTGGTGTAAAGGTCTCCATGCCAGTGAGCCACCTTGCCTCAAAGTTTAAAGCCTAAAGTCTCAAAAGACAGAAGTCATGCCAAAGTCCCCAGAAACTGATATAGCTTCTAACAAAGAGACATGCTGCCTGTGTCTTAGCCTGGTGTTGGCAAGACACGGGCACGTTGCCTCCTATATGTCTGTGGCTCAGTGCACAGGTGTAGGGGCCCCACCTGCCCACCAAGATATGGCTCTGGCAGTGGAATTGTCCCCCTGCTTCTATAGGACTGCAACATCCCTCACACACTTTGTTCTGCACGATTAGTAAGAAAACCTCTGTTATGATTTAAGGCCTGAAAACGTGGGAGAGAACCAGAGAGAGAAGAGAAACTCCAAGGATTGATTGTCTGAAGTCACTGACTCCACCACTAGGAAACATTGTGTCTGCGCTGATTGGCCAGTTAGCAGCAGCTAACACATGTTCCTTCCAATAACAGTGAAGAAGAAGCGAGAGGATCATACAACAGACAGGTGTAGGAGAGCAGGACAGAAGAGGCAGTTCCTATCTATGCTTCTATCAGGTGCGACTTTCAATCTTGACTTAGCACTTGTAAAACCTGAAAGTCAGATGTACATGGACACACAGATCCCCACACAGACCTGCGTGGTGATATGTTATATATTTAATAAAACCAGTCTGGAATACCAGAGAACAGATCCACCCACAGTCAATCCAGGAGGGTCAGAGAGTGGTAACTCATGCCTTTAATCCCAGCACAGGGAAACTCTGGAAGTGGTGACCTACGCCTTTAATCTCATAACTCCAGTGACAGAGATCTTTCTGTGTTTCTGTGAGTTCAAGGCTTAACTACCAAATAGTAATAACTCACACCTTTAATCTTAACTTGGATATGAAACAACTGGGAGAAGAAGGTATTTAAGGCAGGTGTAGGAAGACAGATTATTCAGTAGAAGTGACAAGGAGTGAGGCTGTGGAAGGCCAGTGATAGCTGGGTGAGATTTGACTGTGGTCCTTTTCCTCTCTCTAATATTCCAGCTTTTCCTGATATCTGGCTCTGCATTTCATTTAATACAACGAGAATTTGTGCAATAGACATGGCTCAATGGGTCTGTATGAGGGGCTTTCTAGTCCCCTCAAAGTTCTTATGTGGAAGCCTTCATTGGTGGGGTGGTATTATTGAGAGGTAATAGGACACTTGGGAGGTGGGACCATGTGAGAAGAAGTTGGATCACTGGGAATAATGCCCTTGAGCATTGTGGAACCCCAGTCTGCTTCCTGCTTCTTCCATAATGTACCCACCATGCCAAAGACTGAAACTGACCAGTCTTAGAGTAGAACCCCTGGTGACATGAGCCAACAAGAACCTCTTGTGTCCTCATATTCCTCACTCAGGTATTTAATTGTAGTGACAGAAAGATAATTGACACCATCTACTCCCCCCAAAGACTGTCTCTTCTCATGCCCAAGACCCATTTTCTTGGAACATTTCTTTATGAGGAACAAGGAACACTTCCTTCATGTAGAGGGAATCTGCCTCCAGGGTCAGACCTGGAGTTGCTACTTCATACAATCAGTTAGCTAGCCTGTCTGCCCCTAGCCCAGTGACCGATCCCAAAGCTTATTAGCCTCCTCTTGCGACAGGATCCCTATCTATTCTCATTTCTACCTATACCTTGGCCCTCTGTCTTCTTCTGTTCCGTATTTGGTTTCTATCTGCAGCCAGGCATTGAGCACCTTTGGGGAAAGATGCTGAGCGTCATTCCCCTGCATGCTCTCTCCATGCACACACAGCCATGCCCTCCAAATCATCACTGTCTTTCTGCACAATACAACCATATCCTAACGCTGTTGTTTAAATGCTCATGGCGCCAGTTTAGTGACTTAGCCTGAGGTTTCATGGTCTGGCTTCTCTAACATGATAATGATGCTGTCATGTAAGCAGCTGCCGGGATGGGTGGCATTATGAGTGTGAAGAGTCTAGTCTACTGCACAGCACAATCTTAGCCGATATTATTAGACACATTTGGCATATTTATCAAACAGAATCATTAACAGGCATCCTCTTTATGGGCGCTGCTTGGCAATAAATGGATTATGTGAAGTGCTAAGAGGTGGGGAGGGAGGCAGATGGACGCCTGCAGGTTTCCTTTGCCTCAGCCATTAAGAAGAAAAATTGTCAGCTTGAGTTTGGGGTTTAGAATAAGAACAATGTGTAGGAAGATAAATGGGAGATTGCCCATCTTCCCCCAAATCTAGGGCATGAGTTTGTGTCCCCTTTAAAACAAAATGGGTCAGGTAAGTGAACTTGTGTGCTTTATCAAAGGAACTCTGTGTGTATCAGAGATGGGGGCACAGACAGGAGGAAGGAGTGAAGGAGAGAGGGAGAACAGAGAGAGGGAGGGAGGGAAGGAGAGAGACACAGAGGGAGAGACACCGAGAAAACTAGTTCTTCCACTCTTCATGTCTTCTCATGTGGAAACTACAGTTCTGCCGTGTATGTGTGCTTGTGTACATTTGTGTATGAATGTGTATGTACATGTATGTGTGTATATGTGGGGGATTTGTGTGTACACATATGTACACATTTTCCATTAGCTCCTCAGTCCATGTGATCTTCATGAAAAGAATAAAAAGGAGACCCAGAGTACAGTATGAAAGACAGACTGGAAAGTAAGGTGTTCTCAAGAGTAAGAGCAGACCATGGCCAAAGGTTTGAGTGGAGAACTTTCTCAGTGGTCATAATGACCACTGTGTCACCTTATATATTCAGGTAGTCTGCATACTATTTCTAACATCTCTGAAATAGACAGTCTTCCTGAGAGGTGTTTTCTTGTCCAGTGATTGACAGTCCCATTGGACTGACTTTTACAGGAGAGAAGAATGGGATGTCTTTGTTCTTTACTACAAAGCCTCCTGTTTGACAGCAATCTTGTGATCATTTGGATGGTTCAGAGTGTCATGTCTCCACCTGCAGCCAGAGCTTCAGCTTGTTTCCTATTCTTTGGACCAGGTACTATGTAATAGAGCAGATTAAAATAATTAAAACAAGAGAAAACAAGAATGAAGTTATGAAAATGGCCAGGAGGGGCAAATACATTCCCTTAGCGAGCCTTCACAAAACCCACCCCCCCTTTTCTCTAATCCACAGCCGAGCATTTATGGGACACTTTGGATTTAAGGATGGGCAGTAGTGATGCCCCCGCCACTCTTTAGTCATCACCATTTCTCACTGCCAAAATTAACCTGCTAGCAGGGCCTCTACGCTGAGCTGACTCCAGTCCTAAGTTCTGCTACTTTATTGTATTCCCGTAGCAGTAACACAGGAGGAATAGATTAGCAGTAACAGCCGAAGTGAGAATGAGAATCCTGGTAACATCTTCCAGTGCCTTCTTCTAGCTTTGCATTCTCACAGGCCGACTTCTAACATCTGTAACTCAACTCACATGCACTGCACACAGCACAATTCAAATTCCTTAGACAGCAAAGCACACACATTGTTTTCCACAAAAAGCCTTCAGAACATATGCAACCATGGTTTGATATCTGTTATTACTATTTTTTAGTTGCTGAATAACCTATCTTCCTGTTATTACTATTTTTTAATTGTTAAATAACCTCTCTACATGGGATGCAGTATGGTAATCCAGTACACGCACGTATTAGTAATAGCAGCTAACACCTGGATCATTTAAAAAAGTTCATACATGGGGGAAGGCAGCTCATGTATGACCTGCTCATCACACAAGCCCCAGATGACATGCATGGAACATGACAACTTCTCTCAAAGAAACATAAAACTATTGAGTAAGAACAATACAGCAACTGTTCACCCTGCAAAACAAACTGATACCATGCCTTCTCAGACCCCAGCTTCCATTCCCCATTCAGGAGAATTGGCAATTCTCCTGCTACAGACCCATCCTGGGAACATATCTGAGCCTGTGGCTCCTGGCCTCCTTGTCAATTAACCCCACAATAAAACCCAGGACTGGTGGGGTGGCTCACCATGTAAAGATACTTGCTGTCTAAATTTGGTCCACAGGACCCACACAGTAGAGCACTGACTCCCACAAGTTATCTTCTGATCCCCTTATGTGTACGGCAGCATGCATACCACCCTACCTCACAAACAAATAAGTGTAATGTAAATACTAATTTTAAAAGGCAGCATCTGTATGTACTGGGAAGTAAGCTGTTGCTGTGTATCAAGCCCAATGCAGGAACCACAGACCTGCTAGGTAATTAGCCTGGGTTTATCTACAAAGCTGGTTGAAGCTGGACACCGAAAACAATTCCTCTATGGTTACTTATGTGCAAGGGAGCTTTTAGCACTGTACCACCTCATCATTCTCCAAATGGCGACCATGACCTTGGCAGTGCTATGAGTGATGGAACAGAACAAGCCCCAGTAAGACACAAGTGCTGACTTCGTGCACTTGAGGTCCTGGCTGCAGACAGCTGCAGACTCCAGCCAAGCGTATCTACTCTTCAAGACAATAAAACACTAGAGAATAGCTAGCCTTTCAACTACGCTCCCGAATCATTTTCTTTCCCCATTGATTCCTTGTTCAAACTTCTGGGGAAGCTAATTTGAAAGCAGGTCAGTGTTTGAAAGGGGGCCTTGTACTTCCTGCATGCTCCGTTGAAGCCCTTTGAAGACAAGAGACAACGGGGGATTTCAAGCTGTTTCTTTTCCACCCAAATCACTGCAGTTTCTGTAAGAAAATCACCATGGCCTCAGACCCCAGCCTATTGGTTTCTCCTGTGTCACCGCACACTGGAATGGTTTACAGGTCCCTGGGAGACCACTGCATTTGTGAGCATGGAAATTGCGACTTTCAGATGTGTATAACTTTTGCTGCTAGGGAACAGTGCAAAGTCCACTGAATCAACCCCAGTGGCACAATAACAGAATATTAGTTGTAAGGAAACTTGGACCAGGATGTCACACAGGAATGAGGGACATGAATTCAACCCTAGATCCTATGTGAGAACCAGTGGTATGTGCTGCATGCACTTTTAATCCCAGCACCAAGGAGGCAGAGACAGGCAGATTCCTGAGGCTCAATGGCCAGCCCGCTTAGTCTCGTTGGTGTATTCTGAAACAGTGAGAAACGCTGTCTCAAGGGAAGGTAGATGGGAGATATGGTCCAGTGAGTAAAGGTGCTTGCCGCCGCCAAACCTGATGACATGAGCTGGATTCCTGAGACCTATGCAGTAGATGGAGAGAACTGACCTCCTTCAAGTTGTTATTTGACCCCCACACATGCACCCTGGCTTATACACTTCCTGGTTCAATCAATGCTGGTTCAATCAATCAATCAGTCAATAAGTAAGTAAGTAAATGGGCCTATTAAAAAATTGACTAAGGAATGACACCCAACAGTGCCTTCTGACCTCCACATGCATAACCACGCATGGCACATATATGCACACACAAGCACACACCAACAAAGAAAAGAAGAAGCTTTTTCTACAGACAGTGGTTTGGTCTGGTTTTGTCTCTCTTCAAGTAGAGCTCAGGAGGCCAGAGCTGGGAAGAGCAAGAGGTGTAGTGATCTTTTTTAACACCTAGATTCTGGACCCACAGTTGGCTCTCTGCCTGCCTGTCTCAATCAGAAGCACAGCAGCTCCACCAAAAGCCTCTTACTGCCTTTGGAAGTGACCTGAGGCTGCACAGTATAAACCCATGTCCAGCACAAAGTAGACAACTAAGCCTGGTCCCTGGTCAGAAGAGGGCCTGTGTCAGCTGCCTTTCCCTGGCATCTCTCCTTTCATCCAGGAACCCAGCATGCAGAAACTGCAGGGTATGTCAGAGCTGACTCCTTAAGCTCCTTTGAAGGTTGTTTATAGCACTCTCGGCCTTATTCTCCTATCCCCACAATCTATCAGAATTTGACCTCTGTCACTGGCCTCTCCAACATCCCCTCATTCTCTTCCTTCTATCTTGACTATGGTTCAAGCTCCTTATGATCATTTTTGTTCAATCTGTGTGCCATGGATGAGTCAAGGCCCATTGCTTATAGCTGGTTTTAAAAGAGCTGAAGAAACGCCTTTGAGTTGATGAAAAGAGGTGACCCCTTCACTTTCCTAATAAAAACCCAAGAGTTAATTTCTAAAAGGAAAAAAAGCAAGGTTTTAAGCACATTATAGGCATGTGAAAGGGAACAGTGAAAAAAAAATGGTGGAGGGGGAAATGATAAGGATTCCAGGCTAGAGAGCGAGACGTTGACAGAGGCTACTGGGCCCCAGGCTGGTCCACCTCATGATAGCTGATAGAGCCTTCTTTATCTTTAGGTTTGTATACTATTATTTTACTATAAAATAAAATGTAGCAATATGTTATCAAGGGCAGAAAACATGTGAAGACAGAAACCCAAATTAATAATTCATAGTTCTGAATTAACTAACCTCAGATGTTCAGGCCTTTCTCACATTCACTCCAATCTTCTTATTGTCTCGCAGAAGCGATTGCTATAAAGCATCGCGGTTTTCTTGTTTTACATATTCCATCTACTATTATATCATGAAAACATTCTCAAGTCATCATAATTATTAAAACCATTAACATTACTTTAACATCTGTGTGATTGTTCTTTAAAGAGTATTAGAGTATCTTACCCAATTACTCCCCTATTATTGGACATTTAAGTTCTGTCCAATTCTGTATCTTAAATTTTTTGAGATGCCCATGGTGAACATTCTGTACATAAACTTTTTATCACCTCTGATTATTTTCTCAGAAAAAAAATTTACCAAATTAACAATGAGAACAAATATGTAATTAGTAAAACACACTGAAATTAACATACAAATATTAAAAAAAACTGCATAATTGTTTTAACTTTTTTTAAACACTACATTTGAAACATCTTCTGTAAATTGTTCTTCACCCTGGGGCCAGTCACATCTGCCAACTTGTAGAGCAATCACTAGGCTGCAGTGAGAAGGGAATGCTTATTTTAGACAATGACTTCTGCACTGAGAGATGATAGAGTATTGTAACTATTATTAAATGACTTCCCCCAGAGAATACTCAGCTCTGTTCTATATTATGTTATCCCCAGAGAACATTCCTGACCCAAGCACATTTAGTGGCAGAACGTAAACCAGAACTTTAGGCTTCTCCCTGCAGCCCTCTGACATTGGCACCATAGTCTTCCTCAGTGTGATCAGGTGAATAGTCACTTAAATCTTTTACCATTAATACCTTGACTGGTTCTGACAACTAAAGATGATTAATGACGTAGGCCAACCCAGGAGTTTCTGGATGCCTTGAATACTGAACACACACCTCTGCTAAAAGGAAATGAGCCACTGCTAGGGCAAAATCATGAGAACTCACATTTTATTAGGAGGGTAGACGAATTTTGACGATGGAGAAAGTTATGCACTACTTAGGAGGTTTTTGTATCTATATGTGGGTTTATTTCTATATAATAACTTATAATACAATAGTTTCTGATTTGTTGCTTTCTTTTACTTATACCGACAGCATTTGGTTCTCAATATTGCTTTCTCCAAGTCCTTTTTTGTCATTAATCCCTATTAAGGGAACAATACTTTGAGGACCCAGGACACTGAATATGGAACTGTGACTGGCTTTGGCTAACAGAATGTGGACAAATGTGACTGAGTGTGAGTTTGGAGCCTAGGATGTAAGAGGCATCCTATGCTTCTGATCACTTTTCTCACACTTCTATCATTGCCTATGAAATGTTATGCCCCAGAAGATCAACATACAGATTATCTAAATCCACATACAGTCTAAAGCAGATCTACATCATAGATTCATGACCCCAAAATAAACACATTAGCAAATTTATATTTCCAAAGTGAAATATAATTAATAAATACCATTGTAAAAATAATGAGATACGGGTACTGTTTGTCACACAGCAGTGATACAAGAATAATTGATTAATACATTGTTACAGATGCTTCAGTATCTGTCCACATTCTGTGCATCAGCATACTCTTCAGAGATTCCTTGTGCCTCACAAAGGACCAATAATAATTTCTTTAACTATAAACACGCTTTGAGGAGAGGAACATTACATAGCTTGCTATGTCAATAAATTCTCAGTATTTAAAACATAGACCAGATAGAAAACATGACTGATAGAAAAGTCTGCATTGACTAAGAGGCAGAGCTGGGTTGAAGCTGAAGTCAAATGAAATAATAAAGTGTTCTCTACATACGGAACTACAAAGTGCATTAATATAAATGGTCCAGGAAAAATTACACTGCAAAGATTCCCTCAGGATGTCATTGCCAGTCACAACAGAAACCAAGGAGGGTCACTTCAACGTGGAATGAAATTTTTTTTGACTTTTTTCTTGGTTCCTTTGCTGTAGGGAAAGAATCTAACGTGCCAATGTGATTTGAAAAGCAAACCTTGCATTTTCTAGGGAAATTCTTCCCCAATGACATCCTAGGGTAGAGCTCTAAGGCCACATAAAATGTCACAGTAAACAACTCAATATATATTTCAAACGTTAATTGCCTTTCCAGACCTTGGAATTTCTCACTGAGCTCACTCACAAGTTTTATGGAGGGCATAAAATTTATTGTGTTGACATACCCTTTAAAGTGCTGAATACATCAAGACCACATCAGACTTGGATGACATTATGGAAGAATGAGTCAAAAAAAAAAAAAAAAACTTTTATTGGAAGTATTTCTTTCTGACTCCTCTTTCGCATGTTAATTCAAATAAAGTTGCTATGCATGGGGGCAGAAATTTTCACACTTTCTAAAAGAAATGCAACCTTTCTTGTCCAGGTACACTGTATAACTACAGCAGAGCATCGTTATGCCAAAGAAGCCTTGAGTTTACCTACTCAAGCAATATGAGACTGTGTTTGAAGTGCCTCATCATGGTAACCCTGAGCCACAGAGACCCATGAAGATTTTCAGATAAAATATTGAACTTTAAAACTTTTTGTGATGAGATTTTTTTTTTGTTTGAAGACAAAATTATTGTGACCCAATCCTTTAAACTGATAATTATACAAAACCTTTGACTGTGAGAAGCTTGCCTTACAAGTCACAGGTAGACATTCCTGGTGAGGACAGTGTCTTAAGACATGAAAGGGGAAAATCAAGAAGCTTAGAAAAAGAAAGAAGAGGGCTGAGAAGTGAATAGGACGCTTCCAGAATGTGCATAGGTAGCCTGAGAAGCTGTAACTCATTGACAGCAAACACCATGTCAAGAGTTAAGAAACACCAAAAAGTGAAGTAGCAGTAGAAAGATCCGATCCCCAAGGACAGTCAAGAGCCACACCCAAGAGCTAGGTCAATGGCTCCATGGGCAAGATGCTTGTTATGCAACCATGAAGATCCAAGTTCAGAGCCCCATGCATCAAGCCAGGAAAGACCATATGTGTCTACCTGCTCACACACGTGCATGCACACACTCACATACAACAAAGTCATATATACAAATTCAGGTTTCCTTTTGAATGTACATTCTTGTAATAAAGATTTTCCCCTAAATGTAAGATTTAGAATTATGATCCAATATTGAAAATCATGAAATGACATAGTAAGTATTGCTGAGATAACTACTGAGTAAAATGAAAAGAACTTCACTTCCTGGATCCAGTGCTATTGGCCCTTTGGGTCATTTTAGATTAGCGAGAGGGAACTGAACAGAAGTTAGAAACTCCACCATCCAGTATCTTATAGATCACCAAGGTTATCCTAGAAGAGACAGAGAATGCAGTCAATTCTCTACTCCAATGTCAATTCAAGTGCCATTTTCTTAACAGCCTCTTTGGGAGCTGCATCGGTGTAACCTCATACTCACACCCATCAGCCTGTTACCTTGTGTACTTTTATCATTATGTGACATAGACTTATTTTCTTACTATATTTTCCACACACATCCTCTCTGAAGGCAGGGATTTACCTATCACAAGTCCCCAATACACAATGTTTACCAAATAAATGTTAGCCACTCCCTATACATAAGACAACCAGTGAGCTGGGATTGGTATCCTACAATAAAATGAGGGCATTTTTACCCAAGGAACCTGAAGAATCCTAGACACATTCCTTAAGAGATTATTTTACATACATGTAAAAATTGATTAAAGGAGCCCAGCTTCTTTAATCTAGCAGTCAGTGAGGGAACACCAGGGTACGTAAGCATACAACTCATAAAGCAAGATAAATGCTATATTTACTTTACATTTTCAAGAAGAGGACCAGGGATATGTGGAAAATCAATAAAGATTTGTTATAAATGGCAGAAATCTAGGAAGGAAAATTCTTGCAGATTAAAAGAGATTTGGTGATTTTTTTATACAAATATATGTGTGTGTTCTTTTTTCTTTTGGATAAGTAACTAAAAATGGGATAAGTAGGTCATACAATGATATCTGTCCTACTTATTTATTGGAAAAGGAAGACAAATTTTTGCTAACTGCAACATGACAGCATATTGGCACTGTGCTGTCTAACAAATTGTACCAAAATACAACGGCTGAAATCAACATCTATCATCTTATAGTTTCTATTGATCAGAACCTGGGGTGGGGAGCAATGAGGTTCTCTGAATAAAGAATGTTTCCCATAGGCACATGTATTTGAACACTTGGTTCTCATCTGTGGAAAAGTTATAGACTTCAGCGGGTAAGAACTAGCCAGATGAAGTAGGCCTAGGCATAAGCATGGACGGTTATAACCCATTCTGCTTCTCTCTGCTTCTTCCCTCTATGTAAACATGAGAAGTCCCAGATGCCACCATGAACTCCCTCACAATGAACTATACTTTTTCAAATTATGAACCACTCAGAATCTTTCATCATTTAAATTGCTTCACAGTATATAAATTAACTAGATGCTGGTATTGTAATAAATTACTACAAGCTTAATGGGCAAAACAACACAGACTTCCTATCTTACTGTTTTTGAAGAGAGAAATTTAGAATGTATTTTACTTGTATAAAAATCAGTGTACTAGCAAACCGACATTCATAGTGGAGATTCCTGGGAAGATATATACTCTTCCCTTTTAAATGTCTGGAAACTTTCACATACTTGTAGGGTATATTCTTAACATCTTCAAAACCAACAGTGAAATATCTTCTCTCTAACCCCTTCTGTCTGTCTCTGAATGTCTCCTTGAAGATACCATCTTATGCTGCCTAACCCTGTCTGCTTTAGAACTTATTATGAAGACAAAACTAGCTGCGAATTTATAGAAATCCACCTACCTCCATCTCCCGAGTACTGTGTTAAAGATGTGCCACCACGCCCAGCCTGTTTCCTTCTTAAAAGGATTCATTACATAGGACTGTAAGAAGGAGCCACGAAGGCCTCTCCTGTCTAGAAGACTGTATATTGGCTGTATCTTGTCACTGTGTACAATCTTTATTGTCAACTTGACTGGATCTAGAAATCACCTAGAAGACACAGCTCCGGGCTTGCCCTAGATGGTTTTCCCAAACAGGTTTAGCTGATGGAGAAATTGCATCCTGAATATGGATGGCACCATCCCATGAACTGGTGTCCCAGATGGAGCAGCAGCACTCATCACCCTCCGCTTCCTGACTGTGGATGCAATATGACCAGCGTCTTCATATTCCCTTGGCATGACTTCTGTGCCATAGTGAAACGCGTACCTCAGTCCACGAGCTACAATGCCCTTCCTCTCTTGAGTGGCTTTTGTCACAGCAACAAAAAAGTAAGTGGTACCTTGTAAAGTAACCCAGGACCGACCAGCATGTGGCTATCTTGAGGGAGCAGCACTATTCTGCCAGCTATTGTGTCTTTTTGAAAATATACCAAAATGTTTCCCAAAGAATCTATGCAATCCTACATCCCTGCTCACGTGTGTGTGCAATCTAGTGGTTCCAGGTCCTCACCCAGGTCCAGTTTGGTCAGATTCATTAACATCAGTCCTTCCAGTGCACAGTAGACCTTGTTTTTAAGGAAAGGTGCTGGGTATTTTTTCTTATGCTTATTTGCCAACTAAGCATTTCCTTAGTGATGTGTTTGTGATAGTGTTGATCATCAACTTGAATCTAAATAACCCCAAGATTGGCCTCTTAGCATGCGTGTGGGGGGCTGATTGTGTTAACTGATGTGGGATGCTATCTTGACTGTGGGTGGGATCATTCCCTCAAGAGGGGACCCGGGGTATATGAAACAGAGAGCTGTGAACTGGGCATTAAGGAGCGCTCATTGTTCTCTTCTTCCTGACTGTGGATACAAGGCTATATCAATTGATTCTGTTTTAACTTGCCCTGTACACTGGTTTCCCCTTTCCTGTGATGGTTCTACAGTGAACTGTCAGCCATACCAAACCTTTTCCCTTAAGCTGCCTTTGTCAAAATATTTTATCAGAAAAAGGAGAAAAATAACTAAGAAAGTATCTACTTAAATCTTTGGCCCATTTTAAATCTTAGTTTTCTTAGCATTGACATTGGAGCATCTCTTCATATACCCTGAATTTATCTTTGGTTGCAGTGTGCTTTGCAAATATTTTCTCCCAGTCCACAGCTTACTATTTTTATTCTTGAATAGTCTTATTTATAACAGCCCAATGCAGTGAGCAATCCAAACATTCATCAATAGATGAATAGACAAATGAGTGGTGATATACCTATCCAACGGGATATATTCAACAATTAACAGAATAAGCTATTTATACATCCGACAAAAATTAACCTCAAGATAATTATGAAAATGAAAGAAGGCCAGGTAAAAATCAGTATGACTGGAATGTATGATTTGTTCATGTACACTCTGTAAAAGGCAAGGTGATCCAGAATAACAAACAGCTGTTAGTGGGCAAGGACAGAAGTGGAGGGACTACCAAGGGCTAGTAGTCACACTTTGGGGTGACAAAAATGCACAAATGTGGCAATGGTTTCAAGATTGTATACATATGATAAAACTTAAAGCTTGAATATATGCAGTTGTTGAATGACAGCCATACTTCCGGTATGCCTGTTACTTAAAAAGAAAGCTTAAGAATAATCCTAATGTTATTGATGGAATTTACTCATCTTGATTTAAAGCAGTCAACTCTGAAAGAGAGTAAGGACAATTTGGACAGTGTCTGGTTATTAATGAGATTAAGAAACTAATGTTAATCCTTTAATCATAGAATCATGGTAGAATTTTTTAGACTTTCTCAGAAATGTGTCCTGAAGCATGAGCTGATAGATATGATGTTGGAGATATGCTTCAAAAAGATTAATGCATCAGGGCTGGGAATGTCTCAGTGGCTAAAATGCTTGCTGCTTACATAAGAAGATTCGAGTTCACCCCAGAATTCACATAAAAGCTGAGGACATTAGCATGGGCCTGTTGTCTCTACTCCAACACTGAGATGGGGGTAAAGACAGCATGAAAGTCATTGGCCAGCTAGCCAGGGTGTGCAGCTGAGAGCAAGGAAGACCCTGTGGCAGGCAAAGCAAAAGAAATGATAGACCCAAGGTTGTCTTCTGACCTCTACATGCATGCTGTGGCATGTGCTCACACACAAAAGGCACACACACACACACACACACACACACACACACACACACACAGCCAAAAATTCTACATGCTGAGAGGAACAGGCAGGCACTGGAGATAAAGCAAAACTAGGCAACTGTTGATCATTGCCCAAGCTAGGCATGGTCCTACAGAAGTCAGATATTAATCTCACAAACTTCGCATCATATTGTTTTGTTTTTATGGTGCTGGGGATAGGAGTCGGAGCCCTAAATATGCTAGGTAAGTACTCTGCCACTGAGGCATATCTCTAACCCAGAATGGTATATGTGCACATGTGTGTGAGCTCATGTACATGTGCCACACAGAGCCTACGTGGAGGTCAGAGGGCAGCCCTGTGTGTCAGTCCTCACCTTCCGCCTTGTTTGAGGCAGGGTCTCTTACTGTTCAGGGCTGCATATGCCATCCAGACTGACTGGTTCAAAAACTTCTCTATCTAGCCATCTTACTGGAGGAATGCTGGGATTACAGATGCACACTACTTGGTCTGGTGTTGGTGGGTTCTGGGTATTCAAACTCAGATCCTCATGCTTACATGGCAGGGACCTTACCCACTGTGCCATAACTCAACCTCCCATTTTTTCTTTACATTTTTAAATAGTTAGAGGAAAATTAAAGACTGCTTTCTGATATAAAGACTCCATGAAATTAATGTCAGAGACCACAAGTGATGATTGGCTAGAACTCAATCACATTGACACATTCACATATCATGTGTGGCTAGTTTGGTGCTGTGGTCACGGTGCTGTGATGTTGCCATGACACAAACAGTAAACCACTGGGCTGCAGGAGTGTCACTACAGTTAAGAGAGTCATGTCCACCCAGAGGGCCATTGTTAGGCCCTCAGTACCCATATCAGGTGGCTCGCAACCACTTGTAACTATATGCACACACACACATACACACAAAATATAACAAAATATATATTGAAAAATTCAGCTATTACATTGCTTCTGTAGAGGAAGTCTGTGCATTTCCACTGAAGAGGCCAGGCTACACCCCTGCAGGTGTTTTCCTCACAGGCCACGCTGCTTCTTACTGTCTAGTTACTGTGACCAAACCTTGACAAGAAAGGGGAGCTTTCTTCAGGCTTCCAGTTTGAGGAGACAGCTATAGGTGAGGAAGGCATGGCGTCGAGAATAACTCTAGCTGCAGCAACAAGAGTGTGATTGTACCCACTGGAAACAGAGATGGATGCTGCTGCTTGCTTACCTTCCTCTTCTCTCCTGTTTGCTCAGTCCAGGACCCCAGCTCATGGGATGATGCCACGCACATTCAGGATGTGTTTCCTATCAGATTCACCTCTTTGGAAATTCCCTCCCTACATGTCCAGTGATGTTTCTACTGTGGTTTCAGGCACAATCACACTGGCATGATGAGCATCCATCTCAACTACCCTCCGAGATGTTCCAGCTGGGGAAAGCAGAATATGAAGATAGGATGTATCTCACTCAATGTGGAATTACCAAGGGATGATGATGTCACACTCAGTTTATAATATGAAAGGCAGTTTCTAGACCTGGGTTTCCCTTACTACATGTTGATCCACATCTTCTTTTCATTGGCATCCTGGAATTCAGAAGTCAGGCCACAAGTCAGGGCAATGCTTTGCCCCTTACCACCGTCAGAACATCTCATGCATTTATTCACTGGCTTGTCTCCTCACTACTCCAATTGAATGTCCACTCCACATGGGCAGAGTCTCACTCCATCTGCTCATTATGACACTGGTGCCTGAAGCAGCACCTGGCACGGTAGCCAGTCTACAAGTGTATGTGGAGGAAGTGAGCTGTGAAAGAAATTTTATTAAATAGAAAATGAATGAAAGTCCAAGTGCTGAATCTCAAGAGAAAAAGGTATTTTCTTCTTGCACAATGAACATGATCTTTATTCCCATGTAAGGCACCTTCACAGAGGCCTAAATATAGCACCTAGAAGTCATGCTTTGTATTGGGGCTTCCTACTGAAATCTTTGTCCTGATTAGAAGGAAGTGCATCTCTGGATCTGTTCGTAGCTGCTATGCAGAGTTCTGCATCACGGTTATCCCAAGTGATGCAGAATGATGTGCCTTCACTAGATGAGTGACCCTGGGCAGGAGACTCCTCTGCTCTTCACATACACAGAAGCAGAGGAGTTTTGATACCTAGGACATTCTTGTGAGATAACACATATGAGATGTCTGGTGGCATTATCCAGAACCATAAGCAAAATTTAATTCCCTTCTCTTCTGGTGGCACAATCTCTCTTCACTCTCACTATACAAAGCTTTGGTTTCCTATCTGCATTACTCACAACAGCTAAGAGAGGAAAACAGCCCTCATAGCCATCAAGAGACACATGGATAAACAGAGTGTGATGTATCCACACAGCAGAATATTAATCAGCCATAAAAAGAAATGAAATTCTGACACGTCCTACAACGTATTTGAAGCTTGAAATCATTGTGCTAAGTAAAGGCAGCCAGACAAAAATCTCAGAGAAGACAGAACTGCATTACAGAAACAGCTCAAATAAGCAAATTCATAGAGACAGGAAGAGATTGGAGGTCACCCGGGGCTGAGAATGGGAATGACTGCTGAGAGGAGAAAGATTCTGTTTCTGGTGGCTTAAAAGCAGCATTGCAATTGTAGTGGTCATCAGCATGGTGGATGCTCGTAGCTGGAAATGTGGTAATGTTCAAAAATACTTTATAAACAGAAAACAGTAGCTGCTGATTTGAGAGACCTAGAACCAGAAGTCCTGGATTTGAGTCCAAGATCTGCAAACTGTTTGACCTTGGAATATCCTTGACCAACCCATGTCTCATCTAGAAGGAGAAAAAGAATGGGATTTACCTCCCACTCCTTAGGTGGTACTTTATAACTAGCTGAGATCAACAGGCCACCCTGACCTGTAGTTCTACCTACACATATTCTTCAGACACAATTTCTCAGTATCCATGCTGTTGACATCAGGGACCAGAAGATTATTTGCTCTCCAGGTCATCCTGTATAGAATGTCTGGACACATATGATGTGAAAATTAACTTCAATTTTCAATTTAGTGAGAGCTATAGTCACTTAGGAGATGGGCCTGTGGGGCATTATTCTGATTAAGATAATTGAAGGGAAGATCTGCTCGTGGAAGGAGGCATTCCCTGTCATGGATTCTGACCTGTAGAACAAGGAGAAAGGAAGCTGAACACAAGAATTTGTTGTCCTTGCTTCTTGACTGGGTACAATGCGATTTCTTTACTGTGGTAGCCTGTGACCTGGAACTGTGAGCTAAAATAAGTTCTTCATTTCTTAAGCTGCTTTTTATCAGAGTATTGTATCACACCAAGTGTAAAGGTGGATAATAACCCTGGATTCTACTCATTAGAAAACACCAGAAGGTCTGCAGACATTGCTGAATCTCCCTTGGGAGGCAAAATTTCCAGTGGTTAAAATTCAGTCTCAGCAATCCCACATCACAGTTAGAAGTCTTATCCATCACACAGAGCATGAGGTATTACATATGTAAATGTGTGTACAGTTCATTTTTATTGTGAACATACAATGTGTCCAAAGCTTAACAACGCAGCATTCACCTTTGCTGTGTGTGAGGCAGTACATTGTGTGCATTCAATTCATTTTATTTTCTATTTCTTTTCTGAAACAAAAAAAAGCCAACCTGCTTATGACCCTTTAAATTGATTTCATGACCCACTTACAGGTCACAACCTTCAGGTTGAGTAATACTCATCTTGTCTTCTTTGTTTTATCAAAGGGCAAGAAACATCCTGACATTTCAGTGCTCACAGCAGCCAGCCTCCCTGTGCACTCTGGTCCTGACTGCCTCCCCAGCTCCCAAATAGGTCTCTGGTGCACAGAAAACCACACTCCGTTATCAAGATGACTGTGGGTTTGAAATAATGAAGAAAAAGCTTAATTCAACAGCTACAGTGAACCTCGGATATTACAAAGACTTGCTTCCCCCTCCCATGCCTCTCTTTCTTTCTCCTATCTTCCTTTCTCCAAGGCTTACACTGCCTGTCAAGTTCCCTATGACTATTTATAGCCAGCAGTAGATAGAAAGGGGCTAGGCCTGCTTCCTGCAAGCAGGTTCCAGCCCTCCTCCTGGAGGACCACCTTTGACAATGGAACATTCAAATACACCCCAGAGAGAACAGTTTGATTCTGCCTTGGGTCAAGGTGGATCCTGTTTAAAGATAGTTTCAATGCAATCAGCCTATCTATTTTTTTTCCATCATCAACTATTAAATAAATAGGAAGGAAACAGCTAAAAAGGACTTTTTCAAATGAGAGCAATATTTCCTAGTTTAAATTTTATTAAAAGGCTGAATCATAAAATTCTTTCACAAAACACTCTCTGTTCCTCCAAAATCTTACTCACCTGCTGTTAATGGTGAATAATAATGGTTGACATTTACCAAGTACCCACCATTGGCATCACCCTGGACTAGGTCCTTCTTGGGGTTATTTCATCCGTGTGATGACTTGAGATGAGTGGCAGGCATTGTTACCATCCCTAGAGCCCCCAGAGCTTCACTGCCTTGATTTAAATAGCAGAGCTTCAGATTGGCCAGTGCTGAAAGGTAACACCGACAACATTGCCAAATGCAGTGCATGCACACCACACACACATACACAAATATACAAATAAATAAGTAAATATAAATGACATTCAAGTTGGAGCACTTTTTTTTCTGGCAACTAAAAACCTCAACTGGCTTCAGTCCAGAGTCCACATTCTAAGCAGTGGTCCTCAAGCGTGGTACCCAGACCAATGGCATCAGCATCCCAAGGATCATAAAAAGGTGTGAAAATCCTTGCACCCACTGAGTCAGGAGCTGTGTGAGTGGGCCTGTTGAAGTGAGCTGTGAGGAGTCCTCCGATGGCTACAATCAAGCTTGAGCACGGGAGTATACTGTTATCCACACACCAATCTTACAGCAATATTCTGAAATAAATAGTGTTAGTCAAGCCCACGGTCAGGTCTCTGACTCCAAATCTTCAGGATCTGTTGTGAGTTCCCATCTCTCTATTTTTTTTCTTTCATTTTCATTAGCCAATCAAGTCTGTGAGGGTTCATCTGATAACAGTTTGATTGGATTTAGATAGTCCTAGGAGATTAGTGGAACCCACCTTGGGGTGTCTGTGCCATTTTTGCCATCAGGAGGAATCTGACCTCTCTCCATCGATGGATCCAAATTTGAATAGAGAGTTGGCAGATGGTAAATCCAAGGCAGGTGGGGCCTGGTCCGAGGACATAGGTCACTGGAGGGAGTGCATCCCTATCCCACCTCTTTCTGTCACTGCTCCATCTGGCTTCCTATCCACCCTGCTGTGAGCTTCTCTGCCACAGACACCTTCCCACACTGGACTGAACTCTCTGAAACCATAAGCAAGCAAAACAAATTTTCCTTCTTTTTAAGCTCATAAGAAATGTTTTGTCACAGTAACAACTGAACGAACTGATTAACACTAATTTGGGATCTGGCAAGAGATGGTTCGGTGGGTAAAGACACGTGCCACCAAGCCTGATTATTATTGAGCAGGATCCTTAGGGCCCACATGGTAGTGAGAACTGACTGCTACAAGTTGTCTTGTGACATTCTCTCTCGCACGCTCTCTTGTTCTCTCTTCCTCCCTCCCTATCTCTCTCAACAATTAAATGTAAGAAAAATAAAAAAAGCAAAACTTTACATGCATTAACCCCTATTTTTAGTGCGGCCCTTAACAAAACACTTCACCAAAAGCACACAAACTTTGTGCTTTCTTATGGACGTCTAGTCTAGTCACTAAGTCATTCATTCATTCATTAATTCATGTATGCCTTCAGCATTCCACAAGTACCTATGGTGTAACTGCAAATGTCAACATGACCTGGACTGGCAATGCCAATAACAGTTGGTAAAAATATCTTTTCTGAATGCAACCACAAGGACATTTCTAGAAGAAATTGCCATTTGAGTCAGTGGACTAAGAAGATCTGCCCTCTCCAGTGCAGTGGGTGTCACTCAATTTATAGAAAGCCAAGTAAAGCAGAAAGACAAAGAAAGAAAAAATTTGTTCTCACTGATGACGTCTCCTGCCTTCAGACACCAGTATTCCTGGTTCTTGGGCTTCAAGATTTGAGTTGAGACATGTACTATTAGTCTCCCTAAGTCTCCAAATTTTGGGATTGGACTGAAACTATCCTGCCATCTTTCCTGGTTTTTCAGCTTTTAGATTGCAATTGTAAGGCTTCTTGGTATGCTTCTGAATAAACAGATTGGCAAATGATCAATAGACCAATAGAAGCTAGGTAGGTGGATAGATTAAATGATAGATTGATGCGCAAATAGGGAAAGATAGGCAATAGATGATGAATATAAATAAATATGTAGCCAGATACTTGATAGACAAATAATAGATGATAAAAATAACAGAAATAAACAGATATGCACCAACATAAATAGGTAGATAGATGATTGATAGATACATAATAGATATATAAATGAACAACAAATATATAATAGAAAGATGGAAACATAAAGATAGATGATAGATAGATAGATGATAGATAGATAGATAGATAGATAGATAGATAGATAGATAGATTTGTTCTGCTTCTCTGTGGAACTCTGATTAACACAAAGCAGACCCTGTACTGACTAGTAAGATAGTTAACACTAAAGTTACTGACATTTTTCTCACACTAGAGTAAGAACCCAGGTGGGAAAAAGACAGGGGATGAGTGCTTTCAATTCACTATTATTTTTATTGTTATGTAATTGTTGTGTGTGTGTGTGGTATGCGTACATGCTGTGTGTGTGTGTGTGTGTGTGTGTGTGTGTGTGTGGTATGCATACATGTGTGAGCAGGTATATACACGTGAGGCCAGAGGAGAACTCTGAGAATTTTCTTCTGTTGACAAGATCTCCCACAGAACCCAAAGCTCACAGTTTGGCCAGCTGTCAGGATGCTCTGGGGCTCTTCTTCCCTCTGCCCCTTGATGCCATGCCATGGTTGTACTTTGTTTCTGGTTCAGACTTTCAGACCTAGCCCAGAGGTTCGGACCCACTTGCAACCGCACTGTCGCTTAGCACCAAATAATCACACAAAAGCTTATATCAATTTTACGCTGATTGACCTAGGGCCCAGGCATATAATTTACTAACTCTTTCATCTTAACTCAACCCATGATTCTTATCTTGTTCAGCCATGCGGCTTGGTACCTTTTCTCAGCAGCATTTCAACTTCTTTCCTCTGTGTTTCCTGGCATCTCTGCGGCATCTCTGCTCTGCTGAGATGTTCCCAGAGTTTTCTTGGTCTATTAAGCCAGTAGGAGGGACAAACATTTACAACGTACCAACATAATCCCACTACAATGCCATCTTTCACATTTGTGCTTGAGGATTTGAGTTTAAGTCTTTATGCCTGCACAAGGCCTCATCTCTCTCAAGTCCAGAGTAGGTATTTTTTTAAATCTCGAGTTTCAAGCCCAGGGTCACAAAAAGTTTAATTGCACCAAGTGGAGGGACAATGAGAAAGGAATTTCTATACCTTCCTATAATTCAAAGTCTTTTAGGTCTGAGGATGTGCCTTGCCCTCCCTCTTCCTGACAGAGGTTTTATTAGTTCTCCTGGATGCACCCAACCCCTCAGTTATTCCTTATCCCTGATGTTGTATGACTCCCTCTGACTGTGGTTAAGCATGGGTGAGGGTAGGCTTCACTTCCTGTCTCTTAGAACAGTCTACTCCAATCCTAGCCCAGAGAACAAGGACTGAGAACTGGGATGTAACTTGGGAAATGTAATTGAAAGTGACATGTTGGGGGCTGGAGAGATGGCTCAGAGAGATGCTTAAGAGCACTGACTGTTCTTCCAGAGGTCCCAAGTTCAATTCCCAGCAACTACATGGTGGCTCACAACCATCTATAATGACATCTGGTACCCTCTTCTGTACACTGTATACATAATAAATAAATAAATAAATAAATAAATAAATAAATAAATAAATAAGAAAGTGACATGTTTCACAGCCAACACACACACACACACACACACACACACACACACACACTGCCTTTGCTTTGCAATTGGCCATGGGAACAATTCCAAGTCTTTGGTCGAAGAGGAAATGATGTCAAATGAATGCCTTCTTTAGAGAAAACACATCTGTCAGGGATGAGGGCTGTCAGACAAGCTGCCAAACTGCAGGATGAAAATTGCCAAGGAAAAGGACTGAAGTCACCACTGTTTGTTAATGGGCAGGCATTGGCACCAAACCTACTGTGAGGAAGGCCTTCAGCCTGAGGACTTCTTCATATCCATGTGGGTCTCAGTTGCATGTCCCTCTCTAACCCAGGTCACTCATTCATGTCCTTTCTTGTCACCATCACAACTCATCCGTCATTGCACAGAATATGCACACTCTATCAGGACAGAGACTCTGTCCTCCTTTCTCATTGTGTTCCCTGCCTCTAGCACAGTGTGTGCTCAGTAACTATTTACTGAAAAAAAAAAATTGAATGCATATGGATTCACCATCCACCAGATATGTGAGTGTGGACACATTACCCAGATTCTCCTTAGCCCCTTCATGATGAGGTAGAAATTGCACTTATCTCTTTGCATTGTCCAAAAATAAATAAACAAATAAGAAGTATGTGAAGTGAACTGGTAAATTGACATAGAGCACTCAGTGAAGGCCAGCCACCACCACTATAACTACAGCAAACACCCAGGAGCAAAAGCAGGGTTATGACGCACCACAGACATCACCTGAGGCATAGTGAGTGCTCAGAGCAGTTTATCTCCAGTTTATTTAATAACTGTATTTTACACACCCAATCTCATCTCATCTTAACAGCTCAAGTTACATCACCAATATTCTGCTTCACGAAAGTGGTGGAGCCTTAAGGGAAATGGAAATCTGCTCAGACCAGCAATATGACAAGGAGCAGATTCAGAATTTGATCATATTTAAATAAACATGACACTGAACTACCACCCCAAATCTTTATCGACTCTAAGCCTGAGCTTGTTTACTTGAGGGGAAAAAGCATACCTAAAGAAAACCAAATGCTCTCTAGTCTCCAGGATGCCCCAGTGAGCAACCACCCCAGGAAGACAGAGGTGAAAGCCCCCAAAGCCATTTGCCTTGAGCACACACAGTTGGGGGGATTGTTTACATTTTAAGTGTTCATTTTCCAGGCATGACAATGTGGCGTGGCACCCTCAAGGCTTCCTGCCATTCTTTGAGACCAAATCAACTCGATGGGCTGAAAAAAGAGGAAGAAATGAGTCTGCTGGGGCTTCATGCACGCCCACACTTGCCATCCGCCATCTCTTGATTGACACACACAGTCAGCTTCCCAGCCACTGGGTGCTGTCATCTCCTCCTTCCCATTTCCCAGGACCTGTTTTCTTCCCCTGCAGATGCTAGGTCTGTCTGTGCACCTGTAGGGCACATGAGGCACTCCCAGCTCATCAGGCTTCCCCCTCCTTCTTTACTACTCTTTTTTTTTTTTTTTTGTATCATGGAACCAGAACAGTTTGAAACTGATACATTTCCTATCCAGAACACAATAAAATCTTTTTAGACTGTATTTCAAAACAACACCCATTTGGAAATGGGATCATGGGTTCTGCAGCGTGTGCGTCTGTTTCTATTTGTGATGGACATTCATTCATATATTGCAACCAAAATTAGTAGTCATCAGTCAGGCCAAGTTACTACCAAAGGTCACTAAACCAACCTCATGTCCAAAAGGAATGGGAGATTTTCAATAATGGATGTCTAAGAAAGTTAACTAATCGTTAGATTCAGCCTAACTGAGTTTTTAATCCCACTGCCGCCCTCATACATAAGCAAACAAATCTGGAAAGTTCTGAGTGTGGCACAAATTAATCTTTGGATTGCAATTCTACCCATGAAAGTAAACTGTATCCTCTCCTTCTGAGTTAAACCATGAGCTTGGCTCCAGCCAGCCTGTGTCACATTCTCTCAGGAATTTAGACTCAGGCTCATGGCAGGAGGGGACCGGCAAAGCAGAAGAAGCCACCCACTTATCCCACTTGGCAATTTCTAAAATGATCACCTCATTGACCTGCTTACAAAATGCTTTTCTCAACTCCAATCCGCTTCCTGGCCTCTAACCATTTTTATCACATATTTGCAACAGACAAAAAGCAAAGCTTCAATCCAGAAAGATGTCATGTGGGGAATGCAATGATGGAAGTTCGAATATTATTCTGTGTTCAACCCCAGCACACACCAGGGCAGGTATTCTTCAAGGAACAATGATGGCGTTTTGTTCATAAAATTACAAATACTTCACACACCCCAAGAGAATGTGAACAGAATAAAGCTGAAACAGTTTGTTCAACAAGGCTAGGAAAAGAAGCTTAAACTTATTCTTAGGATCACATGCAACAAACAGGAGCCTACTACCAGGCTGAGAATCAGAGACTTAGTTGGCTACAGAGGTCCTTGGCAGAAGCATGAGGCAGGAGCCTCTCAATGCAGAGACTATGGGAATAAGGTACTGGGCAGAGACCTTGACAAAGCCCAAGTTCTGCCTCTTACTGGTTTTTTTTGGAGTGAATAACTCAGGTTCTTTTGGCCTTGGTTTGCCCACTCGGAAAATGAACATAGTTCTAGTTCCTAACTCAGGAACTAGAGGGATCATCGGGAGTGTTTATAAAATAACTCACATGAGTACCACCTCTCGGTTATCGGTCAGCCCATCACCTGCCATGACGACCATTAATATTAATGCACAGCATGGTCGCAACTGCTGCTGATTTCTTCATTGTTTCCATTATATTTATTGCTCTTAATAGTAGATAAGTGTCTGAAATAAGGATTTCAGAGCTGAGTAACTTAATTAAGGTATTTCCAGAACACTCTGTACTGTTTGATCTGAGAGGGCTTTCTCTTCTCACAAAATACCAAGCGTAGTTCAGTGAAATGGATGGGAGATTGAAGAGAGATTTGGCAAGTATTTGTTTCTATGTATGATTTTAAATTCCATGTTTTCACAAGATAATTCAGTCCTTGTCTATTAAAAAATTATAGAATGCCAAATGGGGCCCTCTACCCAAATATCTTGAAATCTCTGATTTGTTTCGAAACAGTAGCTCATAGTTCAGGCTAGCCCTGAACTCACTATGTAGCCCAGGCTCTTCTGCCTCCTAGATACTGGACTCATAAGTGTGAACCATTATGCCAAGTTCAAGGTTTTTGTATCACTTTTACACGTCTTTTCTTTAGCGTAGGAATGCTTGTGACTGTGCCTCAGTGGCTGTCCTCAGCTGATTTCCCCTGCTTCATCAGAGTGCCTGGGAGTTTCTATTCCTTCAGGATGCCTTCACCAGTGACCACTGGGTGAAGGACTTGGAAGACCCAATTTTCTTTCTTGCTTTCGATTAGAACAAACCTTTGGTGCAATTTACACCCATGAGTTTCTCTGTGGGATTAGACTGAGACCATGCATTGTCTAACATTGGCCCTACTCTGCAATCTGCCTCTTTCTCTACTCATTTTCTGTCCTGCTTCCCTGATCTTTCCACAATTCCTTCAAATAAGCATCTTCACACAAGTTTTGGTCTCAAACTCTACTTAGAGAGTCAGACATGGTGCAACCATTATGAATAATGATATCTACACTTGTATGTGTATGTGTTCATATATATCTTTTATGAAAATCTGACAACTATCAAATTGTATAGTGCATATCATAGGTTTTTAAATGTTTAAATACTTATTATTATCATCTTTTTATGTCTACAAATATTCTCCAACAACGCATTTCAGATAGCCACCTGGCATCCCCTTGTATGGTTGTACTATAATTTAACCAATGCCACTCAAACTCTTTTTGTTGTTTATTGCTATGGTAACATAGTGATGCTGGATAAAGCATCTTTGTAAGAAAAATTTTGCAAAAGTCTATTTGTGTTTTACCCAGTCCTAGGTCAAATAGTGGCCCATCTTATGGTTATGATTCTTATTCCCAAATGTCCACCAAAAACAACAGATCAACTCATAATCAATGAGTTTTGTCATTAGTCTTCATCCCTGACTGTCTTTCATTTGCAAGACTAAATAAAAGGGCTGGGGCACAAGCCCCGAGGAAACCTAGAACATGGATGAACCCATCAAAGGTTTTGGTTTTAAAAATGGCTTACTGCTGCCTCCATTGCATCAACTGATTTTAGTCTAACTTACATTCAATCTTCACTGAGTGAAGTAAAATAATCCTTTCCTGTATTTTCTGCCTTCCAACTTCCCTGCAAATGTATAGTAATCAATGCGGTGCAGCAGCATCTTAAGGTCAGACATGTACACCACAATAACAGCTCAGAGGTCCCAGGAACAAACCAAGGCCAAGAGCTGTTTGATGAAAGCACTGCTGTGATTTGAGTGAGAAACTTTCTCCATAGGTTCATGTCCCCAGCTGATGGCACTGCTTGGGAAGGTTGTGGGATTTTTAGGAAATGAAGTCTCACCAAAGGAAGTAGGTCACTGGAGGTAGATTTGAGGTTTATAGCCTAGTCCTGTTTCCTGTCCACTCTCTGCTTCCCGGTTATAGATTTATGGTAACCAAAGACCTTATACTCCTATCATCAAGCCTTCCCTACCTTGATGAATAGAATTCGTTCTTAAACCAGGAACAAAATTAAGGCCTTCTTCTGAAAAGCTCCTTGCCAGGTAATTCAATCACAGCTATGAAAAGAGCAATAGCTATAGTTCCAATTCTACCCAATAGCAAAGGGAAGTTCTTTCTCTTGGGAAACTGCTGGAAAACCAGAAGCATACTGAAGCACAAGTTAGACCTTTACTTAAGCCATATATAAATATTAATCAAATGAATGAAAATAAAGGCTGAAGGTGTAGCTGAGTGGTAGAGTGATCCCTAGGCATGTGCTAGGCCCTAGGTCCTGTTCTCAGTACCACATATATTTATGTCGAAATATAAGACATAAAAACTCTTAACCTCTTAAAAGTAAATACTGGAGAAAGCCTCTACACCACTGGCTTTGGCAGTGTTGTACCCAGAACATCAAAAGCACAAGTAAAGACAGGAAAATGAATGGAACAGACCTCATCAAAAATGAAAAGACACCCCCAGGATGATAAGCTTAGTTGCAAACCATGTACTTAATAAGGGATAAATATGCAGAATATGTGAAGAACTGCAACCTCACAACAGCAGAAATGGAACAACCCAGTTGTAAGTGGGAAACGGATCTACAGAGGCATTTCTCAGAAGATCCACAAAACAGCAATATAGGTAGAAAAGGATGCTGAACACTGTCAGCTATTTGAGAAATGCTAATTAAAATCACAATGAGATACTACTTCACAGACATCAGGATGCCTGTCATAAAAGCATGAAAATATGTGGCAGAGAAATGATAACATCTGTATGCTGCTGGTGGTATTGTAAATTGTAGAGCCACTATGAAAGACAGGTGAGTACTTCGCAACATTTAAACAGAATGGCTGTATGTTCCATCAAGTCTATTTGTAAGCATATACAAAATAATAAAGATGGTGATGATGATAAAAATCAGAGGCCCAGACAGATACGTGCACATCAGTGTTCAGATGCTGCTGTTGCTGCTGATGCTGACGATGATGGTAATGATGATGGTGATGATAATGATAATGGATCCTGAGGCTCAGGCCAACACTCATAAATCAGTGTTCATAGAAACTTTATTGTCAACAGTTGAAAGGCAAAACAATCAAAGGCAAAATCAATACAAACACCTCATTCATAGATTGTTGAGAAAACAAAATGTGATGTGATATAAAATGGAATTTTGTTCATCTTTTAAAAGGTTGGGGTTTGGATACATGCGACATAACTGATAAACATCGAGAAAGAAGTCAGACACAAAAGGATGAAGACAACACAGCTCTGTTTACTTGAGGTCCACAGAGCAGGCAAATTCACAGAGCCAGGAGGAAGCTAGAAGTTACCAGGGGATGGGGGAAAAGAATAAAGGAGAGTTACTGTTTACTGGGTATAGGCCTTCTGTTGCAGAGGACAGAGACATTACAGAAAAGGGGTATGACAACTGTGCAGCATTGTGAATGTATGTAACATCATCCCATCACACTCAAGATGGTTTATCATCCAAGCTGGGTATGGTGGGGCATACCTTTCATTCCAGCCCTCTAGGTTAAGACAGTGGAACCACAAGTCTGAAGGCTGACTAGAGAGCATAGTAAGATCCTATCTCATAAAAACGTTAAAATATTAATAGCAAATTTGTGTATATTTAGCATATTTTTGGAAATTTAAGGTTAATGACTTTTCTCAATGACAAGAAGAGAAAGCATAAACCTCTGCTTTATATACAAGTGACAGTAGCAAAGACATTCTTTAAGAGAAAATGGGGTAGCCTAGGGGTGGGGCTCACTTGCTAGGGTGCTTACCTAGCATCTTGGAAGCTAGACATGAATAATGTAGTAACTGTACAATATCCAAGCCTAGCACACTATAAACAGGATATGGGGGCATATCCCTGTGGTCCCAGCACTGAGGAGGTAGAGGTAGGTTTTCCTCTGCTACTTAGTAAGTTTGAGGTCAGCTTGGGAAACATGAGACTCTATCCCAAAAATCAATCAAACACTCAGCCAATCATCCAAACAAGGAATAAAGAAGCAATGTAGCATTGTTGTTAAGATGCCTGGGTTCAAATCCAAATTTCACTAGCTACATAAATCTGGGCTTCTTCGACAGGGGTGATAACGATCAGAGTCTGAATTCTCAGTCTTTTGTTAAAACCAGGTGCAGGAGTTATGTGCCAGAATGCCATCATGGGCATCAAGGAGAAGAGAGAATCCCTGGGATGGCCAACTAGTGAGCTCCAGAATCAGCAGGAGACCCTGTCTCAAAAAATAGGGTATAGGGTGACTGAGGAGCAACCCTAGACACCAACCTCTGGCCTTCACAGGTACATACAGTCTGTCAAAGTTCTATAGACAGTTCTGCTGGAGTTACACACACAGCTGTAAGAATCATAGCTTCCTTCCCGGTGCTTCCAGAGCCAAAAGCACATTTGCGGAGTCTAGTGTGTGCTTAACATACACCACTAAAACAGCTCTGGCTGTTGTGTGCTGATTGCTATTGCTATTATTACGTCAAGTACTTAAGACAATTTGATTTTTCTTGATTACTTTTTGTGATTGCTTTTCATACTGATAAGGTAGAAGCTGAAGGAAATTAGTCACAGGATCTCTCTGACTCTGAAGTGGAAAACCCTGATCTTTGTTCCCTTAAAACAATGCCTTCTAATTGTGGGGTTTGAGGCCATCCTGGTGCTTTCTGGTCCCTGAGAAATGGACAACAGCTCAGCCTTCTTCAGACACGATTACCAACTAAATGTATCTAAAGAGAATAAAAATGGAAGGGAAACTCGGCGAAGGCCACAGCAAAGGAAGCAGAGCTGTTCCAGTGCTCACTCTGGGTCCTCCAGACCTATCACAGCTGCACACCAAGTGCACTCAGTCCTCCAGGGACCTACTCCAGCGCCTACAAAGGGCTGATATTCTGCAGCCGTCTGCTCAGTCTGAGGAAGGATGGCTTTCTGACATGCTGGTTCCCAGGAAGGTGCTTCCCTCAGCTTAACTACGGTGTGGCTTTGCTCAAATGACCTCTAAAGGCAGGCCCAGTATTTCCCTTCCAGATAAATTAGCTTCTTTCTGATTATGCCAAGTGAATTAAGATCATTTGCTTGGGGCTTCTACTATGGAGTTCAGTGGAAACACTGATAAACAAAAGACCTTCATCTTCATCTGACCCTGTCATGGATCCATGTGTGAACTAAGGGCAAGTCATTTAACTGTCAATCTGCAGTTCCGAAGGAGGCAAGCAGGTGGGGTCAGACGCACATGAGCCTGGGAAGCACCAGTATCTGCAGTTTTAAGAATTGGAATTTTTTTCTTAGGGAGAGAATGTGTGTATGTGTGTGTGTGTATGTGTGTGTGTGTGTGTGTGTGTGTGTGTGTGTGTGTGTGTGTGTGTGTAAAACTACACTCTATGTCTACATAACACAAGAGGAGCTGACTTTGCTGGCTTGGGAGAAAGAAGGGCCTTGGGTTTGTGCTTTCCCAGATTCAACTTCTGGAAAGCAAAATTGATAGTTTCTTGATAAAAATGTATGTCATCAGACTAGGCTTATGACACTACCAATGGGCAACTATTGAACTTTCCTGGGCCATGTTTGATGGTGGGAGATGCTGCTGGCAGAATGTTCCCACTTGGATAATGAGAAGCCCTTAATACCCTCTGGCACTTCAGGGAATTGCTTGTGGCATCCACTAGGAAGGAGTGTCTGCATACCAGGTCTCTTGACATCAAAGCCTTGATATACAGGACCAAGTCCTATGCAGTGTGTTCAATGCCCTCCCTGCTGTGGAGGAGAGCAAGGTGGAATTAGTTTGGACATCTTGTCTAAGCATCTCTGGCTGTTTGTTGAACGCGAGTCCCAGAATTCAGAGCCCTAAGACTCTGGCAGGTACATTATCCATCTCATGTTTCTGCTTTCTCTTCTAAGATTTAATCAGGGAGAGCTCTGAGGTTTCTTTTTAAAAAACAACATCAAAATAGTGACAGCAGTCTTGTTAAGTAGCAGGCCTGTAACAGGTGGCTAGAAGCTGTTCCTGATAAATGACAATAATGACTCTTTCCTTGAGGCCACAGGGTGCTGTCAGACAAAAGCCTGGCATCTCCACATTCATTTTGTGTTTATCTCCTTAACTGTGTGTCAGGTTCCTGTTTGATTCTGCATAGGCATCAACCACTCAGGGGGTGTCGACCCATCTTCTTCCCCTTCAAGTCTTGAAAGCACAAAGGTCAAGATAACGAAACATCTTTCTACTGTTGCTTTACGATGTTCTGTCGCAGGCCCTACAGGTACCTACAGGTCTCAGCCACTATCTTAAATCTGAAGTTACCTTGGATTTCAGGGCAGCTGAATTCCACCGGAACAGGTGACCTTTCAGATGAATGCAGATTTCAGTTAGGTTGATGGTGGCTAGCTGGGGTAGAAGTCATCGCCTGCTGAGAAGCAGCTGTTCTCAAGCAGTTAAGGACGTCTTCCGACCCCTCAGCCTACCCCTGCCCTGCACACATCCCTACCCTGCAGAAACAGGAGACAGTGATGAACAGACCACACATACCCAGGGTAGCTGCCTCTTGTGTCTTACCCCAGCCTTCCTCTGTGTAAACTTAAAAGTGTGAGTACCCTGAAGATGGTGTGGCTGAGCCTGCTCTGTTCTTCCCAACATGGCCAAATCACTGGTTAACATTCTGATTCTCAGGATTACTGCACTCTGGTATATCAGGGTGGGTGCCTGAATTCAGTCTGTTGGGGCTCCTACAGTCCCACAGGCTTTCACCCTAGAACTCAAATTCCAGAACCACACACAATCTATTTTCTTCCTCAGTTCTGAGGTATGTATTTTTTTTTAATTAGGTATGTTTGCTTTCATTTTTAACTATTTTTCACTGAAACCTAACATGTACACATCTTATTACTGATGACTCCACCTTCTGTGCTTTGTATGCGTGATCCATACACTGAGTAAAATATGGTTGCCAAGGAGACCCGTCTTTAAGTGATCAACAAACAACTTATTGAGGGTTGCATGTAAAAACACAAATGTACCAAGTGATTCAAAGTCCAAATTAAAAGAACAAGTTTAGAGGAGTCCAACTCACAAAATCACAAGCTCAGCAGAGCTTAGGTGAAGGCAGTAGATTGAAACTCTGGAGCTTCAGGGTGTGGTTTCAGAATCTGCTCTCCTGGCCGCCATCTTGCATGAATGGCTGGAGTCTGGAGTCCTCGGCATTCAGAACTCATTCTTGTTCATAGTACCACAGCAGCAGAATTAATGGGTTGAGCATTTCCCCCTTAATAACTGCTGCAGATATAAATGTCTCAGCTATTTGTCTTTCTGAGAGAGTTAAAAAAAATAAAATAAAAGATACACCAGTTCAGACTTGCATTTCTGAATTTTGTTAACATTATCATTTAAATTGCATCTTCTGTGTTACTAGATTAAGGAAAAGGGACTGTTTGAATGGGTTGCACTTTGCTTTTCCATCCAGGAGACTGTTTAGAGTCTCAAATCAATTCCAACTGACTTTCTGAAAATGTGTTGGGGGAAAAATACACTGTGATAAATAACAATTGTAATAACACCAAGAGGGGAAAAGAAGATGTTTGCTGGCTGCTGCAGAGAGGCACTTGGTTCAGGTTGGGCAATAGACCTGTCACCTGTGTGCCTTTATCTTCCTGCAACTGCAAGGAATTTAACCATCTCAACCCCTGGTTAACATTTGCAAAGTAAGCAAGGGAGAAGTATAAAGGTTTCTTGGGGTGGATAAAACACCCAGGTGTTCAGCTATATGTCTCAGACTCTGCCCTCTCTCTCTGGGGCCTACTATGAGTGATGAAGCATTTGGGGTCCAGCTGTGTGATTTTCAGCAAGTTACTTAATGTCTCTGTTTCCTCACTCACAAAATGCAAAGAATAATGGGATTTGGTTTCTGGGTTGTTGGAGGGTTTTTTTTGTTTGTTTTTTTGTTTTTTTGTTTTTGAGGGGAGGGGTGAAAGCAGCGTTTTGGTTTTTTGTTTTCAGTTTTATGTCCATAATCCATACTATATAAGTAAGACATGCACTATATATTTAAGCCCAGTACACACATGCACAGGGACATACACACATATGTAGGCATATCTAAGTGCATATACATGCATACTTTAGAAGTCAAAATTTCACAAAACGGTCATTATCTATTTTGAATGCAATTTACTGACTCAGTTGTAATTCTACTTGAGCTTATTTTAATACCTTTAAAATGATTTTCTTTGCAACTTCACATTGATTCAACGATAGATCACAGCAGGTGTTGGTTGGCCTTGGGTAACAGCCTACTTTTGTAAATAAAGTCTTATTGAAACACGGTTATATCTAGTTATTCACATGACTAATTTCCTGAGTCAAAGTTGAACAATCAAAACAGACATTATCCTCATCTCCAAAGCCAAACAAACAAAATTTTTTCTATGTGGCCCTATAGGAAATAGTTTGCCAACCTCTTATTTGAAAGTTCACAGGATGAACTTCCTCATCAAATAAATATAGTAAGCACACTTATCGTGTAAATGGGCAGCGAGGAATTTAAATAACAGAAGCAAAAGAAAACCTTTTCCCCCTCAGTCTTGAGATCCACATATCAGTCCAATAGTTTACCAAATTGGTACCGTCAGCCTTCATCGCGCCAGACAAAGCAGCAGACAGTGAGGAGAAGCCACATTTAAGCTTTTAAACCCCTCAGATCACTTGTACTGAAGATGCTATGCTCTCCTCCCTGTAGTCATTAGAGACGAAATCTCTGATAAGCAAAGTAAATTAGATGCGATGACATTTGGCTAATTGAGTCCTTTCCTCTGCTTGGCTGGGCTGGGCTGTTAATCACCAGCTAATCTCACCAATACGGCAGCTGACTGGCAGACAGTGCTTCATGGGGAGAAGAGAAAAGGAACCCACTTGCCCCAGAAGGTTTTTATTGGTCAAAGTGGGTGACAACCTTTCTGGTCCCACTTGAAACTAGCAGAGGCAATATGGTTTAAGAGGAAAAAGAGTCATTTGGGAGAAGCAGAGGCAACAGTAACCCCCAAATAAACCTCAAGGAGAAAGGGCAAAGCTGAGACATGATGCTGTGCATTGCTAACCCCCATTCTTCCTTTCCTTCCACCTCCATCAGATTCCATTTCAGTGAAGTACGGAGGCTTAAGGAGAGATAAAAGACTTAAAATATAAATTAGGTCCTATTTATTTCACAACCCTGAGCCAAGCACGCTGGGTTCTGTCTGCATGTGTTGCCCACACACCTGAATGACGTGCTTTCAGCTGGATGAATATCTTTGATTTGCTGACATCTGGAAAAAAGGGTCTTGTAGCCAATCACATCAAGCCCCCACTCAGAAGCCATTAAGTTCTGTTTGAGAATCTCTGCCCTGGTTTCTTTTCAGAATTACCCTGATAGATACTTGTTAATCTTCCAAAGAGCCTATGTAGCCAATCAGAAAGGTAGAGCAACGGTCGGCTGCTGTCTGCTCACCCTCTGCCTTCTCAGAGGTCCATAGGCACTGATTTCATGACAGGGTCCAGTAAGAGCTTCAGTTATAAATAAAAGTGAACCTGTCAAATTAGCAAAATGAAACAGACTGGTAGAATCCAGTTTGAGCAAGAATATAGGAGGACTGGCAGTCTCAAAGACTTATTTCTAGGAATGAAGATCGGGAAAGCATTTCATCCAGGTGTTCTGAAGAAAAGATGAGGGTTAGCATTGAACAAAGAGAACATAAAATATACACAGCTTGGTGCTCTAGTAATATTCAGCCTAAGATACCTAGCAACAGTGTTAGAGGGCAGGTTAGAGTCCAGAGATCACCTCCTGAGGATTCCAGGTTCTTGTGTGTTAAAAAAAAATAATAATAATTAGGGATACATCTTTTAATAGTTCACAATTTATCATTTTTAATAACTGGAAATATAAGAATGTGTAAGTGGGGCCAGAGAAGAGAGAAACCCCTTCACGTTACTGTAAACAATAACATGAGGCCTGAATTTCAAGGTCCATTGCCACCCTTTCAAGAAAGGAGGTCAAATTAAGAAAAGGGATTGAAAGAAAAATATAACAAAAGTTTCTTCACATTCCAGCAAGAATTGCTTTAATCTAAGAATCAAGGTTAGCTCAGATGATAGAAATCCCTGGAAAACAGTTCAAAAGACACCAGTGGACACAGAAAAGGAAACTGTCTAGGAAATGAACATAATCCAGTTAGAGAGAAAAATGAAAAAGACACAAGACTTCTCATACTGGACCAGGAGGAGAGGATTGAGAAAGCTATTATGCCTGCTAGAGAAGATCCTTGTGGACCAGAGCTGAGGATAGCATGAGCCCAGACCCTGGTGCTTGGGACTTCCCACACTATCACTTTGTAGAGAGCTGCTGGCCCATCTGTGGGCTGTGTCTGAGGCAGTGCAGATGTAGGACACACAGTCCCTGCCTATGTGCAGGCATAATAAACAGCAATCATTCTGGAGGTTCTACGTAGCATGGTGCCAGCCTCTCTCTCACAGCCATTCAGGAAGCTAGGGTCTTCCTTACAATGGCTGGCTCATCCCAGTTCCCAAACGTGCCTAGGACATGGTTAAGAGACAACCAGTATTATGACTGAAAGAGACAAATCATGAGGCCATGTGACCCTAGTCAGCAAAGGAAAGTCCTGAGGGAGAGCAAAGGCCTAGTAACCCCTCTTCCAGAGGACCTTAGTCATGACTGTAGTCACATTGTGTTAACACATAGCAAAACATGGCAGCCCGAAGAAAGCAATGTGTAGTGTGAACAGAGCTGTGAACCCTGTTTATTGAGAACTGAGATTGACATGTCAGCTGTGACATAGACATTTATTGTCTTTGGAAGTCTTTGAGAGTCATATATTTCTTTATAATTAGACACACATTAGGGTGGAAGAGTTACATCTTTGCATATTTTCAAATGCAATAAAACAACTCCTTTTTTGTTCTTGTTTCATCCAATAAAGGCTGTAGTTCTGTGTTTGCCTGTTCCCTCTGCCTGCTTCCACAAATCTGTAATTACGGTCTCTATTGAGAAATGCTTCTTTCTATTTTTTAATATGTTAAAACTTCAATTTCATTGTTTATTTTTATTTCTACAATATAAGAATAACATCAAAATATATTAAACACTTCTGCATATTTATTTTTCTTCAGTTGGTTTATACTCCTGGTGTTTTAAAATCTTTTTCACTTTTATACATTTAAATTGTTCCCATTTTGTTGCAGATATCCAGCCTCATAGATGTTACTATTTCTTTCTGTTATATTTATTTTATACTATACACTGACACAATGCTATTCTGTAACATATAAATTTATATTTTGAGGTATGAAAAAATAATAAAATCCTGAGATATTATTTTTAAAAGAGAGTAAATCATCTGGAACTCTTATATATTACTGTTGAAAGTGTAAATGGGTATAACTGTTAGCTACTAAGAAACATAGGCACCTATTGGAGGAAGTCCTACATAAACACACTTTCAACATTGTTCTTCTGCCTTGTACTGGTTCAAAATTTTTAGAGAAACTTATTCACGGTCCTTCAGTCACTCTGACACAGAAATGACAAGTGTCCAGTTGTGTTCACATCTAACATCTTTTCGTTTTTGAACAGCAATCTTATGATCTTAAACTGGGCATGCCCAGAAATACCTCCTCTATCATTCTTTCTATAAGTTTAAACTAACCATACTCATAATGTGCCTGAAGCAATATGTCTTTTCCTTTATTACTATGTATAGGCTTTTGTATTAGTTACTTTTCTGTTGCTGTGATAAAATTCCATGATCAAAAGCACTTAAAAATAGTTTAGTATAGCTTTCAGTTTCAAAGGAAGAGTCTGTAATGGTGTGAAAGGTGTGGCAGCAGGAGCAGGAATCAGGTATAACACATGTTTTAGTTGGGATCTCTATTGCTATGAAGACCACATGACCACAACTCTTATAAAAGAAAACATTTAATTGGATGGCTTACAGCTAAGAGGTTCAGTCCATTATCATCATGGTGGGACGTAGCATTGTGCAGACAGATGTGATGCTGCTGAAGGAACTGAGAGTTCTACATATTAACTCACAGTCAACAGGAAGTGGTCTGAGACACTGGACATGACTTGAGCATATACGAGAACTCAAATCCTGCCTCCACAGTGACACATTTTCTTCAACAAGTCCATACCCATTCTAACAAAGTCATGCCTTCAACTAGTGCCATTCCCTATGAACTTATGCGGGACAATTATATTCAAACAACCACAACACATTTCATTTACATACAGGAAGCAGAGAGAACAACAGATAAAGTGGAATTACAAACCCCAAAGTCCACCCTCAGTGACACATTTCCTCCAGCAAGGCTTTACTCTTAAGAGTTCCATAACTTTCCCCAAACAGTGCCATCATCTGAGGACCAAGCATTCAAATACACGGGTCTATTGCAAACATTTCTCATTCAAACCACAGCATTCAACTCTCTCGCCTCCATAGTCTCATGATCATATTTTAATGCAAAATACATTTATTTAGTCCAACTTTTAAAAGTCTTCATGGTCTTTCACAGTCTCAACACTGTTTGAATTCCAAAGCCTTTTCTGATACTCAGGCATTCTCTTAAGTATCAAAGGATACTCAATTATATCACAAGGACACTTGTTCAACTATGCTCATAGTAGCTTTATTTGTAATAGTCAGAACTTGGAAACAACCTAGATACCCCTCAACTGGAGAATAAATAAAGAAAGTGTGGCACATTTACACATTGAAGTATTGCTCAGCTAGTTAAAAAAAAAAAAAATGACATCAGGGAATTTAAAAGCAAATGGATGGAACTAGAGAAAAAAATCATCCTGAATGAGGTAACCCAGACCCAGAAAGACAAACATGGGATGCACTCACTTATAATTGGATATTAGCTGTAAAGTAAAGAATAACCATGATATAATCCACAGACCCAGAGAAGCTAGTTAACAGGGAGGGCTCAAGGTGGGGAGAGGAGATGCTCAGATCTGCCTGGGAAGGAGAAATAGAAGATAATTCATGAGTGACTGAGGGAGTGGGAACATGAGAGATCAGGTTGGGGGGATAGGACAGTACTGAGACAACTAGAAATAGGGGGGCACATTTCAGGGGGAGGTGGGGGGCACTTCATGGGGAGGTAGAAGCATGGTGCAAAGGAAGCTTCCCGGAATATACAAGGAGAGCCCAGCTAAGATTTTTAACAATGATGGATAAGTATCCTGAGCTGGCCATCTCCTGTGACCAGACAAGACCACCAGTGGAGGGAGTGGCCCTGCCCTCATCCCCAAGCCAGCCACATAACCTTCAACCAACAGTCTGTCCTGCCAGTGGGATATGCTGGGGTAAGGGTGACCTAAAGATTGACGAGTGGTCAACCGAAGACTGGTCTAGACTGAGACCTATGTCATGAGAATAGGCTACCCTTGACACTGCCTGGAGCACCAGGATCCAGAGGCTGGATGGCCCAGAGACCTAGGATAGAACAAATTTGACTGGAGAAAAACAAATGTCAATATAATACAAGCTAAAGATATTCTGCTATGCTCAGACTGGTGCCTAGCCCAATTGTCATTAGAGAGAATTATCCAGCATCTGATAAAAACATTCTACATGTTGTATATGTGTGTGTATGTGTGTTTATATGTACGTGTTGATCAATTCTTGTTGCACTATTGTGCAGTTGTTTTTCCTAAACTGAAGCCCTCTCTCCTAGAGAGAGGAGAAAGGTTTTTAAGATATGGGGAAGAAATGAAATATACAAGTTCACAAAGCTTAGAAAGGTAACTTGCAGAACTCTTTCCCAAGGTTATATACAAAGTAAACAGTTGCTGGGGGCAGGAGCCTCTTCGGTAGAACTGCCTACAAGTTAGGCAGGCAGCTCCCAGGATGCAGCTTGTGTGAGTCATCACCCAGACTGGGGTGGAATTTTTGGTGATGTAACTGCATTGGCATCAACCTTGCTCCTCTAAGTATCACCCCCACCTAAGCTCCTGTAAGTGACCCCAGTAAACTCCTTATTTCAAACCAAATGGGTAGGATTGTTTCTCTGGTTTGTCATTGTTGTCCTATCTGGGGTGAACCTAAAAAAAATTACCTGACATGCACAGAAAGGAAGATACAGGAAGCTGTGTACTTCACAGTGAAGGAATTTCACCTCACTGGCTTATTCGGCCACTTTGATGTTTAAAAATCATGGTACAGATGCCCAGCAAGGACCCTTGACTGCTCCACAACATGGCAAGGTGACAGAAAGTGAACCAGTTCCTGGCAAACCAGGCCAAGTGTTCAGGGCAACCCCACTTTACAACTGTAGGTGCTCATGGATCCCTTACATCAGAAGACAGTGACCCAGTCTCCTCCCTCTGCCTCAGCACAAGCATGCCAGCTCCTTCTGGGAATGAACTTCAGGAGAGTAGACCATAGAAGGGAAGGACACAGCAAAGAAATGAGGTAACACAAGAGCTGGTGACCCTGAATAAAGGAGATGATCGAGTTCTTTATGTTATTCTTGTGATTGCTCTGTGAACTTAAAATTAAGTCAAAAGGTAAATTCAGCCCCAAATGAGGTTCAACAGCACTAATCCTTCTGGGTGAGACCTCAGCTCGCACCTACTCCTTCCCGCTCTCAGGTGCCAGCACTCATAGGAGAGGACAAAGTGGAAAAGTCTGGTGGCAGGCTGGAGGAAACACAAAAGAAGGTGACAGGGCTGGAGAGATGGCTCAGCGGTTAAGAGCACCGACTGTTCTTCTGGAGGACCCAAGTTCGATTCCCAGCATCCACATGGCAGCTAACAACTGTCTGTAGTTCCAAGATCTGACACCCTTACACAGTTATACATGCAGGCAAAACACCAATTCGCATAAAATAAAAATAAATATATATAAAAAAGAAGGTGACATTATTGATACAATCATGGTGAAGAAATGAAATCATTTTATTTGGTCTGATGGCCTTTCCATCACCACCCCCAAATGATGTCACTATGAAGAAACCACCACAGGTAATTTAAATGCTCCAATATGAAAAGTGATAGCTCAGTAGCCAGTAATGGTGGTGCATGCCTATCATCCCGGCTGAAGTAAGATGAGTACAGTCTCAAAGTCAACCTGGGTTATATAATGAGACCCTATCTCAAAACAACAATAGTAAGTAAATAATAAAACCATTAGCTGAGTTTGAGCAGCGTGCTGAGTACTACTCCAAATGCTTTCTGTGTGTCACCTGGTTTAATCTTTGAACCCACTTAATTATTTAGTATGTGACTTTAATCATTAGTGATGTATTTAAAATGTAATTAATCCACTGATTTTATGGAAATTAATAAATATTAACCTACTAATAATTTTAATCACTTGTAACGTACTAATAAAAGTTAATATCTTAAAATTTCAGTAGTTAATCAATTACAAAAGTGAAGCCTCATGATTTCTTTAAATTTGTTAATGACACTAAAAGACAAACATCTAGCAAATGCTTAACATGTGTCAACAGTTGGTATATGCTATCTCATGATTAGGTTCATGCATCTCAAACTTTGAGAGTCTGGCGCTGCAATCATCCCCGTTCACACTTACAGAGACCTAGAGGTTTGTTCCAGTTCACAGGAAAAAGCACAACAGAGTTGGACTCAAACCGAAGCAGAAGCTTGGGAGATGTGGGTGGAGGCATCAGTTCAATGCCATCCTCCCATACCTACACAATTTAAAGTCAGTGATAAGATCCTTTCTTTAAAACCAAAACAAACAAACAAACAAACAAACAAAAAAACTCAAATCAATTTCATGGAGCTTTAGGCCAGCAAAGGGCTGACTGTCAAAATCAGCTTGTAGCCTGGGGTAGGGGTAGAAAGGCAAGAAGACTTGAGATAGGATCCAGCTCTCAAGGGAACAAAAATAAATTATCAAAGACAAAATCAGACCTTGTTTCCCAAGAAACTCAATCTAAAAGTATCCCTAGCCCAGAAATGCAAAACACGGGCATCCAGGACTTCAGAGGACAGCTAATCTAAATATTCCCTACCAGGACCCTTACCCTTCTGTTGCAGGCATTTAGAATCAGCTTCAAACCCCTTTAATATTTTGGTTTTTAGGAACTTCCCAGGGCTGACAGCAAGAGGTATCCAACATCTTTTCTGTTGAAAGTCATCCAAGTTGGTTGAGCCTGAGCAAACCTCAGAGGTTCCTGCTGTAGAGGATTAAAGCGTGGTTTATGAACTCCTCTTTCAAGGCCCCAGAACCAGGAGGTGATGCTGAGAAAATGCCCATCTTGGAGGATGGATCTTCTTTTGCAAGGTAGTATTGGCTTTCTCCCAACTCTGCAGGAGTTCACTTTGCTTATCCATTGGCTCTACTCTTACAAACAAATGTTTTATCTAATTCTCCATCCCAATAGTTCTCAGCCCCATCTCTACTGCTGTGTCCTCATGTCCTCACCAGCCCCCCTTCACTGATAAAGAGGGAGGGCGGGGCTGGAAAGATGACAGAACCAATGAAGTGTTTGCTGTGAAGCCTGAAAGCCTGACTTCAATGCCCATCCCTAGAACTTATGTGAAAAACCTGGGTATAGTAATGTGCCATACTCAGCTGTGTGGATGGGAGACAAATGAACTCCTGAGGCTCACTGTCCCATCAGCAAAGGACTGTGTTTCAAGAAGTAACATATGTGGCTTCTGAGGGACAATACCCATGATTGCCCTCTGGCCTCCACAAACATGTATGCTACCACACACACATGTGAATCTGTATACATGCATACACACCTGAATACACAGACACTCTGTCACATACATGAATCTACACACACACACACACACACACACACACACACACACACACACACAATCCCCTAAGATTTTTAAAGAACACATGTCTCAAAGACATTTTTACCCCATAAAACTTTCCACCCTTCTGGATGTAAAAACTGAGATAAGCTTAGTGGTGCTCAGCACAATCTAGAGACATTAGGCAGCTCCATTTCTATGATTTGGGAGCTCCTGACATTTTCTGTGAACCTCACTTGAGTTATCTTTGCATGAAACTTCTGCCCATGTATTAGAGTCAGGACTAAGGTTAGGGGACCAAACATCTAGAGCGCAAGGTTTGAGGAGAGAGAGCATCACTCTGGTAATGGTAGCTCTGAGACATTTCACTCTGCCTTTTAGGTCCAGCTTCTCCATCATCATCTCAGCACCTCCCCATGCCCTCCTCCACCATCTCAGCACCTCCCCATGCCCTCCTCCACCATCTCAGCACCTCCCCATGCCCTAATTAACCATTATCTCAGTAGCCCCCAGAGCATTTTAGGGAAACCTTTTATTGATTTCTTGGTTTATTTCTATGGCTAAATATCTGACTGAAGCATTTTATAAATAGACACTTGGTTTATGGTTTCAGAGGGTTTCCTTCCATCATGGCAGGGAGGGTATATGGTTCAGTGCATGGCAATGGACTATCACAGTGTCAGCATCACCAGGAAGCAAAGCCATCATCAGGTTATGGCTGGGGTGGCTATAACCCCCAAAGGTCTACCCCAAGTGACCTGCTTCCTCCAAGTAGGTTTTAAAAGTTCCACAGCCTCCCAAAATAATGTCACCATCTAGATGAAGAACAAGCCTTCAAAACATGTAAGAAGGTATGTCATATTCAAATTAAAAAATTTTGGTCTTAACCCTGACTAAAACTCCTAGCTGATGTCTTCTCCAAGTGCACTGAAGTGAAAGCCACCTCCCCTGCAGAACTCAAATCACACACACACTTAACTCATCCAGTTTTTCCCCTGGAATTTAATGGCTCATGAACCTTATCCACTGTCCAATCAGCTGCTGCCCCTCATTCTTGAACAGTCCCACACCCTTCTTCAAGATAATTCCAGCCCAGTTTTCAGATTTCAGCCCAGTAGATTGAGAGAGAGGTTGAACTGGTTGAATTACACTTACAGCCAACTTTTGATATTCAGGACCTTCATCAACTGCCCTGACCTTGAGAGGGTGACCTACCCTCTCCTTGTATCTGATGAGGCCAACTTTATGGATTAACAACTAGTGGAAGGGTTTGAAATGTGAGGCATACATACCTGTTGACAAGCCCCTGCCAGGGCTAACACTGTGCAGCTGGTTACTGGGATGTCACTTTCATGAGGCTCCCCATGAGCCCTCAGGGCTGAGGGAGAAGTCTACAGCCCTGCTTTTTTGTCTTTTTTGAGACCAGGGTTCTCAGTAGGTTGGACCTGGCTCACCAATGCAGCTAGATGAGCTGGCCAGGGAGCACCAGAGTCTTCCTGTCCCTCATTCCATGGTGCTGGAACCACAAATACACACCATCTGTCAGCTTCTCATCAGGTCTGCATTAGTGCTAGGGATGGAACTCAGCTCTTCAGACTTGGTCAACAAGTGCTTTTCCACCTGAGCCGCTGTTCCCAGCTCACACCTGTTCCTAATTCTTCTCATAATGACCCTGCTCTTCGGTCTGCATCCTCTCTGGGCTGCAAGTCTAAAGCCGAGCCTGGATCTGTCCATCAGGTGCAATCCTGCTGCTATTGCCTGGCATACAGAAGTAGGTGACCAGTAAATATGCTTGCATATGCCACTGAAGCAAGTGCCATGGCACAGGGACAGCATCCGTCATCTCTAAGACAAGCACCGCTGAGATTGGGAAGAATATACTACAGCAGTTCACAGTCAACTCTCAAGCTTCATCTTGTGCTGGATATTAACTCTTCCTAATAGGCCATGGAACAGGGGAGACAAACACAGCAATGAAGTGACAGGGAAGATGCTTGAAAGGCCAAGCCAGGGCTGGCCAATTAGCAGGCAGAAGGCAAAGTCACACATACATAAAGGTGTGAGTTTGAATCCCCCGCACCCACATAAAAAGCTAAATGTGAAACCTTAGTACTGTAGGAGCTGAGACAGGAGAATCCCTGGAATTTACTGACTGCCAGCCTAGCTCAACGTTTATATGAACCCCTCTCTCCAGGGTAAAAGAGGAAAAGTGATGGAGCACCCAATATACTCCTCTGGCTTCCACATGCACACAGCTGTGCACATCTGCATACAATCGTATGCACACACACACCAATAATTAGTAATACAAATCTCAAGGCTGTCTTTTTAATTTTTTATGGGGTGGAGGCGACACGTGGCATGGTATACATATGCAGGTCAGAGGATAAAAGGTTGGTTCTCACCTTCCACAATGCTGGTCACAGGATCTGAACTCAGGACAGCAGGCTTGGCCGCCAGCTCCTTTACTGTTAAGCTACCTCACTGGCCAATAAGTTTCTATTTTTAAATTCTGAGACAACAAAATAGCACTTTGTTGATCTCAAATGTACAGTTTAAAGAGCAAACCTTTTTGACTCAAAAGTACCACATTTGAGTCACACAGCCTCACAGCTTGCCACCTGTGAGGCCTAGAGAATGATTTAAGTTCCCTGGGCAGGAGGCATCTGGGGACGGGGAGGTACTAACAGTCCTGCTCAGGGGGATGTTTGTCCAGAGAAAATGAGAAAACCCCCCTCAGCCACCCTAACACTTGTCTGCCAAAGAGAAATAAAAAGCATACTGCTGTTGTTTTGGTGTTGTTGTTGGTGGTGGTGGTGGTGATGGTGGTGGTGGTGATGATGGTGGTGGTGATGGTGGTGCTGGTGGTGGTGATGGTGGTGGTGGTG